>OX104028.1:68327378-68872280 GCA_944470205.2 Schistosoma margrebowiei | reverse complement strand
CTAGCCCCTGCTTAAAGAAAGACTGTGAGCTTTTGGAAAAGATTCAAAGAACAGCAATTAAACCAACTCACGGAATAGCGAAGCTTCTGTACGATGCTCGAATGGCCAAGCTAAATCTATTCCCGTTGTCATATCGGAGAAATAGAGGCGACTTGATTACAGTTTTCAAATTGTTTAGTGATAGATTTGCATCTGATATTACTTCATTTTTTCTTGTCTTCCAAAACAGAGAATTTACGAGGACACTCCAGAAAAGCCCAGAACAAATTACTTATCAGCTGACTGTCGACTTTCTCATCAAATCATCAACGAGTGGAATTCATGAACTCAGCACATGATTGAGGTTTCATCCGTCGACACTTTCAAAAGAAAGTTGGATCAACTGAGAGACCACCATTGCCAGGACTAGCACAGGCCATCAATCGTCCTTGTCCTTTCCAAACTGACACTGATGTTATCAGAAATAATGTGTCTGAAGTTAAATAAAATCTAAGGGTTATCTTGATTTGACCGCTTCTGCGAAACCTTATAAATCTCGTGGTGAAGCACCAATCATTTCATAACAGTTTGACCTTCAAGTGCTCAATAACCTTTATCAGTGGACGATACCATTGAAGCGTTACTTCAAGGTCACTTCTGGGCTGTTCGTGAATTATTGTTTACGGAGTTTTTAGTTCCCAACCTGTTCAATATAACAATAAAATTTCAGCCTGCGATTCGGTGCTCTTTGTAAGTTCATGGGAAAAGCAATCCTGACTGATGTCATGCTGAAAGTTAGCTTAGTTTACTTTAAACTAATTTAATTAAGTATCCCAAGCTCCCAACTTTAGAGGAATTTTGGTGAAAAACGCAAAATTTTCTCAAAAATGTGAAAAAATTTGAGGTTTTATCAATAAATATAAGCCGATTTCCATAAAATGTAAAAAGATTATGGGGAAGTATTGAGGAATTCGTGTCATTTCCCCAAAGTTTACTATGGCGGCTTACCAAAAGTGGGTCAAATTTTCCCCCAATCTGGGAGATTGTGTATGTTTGTATGATTTAAAGGATATAGGTCAAAGTACGGATGAGTACTCATAGGTGTCGGAGCTCCGCCTCTTAATTTAACATCTATCGTGATTCTGCTTTTATATGAGTTAATTAACTCATATAAAAGGGAGCGTTTATATTTGAGTAACATCATTCATAGGAATTGTGCAAATTGGTTTATGTCTTTTATTTTTTAGGCAAAGAAACAATCGTATTATCTGTTTATACGATATTGATGAGTTATCTATGTTTAGATCGCGTATCAACCTCATTTTTATCTCGTTTCATAAACTCCCCAATCAGGTTTGTTGTCATTATAGATGACAAGTTGTGCAGTTCCATACTTCATCCAACAAAGTGAGAAGCTTGGCGAAAATTCCTGTTAGTCCAGTAACATATCAAGGTGATGGTTATGAGGAAAATTTTTTGATTGATTTGTAGTTTTTTTAGGTGGACTTTCTTGTGGAATATTTTGCAATTGCTTGGATTTCAAAGTCTAAGAAGCCGCGTATCATTACACTAGAGGAACTTGCTCAGCATAACTGAAAGGAACGTGGAGTTTGGGTCTCTCTTAAAGGTAAAGTGTACGATGTTACAAGTTTTGTTGACGATCATCCTGGGGGTGACAAAATTCTTTTGGCCGCTGGGTCTGATGTCTCTTCAATTTGGTCCGTTTATGCATTTCACTACCAGAGTCATGTCTTGAAAATACTAGAGAAGTACTATATTGGAGAACTTGACAAATCGGTACGAACCCACCACTTGACCTTTAACTTTTGAGTTTTCTTTGCTTTAGTGATTATTAGATGTTAAACAGACATAACCTTTGGGAATGGCTCAGTTGTCAAAGCTCACAGCCAGTCGTTTTAAGGTCAAACAACCTAATAAAAATGGAAAATCATAGGTTGGTTTACCTTTAGTTTACGTAAATTACTCACCAAAGTTTGAATATTAAGCTTGCAATTTTATTATACATTAACGTTTCGACCACTTATTTCCACCATATTTTAGCGACAACTGTTTACAGCAATTAAGCAGTATAAATTAGTTTTAAGATGGTCACTAAACTGAAATTCAAAACCATATTCGATGTTGGAATTCGGGATGTTAAACTATTGGCGCGTGACCAATAACAAAGCAAACATAAACTTAGACTATAACCCCCTTAAGTAGCTGTAGACCATTCTATTGAGTTTTAGAGAACATTTGAAAGATTGATCTAATGGTTACGTGATGTATTCACTTTAAAGAATTTAGGGGACTGAATTTATGTTAATACCATAGTTCCAGTTGCACTACATATTTATCATTTGTCGATCCATAAAGCCTTGAGATATTCACGCAACTAGTCGAAGTATTCCATACAGATTCACAATAACTTAGTAACTGTAAAATGGGAAGAATGTCAATCGATAAATGAACGCTGGAGTATGATGTCGAGTAATAACTGTTCATTAGACTGATATTGTATTAATCTTTCAAATGATATGTCGGATAAAAGATGATTATATACATCGTAGGCTATTGGAAGAAACCAGGTTTGCAGGTTTTTAGCCCTACAATGAATTAATACCTGACTGTTTGGCTTATTTCTTGGCCATCATCCATCTGGAATATTTGATCTTGTTTTGCTCTTTATCATGACCAAAACCCTTTTGATTGGAGAATTTCCTTAGTACCCATTCATCTTTTGACAGTCGGGAACTCTTTTTCAATAATTTGATGGCCATTTCGGTTGACTCTTTATTCAATGCTTACAAACTCAAAAATTGCATGAGCATTCCACAAGCGTTGGTTTTTAGTTCGAAAATAGCTTTATTCAGTCAATTAAGAGAGAAATTCTTCCTGTCTTCTGTACACGAATCGATGCTGAAATATAAATTTTCTTAATAGCTATTGCAAGTGGGTTGGCATTGTTCAGGAAGTGATTATTACTTGGTGAGTCATACTATCCTAAATATCTATTGTATAACACAATATACATGCCTGAAACAAAATTTACGGATACTCATACAATGAAGTGATGAATAACTTTCTTTCGTAGCCTAATTTTTCCATCGACTGTGTAGGTGACTAGACGTATTTATTCAATTATTTTAACTGGTGTTTTCTGTTTCGTCTTCAACACTGATTTATGTATAATGAATCGCTACTTTTCTCATGAATGTACGAGATCTAAAGTTTTCAACATTCTTTGAAAAGAATGCTAATTTATTTGTTTATTCATAAATACATTTTTATGTTTTATTTCTAGTTGAGCGTAAGTTTGTATGTTATTCTGGCTGTTTTAGTATGTGTCAGTTATGATTAGGCAGTTTTTCATTATCTTCTAACGTACATATAAAAAATAACTATTATGTATTCACATTTATTACGATATTTAGTTCAAAGAGTTTTTGAAAGATCCTAACGTTCAATTATGTTGATTTTCGCTTGAGTGGTTTAAACGGCTAAAATAAGGATACACCCTCTTACTACCTACTAGTTCATAGTGTAAAATATTTTATTATCTTTTATCTGCGAATTTTATTCAAAGCCTATAAAAGTGAAACATTTTAAATTCGCATACATCTTAAAAACCAGTGCGTTGATATTTTAAACTGATCATGAGATATTCGTCTGTGAGTTTTGTAATTATCTTCCTGATTCTTTCTTATCAGGACTTTGTCGAAGAAGAAGACAATGAAGATATATATAGTTCTGATCCTCAGAGAAATCCGGATTTGAAAGTGCTTTCACAGCGTCCTTTCAATGCGGAAACTCCTCTCTCATCAATATGTAGCAACCCAATAACTCCTACTGATTTATTTTTTGTAAGAAACCACCTTCCTGTTCCTGATGTTGATCCCGAGTAAGTTATTATCTAACTAAATCTGTTACAACTACCAAACTTAAGCATTGATTACGTTCGTACTTGAAAGCCATCCGAATTAAACTAGTGCTTTCCACTCCTATATGACTAATAAATTAATCAGGAGTGATAAAGTCGATTTCGGTTGACCAAGTACCATTTTTACTGCTTTCTCAAACTTAACACCGGTTGTTAAAACTTATTAAAGCAGCTTTTCATTAACAATAACAACACGCTCAATCTAGCATTTGTAATAAATTGCAAAAGCAGAAATGATTCATCAGTAATTAATGCTGTTATTATAAATTATCTCCAGTCAGTCTTAATTGTTTCATCTCATTTTGTCATCAGGATATAAGTGCTTATATTTCTCAAGGAAATTACTTCGAAATGTCTACGTAATCTGTAAATCTAAGTTAATTCCAAGTGTTTTTATAATGCTTACGTGACAAAATCAAACTGGCGCTCGGTAAATTTATGTCACTTTTTAGATTGACATCCGTAGGATTCTTCTTATCATTATTTTACTACATTTCATTTACAACATAAAGGTGAACATTAGTTGAATTCTTGTAACGATCGTCACTGTTCTTCCTTATCCTACTCGCGAACTGTTATTTATTTATCTAATGAGCATTAAGATAAATTATTAATAGTCTTGAAATTAAATACATACATGCGATGTATTCTTAATTTTCAACAGTTTAAAAGCATTCATCTGACACCATATTTAAGGTTCTCTCATTTACACTTGTGTTCATCATAAAATCATCTATATGGCGATGCTGAAACTTCGTTAGTATTTAACGCGTTCTTGCACATCATTATTTTTTATTAGATCGATTCAGTCGTTTAGTGTCTATTGAGAGAGCTTACGTAGAATACTTTGAGATTTTTATTTAAAACTGCTTAATCAATCAGTATATTATGAGAGATGAAAATGTTTGCGCTGGAAACCGACGATTCAGTATGACCAAGTGTGATATAAAAAAGGCTGAATTAGAAGAACGTAGTTTTTTATTAATCCACGTTTGTAATAAATTCAGCAGAATCAACCGTATTTGTACTAGCGATACTAGTGAAGTAGAGACGAAGTTCTTGGCTGATACGCTAATGAAGAATTGTTATTCATTGAAGTTCATAAACCACTGGAGGGGTTGCAATACGATTAAACGTATGACACTTCTCGCACCCAAGAAGCGTGTTTACATTGTTACCATTTAGAGGCGACACAAATAGTCTCATGTTGAAACTGGGACTTAAATTAGCCATCAACCGGACATTTTATGCAGCCCAACTTGTCATTATTAAAAAGATAAGGTCTGTTTTACCAAAAGCCCGAACATCACTCAAGCGACTGTCACATCTCAGTGTGTCTATCAATTTACATGTATGTGAGGAAACACATATATACGGAGGAGTAATCGTGATTTGCAATTAAGTGCAGGTGAACATATACCAAACTGGCTACAGAAAAAAATGAATTCTAATGGTCAAATACGATCACAGGATCATCCTCTATTGCGAAATATTTGATTTGGTCATAAGGTTGACAACAAGTCAGCATTTGTAGTGTTGTACAAAATCCTTCAAGGACGTCAGTCAGTCAGCTACAACGTAGGACCAGGCACATATATGCATCGGTCCAAGTTGCTATACCGCATTAGCACAGCAAGATGAACACCTGGTTCATAGGAGTGGTTAAGTTAATAGTGATAATATATAAAAGAAAGATTGCATATAAGAACATAGTACAGGAAGAAAGAATTAGTTCGTAGAAAGAAAGATATGAAGTGATTTTAATCTCTTAGTTCAAGGGAGGACAGAGAGCATATACACTTACGCCATTGTGACCCATTCTGAGCCATCTCACCAAGAGTCTCCAACCATTGGTTGCAATAGTCACGTGGACCCCAACCAAGTAGTTTGCATCTACCAACATGGCTCAGACTAGAAGTTAGTGACTTCAAGGACTGGTGCCACGTTTTGGTTTGGCCGCCCCTAACATTCTTCCAACCATCTCCGACACTAGTCAGCATTGCACGTCGTGGTAATCGGTGTTCAGGCATACGTAACACGTGGCCCAACCATCTCAGTCGATGAAGATTCACAACCTCATCAACTGATTTACCATCATTCCCTAATACTGTGTCTAACCTCACTGTTACTTACCCGGTGATCCCAGCAGATGCGAGCAATATTTCTAAGACATCTGTGGTCAAATACTACTAGCTTACGAATATCCTCTACTCCTAGTGGCCACGTTTCGCAGCTGTAAAGTAGAACAGAAAGAACTACCGTGCAGTATACTCGTCCTTTTATTGATAGACGGATATCTCGCCTTCACCATAGGTAACATAAGTTGGCAAAAGCCAAAGGAGCTTTTCCAATCCGTGCTGAGATTTCGTCAGACACCAACCTATTAGGGCTGATCAGACTTCCAAGATAAGTGGAGTTGTCAACGCGTTCGACTACTTCACTCCTGATCCTTAGTTCACGTGTTGATGAAGGCCAGTCTTGAAGCAACAAATTGCATTTAGAGGGAGAGAAGCGCATTACAAACATTCTGGCATTGTTGCTCAGTACTACCAAAACACTCTGCATTTTATCAGCGTCTTCACCAAACAGGACTATATTATCTGAGTATTCTAAGTCGATAAGCGGACCTCCTGGAAGGAGGTCAATGCCCGAAAATTCAGTCGACGAGAACGTTGTTTCCATCAGTATATCTATGATGAATTTGAACAAAAATGGAGATAGTGGACAGCCTCGACTGACACCATTTGAGGTTGTAAAATCAGATGACAGTTCGCCATAAGCTCTGACTCGACTAGTAGTGTTCGAGTAAAAAGCCTTCACAAGGTTTATGTACTTCTGAGGTACGCCTTTCAATGACAGACACTGTTACAAAACCTGTCCGTCTACAGAGTGAAATGCTGCTTTTAAGTCAAGAAAGACCATCATTGTCGGACGCCGACAAGCATGCCTGTGTTCTAGAACCTGACGAATGGTGAATATTTGGTCGACGCAGCCACGACCAGGTCTGAAGCCAGATTGATTTCCTCGTGTTTGCAATTCACCAGTCTTTGTTACGCGTCCGATAATTATTGAGGATAGTATTTTAGATGTTATATTAGTCAAACTAATCCCTCTGTGGTTGTCACAGGATGATTTTGACCCTTTCTTATATATTGAAACAATTAGTGATCGTGATCAGTCAGATGGGATTACGTCCAACTCCCAAATTTTAGCTAAAAAAATTAGTCAACCCAATCGCTAAAACAAGATCACCATCCTTGAAGACTTCTGGAGTCAATCCATCTGGACCAGCTGCCCTTCCTTGTTTCAGATTAATTATAGCCTTTTGAACTTCAGCTAGAGTAGGGGTACCTACTTCGATGTTCTATTCACACTCTGGGAATGATGGGTAATTGTAGAGTAGCTGAAAACCAGCCGAACTGTTCCCTAGAATGTTCCGCTCATCGTTCTAGACTGGAAGCAGATGAGTGTCGTCTTTTTCCGAAATAGTCTGACTTACACTTGATTTCTTAATTCTAGTTTATTTTATTAGTCTGTTGAGCTGTCTTGTGTTCCCTATAACCGCCGCCCTTTCCATCTCTTTTGATTTCGTTGCACACTACTGCTCACGGTCGTTCCTTAGACTTTTGGTTAACCTAGATCTGATTTCTTTACGCTCTTCATCATGTTCATAGCCTCATGGGACGAGTTTACGAGAATCCATCAGTGCAATAGACCCTGAAGAAATCCATTGGTTCTTTGTAACCCTGTGATTAAAATCACTGATAGATGTCACAGCTGTTTGTATGTCTTTCCAAGCAACATTTGGGTCAGCCTCGTTTTCAAAGCTACCTAATTGTGACCTCAGTTGTTCCTGGAACCTACTTTTGATTTTCTCGCTACTCAATTCAGTTCTAATGGGTCTTTTTACTGAGGCATTTTGCGTCCAGTGAGGCGCAAGCAGATGCGTGCCCGTATTGGGGCTTGGTCGGAGTTCAAGCAGGCACTCCAGAATGAGCGACAATCTTCTACCGACCCTCCCCAACGATGACTGATGGCAATATGGTCTATTTGAGTCCATCGTTGGTCTGGTGTAGGGGGTCGCCATGTTAGACGATTCTCCTTATGCTTAAAATTTGTGTTTGCTAAAAATAAACAATTGTCTGAGCACAGTTGCAGCAGACGATTACCATTATCTGTTCGTTGTGCCGGAATACTAAAATACCCACCTAAATGCCTTTCTGTTTGGTTTAAACTACCTATCTGGTCATTAAAGTCACCTGCTACGAGTACTATTTCTGAACGTTTAGCTTTCTGAAGAAGTTCAGATAGCTTTCTGTGAAATTCATCTTTCATTTCATCTGAGCTGCAGTCGGTGGGAGCGTAGGCAGAAACGACAAAAAGGCAACGGCGTGTATCTCTATCCTTCCGAGTTCTTACAGAGCCGTTTAGCAGAACAACACATAGACGACTGTTGACGGGGATCCACTCTAGCAGTGCTTGTTTCGCCCTCATGCTTAGTGCTATGCCTACACCTGCCAGTCCACGAAGACCAGCCATTGGGTCGTCAGATATACGGAGGGTGTATCTCGTTGGCTCTCCGTTTTGTCGAGGTGAGGTCAAGTGAATGATCACACTGGGATCCTGTGTGCGTGTTTCGGAGACAGCTTACATCAATGGTACGAGATTCTAGGGTTTCAGCCAAGTAGGCCCTCTGACCGGTTTGACATAGGGTGCGTACATTGAAGGCCCCAATGTGTAGTGTGGAACGAGGTTTCAGTAGACCTGGGACAATTTTTTGAGCACTAGAATCGTTGGCTATGGTGATACTTGAGGGGGAAGCCGAAAAAAGAAGTTTAGAGTTTGAAGTTGATGTAGGAGGAATAATAGGAATTGAAGAGGGAGGTTGATTATGAATACAGTGGTCTTGAGTGCTGTTAGAGGTATGAGGGCGGTTATCACTTCCCGGTTGCCCACACCGTGGAAGGGTTCTTCTGGAGGTACCTCAAAAGGAAATCGGATTAGAAGTGGTTTTAGTGACCAGGGAGCGTGATCGCAGTGCCCAAAGGAACAACTGCTTGAGGTCGGTCACACACGATCTTTTTATGGGCAATTTTTGTGTTAGCTCCGTACTTGTTGAGACCTTACCTCCGGAGACGGATATCCATGGGATAAGGCGAGGTGTGCATTTTTAGGGTCGACCTTTTCTAACCCCACCCCTCCTTGTGGGAAGGCAGCATCGCTGTCATGCTGGTTGTCTGAAGGAAACACCTTACTGCTGTCGCAGCTCTGTACAGTCAGCAGTACGACATAGCCTTCGGACCTTGGGTTTGTTGCTTTTAGTCTTACCGCTCTTCAACCGACCTGTCTGACATGGTAGGACCTTGAGGAACGGTTGTTTCAGTCAGTATAGCTCGGTCGCTTCATCACGATATGCAAGCCCGACCACCACGTCAAGGTAGCAACAATGTTAATACTGATTTATTATCCAGAGTGGTTATCACATTGTTTTTGTGTGTTTTATTTATCTATTTATTTTTTGTTATGACTTACTTTAACCTGTCTAGTTGGCCTTTAATTTTCATATAGAAATGTCTTAACAAGTGATCAGATCGTTCAAAATGTATTGCGCAAATGTATCACATAATTTTAATAAACTTCTCATTCAATTATCGAAATACAACGAAATAAACAGTTACAAATTACTAATTCCATTGAATGGACTCAGAACTCATGGTCAGAATATATGATTCTAAAAAATCAAGACATATATCACCACATTCTACCTTTATTCAAATTTACAAGTGTAGCTACTTCAAGGTTTCCTTCTGAACGAGAATTTTGGAAGAATTTTCATCTCTCATAATATACTGATTGATTAAGCGGTTTTAAATAAAAATCTCAAAGTATTCTACGTAAGCTCTCTCAATAGACACTAAAAGACTGAATCGATCTAATAAAAAATAATGATGTGCAAGAACGCGTTAAATACTAACGAAGTTTCAGCATCGCCATATAGATGATTTTATGATGAACACAAGTGTAAATGAGAGAACCTTAAATATGGTGTCAGATGAATGCTTTTAAACTGTTGAAAATTAAGAATACATCGCATGTATGTATTTAATTTCAAGACTATTAATAATTTATCTTAATGCTCATTAGATAAATAAATAACAGTTCGCGAGTAGGATAAGGAAGAACAGTGACGATCGTTACAAGAATTCAACTAATGTTCACCTTTATGTTGTAAATGAAATGTAGTAAAATAATGATAAGAAGAATCCTACGGATGTCAATCTAAAAAGTGACATAAATTTACCGAGCGCCAGTTTGATTTTGTCACGTAAGCATTATAAAAACACTTGGAATTAACTTAGATTTACAGATTACGTAGACATTTCGAAGTAATTTCCTTGAGAAATATAAGCACTTATATCCTGATGACAAAATGAGATGAAACAATTAAGACTGACTGGAGATAATTTATAATAACAGCACTAATTACTGATGGGTCATTTCTGCTTTTGCAATTTCTTACAAATGCTAGATTGAGCGTGTTGTTATTGTTAATGAAAAGCTGCTTTAATAAGTTAATAATGTGCTAAAAATTTCAATCTCTGTTTGCATAATTGATTAAGCTGTTGACGTATGTTCACGAAGTTATTTAAAATTACCATTAAGGCGTCAAAATGTGATGATAGTTGCTTTTTGTGATAGTATAAGTAAATTCCAATTTTAATTGGCTACGTCCTTACTTTGATGTCAGAAGGTTTTCGTTGGCATCTGAAATTAATCTCTTTTTACTTCTTCACCTTCATAGTTTCTAAAGCCCAATTCTTCCTAAACTGAGGACATTGTTCTTATTCGTTCAATAATTTTTGATTAACCCAACCAAGTGTGAAGTTAGGATAAAACAATGGGGTTTTCTGATATCTTAAAATATATAAATATAACTACTTTGAGTTTGTAGGCAAAAGATTGATTTGCAAAATGTATGTTGTGCTGTATAGATGGAAACTTTTCTTTATTTATATCACACATTTTGATTGTACAGGTATTCCTTATTTCACTGAATAATCTTAGTACACTATCATCAATTAGCTCATTTTATTAACTTTCAGTTGTTACAAAACACTCAGTCTGACTAAATGTTTTTCTATAGAAAACCTATTCTTGTAAATATTTTGTACCTGATGTCTCATCCGAGACTTATCTTTTTTAGGATAGTAGTTACTGCAAAGAAAAATATTCTGCATCTGTTTATTAAGGTTAATAACCGATTAAATGCAGTCATCTTGTCACTTATTGTTATTGTCAACATTAAAATCAATGGAAGCACTAGCTTAATATATTTCTTTATAAAGTGGATCAGTTCAAGTTAACACTTTGAGCTAAAGAATAATCAGTTAAAAACCTATAAAATAAAAAGTATATTAAAGTTAAGTAATGGTAAAGATGATGTTACATTATCTGATTGGTCTTTTCAAATTGATTTCTTCATTTTTTAACTAAGATTTTCTTTATTAAATTTAGTTCAACATTTATCGTTCAAGGTATATATCCTTAGAAATATTTTTCTCCTTTAGGACATATAGACTTGAAATAGCTTCTTCGGTTATAAAAGTTAACAATCAACCACTGAATTTGTCTTTAAAATTAGAAGATATTCTAAAGAATTATCCTCGTAAAAGTTTAGTATCTACCATTGTTTGCGCTGGGAACCGACGATCAGATATGATCAAGTATGATATAAAAAAGGCTGAATTAGAAGAACGTAGTCCTTATGTGAAAGGCTTATCGTGGTCTGAGGGAGCGATTTCTACGGCAGAGTGGACTGGTGTACCGTTAGTGGACCTATTGGCTTATCATCTGTTGCCTTCAAACCAAAGAACAAACTATCAAGCACTCTACGAATTGCTTAAAAATGCAGGTGTACGTCACATTCGATTTGATGGTAAGCTGTGCATGAATACTTAACCATTCAATATTCCTGAGGTTAATTATACCCAGAATACAAGGAGATTTAGACTTTTTTCAACTTCTCGCTACTCATGTTTCCTATATTTGTTAGTTTGAAAGTTTTAAGAGCGATTAATTATGCAGTCCAACTGTTAGAGTACATCGTAAACTGTTTCACTAAGAATCCGAGAACTAGATCCAAAAGACAGATTAGTTTCCACTGAAGATAGAGTACAAAGATTTCAGCTTTAATAAAATATTGTTAAGTTCAATAAAGAAATTGGTCAAGAGAAAAGAGAGTATAATGTCTTAATCGATAATCTTCTACAGATTTTTAGTGAAATCGTTTGGACCAGGAAATACATCAGTTTTTAAACTATATCATATTCATTACATTAGACGACAAATACAAGATTCTTTTGATAGTTACTAATAAAAAAATTATAAAACAAGAGTGTGCTAGTCAATGTTAAGATGATAGGTCCTAGATAGAAATTTACCAAAAACCAATCATGTAAGCACTAAAATTTAGTGATTTTTGTTATTCATATTAGTTCATGCTGAGCTTTATGAATATTGGAAGAAGAACAATAGATATTTCGTTATTGATTGAAAGATTTATATTTCTGTTATTACTGAGTCTTATATCATCATAATTCACTTACTATTTTACCTTTTAATGATTGAGATTATAAGTCAATTGAAGCTAGACCACCATAAAAACCCTGAAAGCACTGGACTGCCGTTTCGTCCTATTGTAGGACTCTTCAGCAGTGCACATCCACGATCCCGCCTTGCGAGATTTGAACCCAGGACCTGTTAGTCTCGCGTGCGAGCACTTAACCTCTAGACCACTAAGCCGGCATCCAAAATTGTTAATGTCTAATTCCAACTAATCCACGAAATTGAGCGACACATACACCACTATCATCAGTGAATTACTATCTCACAACAGACCTAGTTGAACTCCACATTTATTTATAACTATATATTTTAATAAGATAATAAAACCAAATTACAATCAACATTAAAACTGTGATTGATCATTTATATTTCAATTAATTAATATAAAGTTCATTTTTTCACTGTTTACCGAATGATTGATTATTAAATATCTTTTTTTAAAAATATATTACCACCACTGAATTAACTACTTCTATGAATCCGGTGTTCATCTTATTATGCTAATGAGGTATGGCAATTTAGATCGATGCAAATATGTGCCTGGTCCTACGTTGTAACTAACTGATTGAATAATCTATTAAATATTTTTATTAAGTGTTTTTTTTCCAACTGATTCAACTTGTTCCTTTTTAATAATTAGAATATTAAATATCATTAATATTTATTTAATAAATAATGAATTCTTCATAAATGAACTTAATTAAAATCTCCAATAATAAATTCTATAAATCGATAAGAACAATTATATAAGTGCATAATTGTAAAAATGTTTTTTTTTTCCTTTTTTTTCTTCTTCTAAATCGTAGTAGCATAAATAAACTAGTTTTAAATAGAGTGAATTGTCTAAATATTTGACATTTACGTCTGCATTATTTTAATTGCTTTCCATTTTTTTTTCTAATTAAAAAAATACTTTTGAAATTTTTAGTTGAGAATTTTATTAAATTAAACATGAAATTATAAATTCTTATGGTTTTTATAATTGTTTGAACTATTATTGTTTCAATTCAATATGAATTCCAGTACGGTATATCCAATAAGGTCTGATCCACAAGGCAGTGGATCAACGTAAGGAGATGCAGTCCCATGGTAGACGGTGACCAACAATTGGTTCATACGCCATCCGTTCCCTCAGGATACTGGAGCCCATGTGCATCATTGGTTTGGAATCAGGGTTTTCCAACTTCCCTAGGTGAACTTTTTGTGTCCATCAAACCGGTTAAAGCGCCGAACATTCGCTTTTCGTCCTCTCAATTTCGTAAACAACACCTCGCCATGAGAAGGCAATGAGTAGGACTTCCTTGGCAGAGGCTGTATATTCGTGGTCGTGCAAGAGCGTTTCGAGAGGGAGGGCGAACTCTCTTTACTCTCGGCCGTACCAGGGCATTTGGGGGCAAAGAATTCCAGTACCATCTATCGAATATAGTTTGGGAAGAAGGTTCTTTTTTTGTGTGTGGGGGGTTACAGTAAACCAAATCGTCTAGTAATAATTTAAATGGTCTAAATACTAATCATGTTAAAGTTAGCTTTATATATTGAGAGCATTTTTATACGGTTTTCAGGGTTTGAATTTTCTCTATAAATAATATTCAACTCATTGAGATACGGTTCTTAATAGAATTATCATGTGGAAAAATTTAATTTACTAAGTATAAAAAAAGCGAAATATTGTTGTAATGATCTAAAAATAAAAAGGAATTCAGATGAACACTTATTGTTCTTTTAACTTCTTTCTTTCCTTTTTGTAGGTTTCTGTAAATGACAGAGGAAATTGAGTAGCTCTGTATTTGATTGGTACTATGACTCGTGTCTAACACTATTAAACTCCATATGGTGTACATGTCTATAGCCAATAACCTTTATCTATTCTATTTTGGCATGCTACTACATATACAGGAAAATCATTGCCATATTTTATCCTTTTAACACTCACTAATTTAATCAGTAGTTGCTATGAGTAACATTGAGGAAATATTCCTAGTTGGTTTTTAAAAAAATAATAACATTGGCTTCATATTTTCTAACATTTCCCAACGTTTTTTTAATATAGGACTGGATATAGATCCTACTGGTGGAGCTTTTGGTTCATCATTACCAATTGATTTAGCTTTAGATCCTCAGAGGGAGGTAATCATTGCTTTCGAAATGAACAATAAGCCATTAACTCGGGATCATGGTTTCCCATTGAGAATTATCATACCTGGTTCTATTGGAGCTCGTCAAGTTAAATGGCTAGGTCAAGTAAGTACTTTTCAAGTAGACGAAAAGAAGTTTGTATCCTTTCTTATTCTTGTTCCATTTATTCAAGATCTGTCACTGCCACACATACAATCAAGCGAGAAGTTCATTAGATTTCTGATTATTTTACATCAAGGGTAGTCTAAGAAAAATAGGAATAGTGAATAAATATCGATCATTATCATGGACTAGCGATCTATTTGACCTAAGTAGTGTTCGCACTTATCTATTGCAAACCACTCACTGTGTCTCATACAATTTAGGCTACCTGAGTTCTTCGTAAACAAACTTTGCACTCAAGAGAAGTTACTGCAACTACTTTAACTGTCTTTGTCAATGTTATGATCCAATCATCAATTGAGTACTTAACTCAAGAGATGACCGTGGTTGTGTAAACCACATACATTTTTAAGTATTTATTCTTATGTAACTACTGTTAATTAACCATTTTATGAAGGTTTACACTTTGCTTAGCAATTATCACGAGATGGTTTATTTTTACAAGCTGATATAGTTTGGAATGTAAATGAAAACGAAAGAACTGTAAATAACTGATTTTTCTTATTGCCGAACTTCTCAGCTGTGTCCTATGACGACCTTAAGTACTATTGAACTTTAGACCTTAACTTGTAGCAAGCATTATATCATTCAAACTGAGTAGGCTACATTGTGATCTTCCATTCACTCATGATTAGTATGATACATATCCAGTGTCACCAGTGGGTAACTCGCCCACTTTCTAATTGATCGACTCCATCTTGAAAGTGGCCTCTAATGAATAAACGACTATTATTTGGCTAAATAGTTTGTAGAGATTCGTTAAACTTAAAGACAATTTTCTATTAAATCCTAATATTAGTTGGAAAATTGCCATGAGAACTGGAGATCTAGTGTATCATTGTGTTTGGAGTAATTAGCAGGCACTATTGGTGAGGGGATCATACACTACGTCCAGAAAACTGTCCATTGTTTCCTAGTTTTCTAACTAATGTATGTTGTATTATCACTTTTGAAACATAGATATTAGATTGAAGGAATTAATTGCAGCAAAATCTTTATTTTCTCTACTGGGCTTGAATGTTGTACGACACTTATTTCGATACTAAGTCGCGTAACGTCAGAAATTCAGTTTTTCTGCTCATCGGAATACTGAAAATATACCATTTTTATTTATCATTATTATTTTTGTACACAACTTATTAATTTTTTATGTACGTTGGAATTTCTGTTTGCCTTTTTGTGATGTCTTCAACATTCTTACTGCCACTAATATATATCTTCTTTTTAAGTACTATAGATACTGTTTTAATTGCATGTTATATATCCTTATTATTGTCGTCTAACAACTCACTATTCTTGGTCTAATAACTTTTAAAAGATCAAAAATTCTCACTGTGTAGATTAAATGTAGAAGCTGATATGTTTCTTGTTAATTCATGTTTTCTTGTACAGTTCTGAAGACGTTTCAACGAAAAAAATATTTCTTGAGCTGTATAATCATGTTTATTGTTAGCTTTTTACATTTGATAGTTATGATACGTTAGAGAAGTGTTACGTCATCCAACAAACTTATCAAAAACAGTCAAAGTATCCATGTTTGAATGTAAAACTCGACAATAATGAAGTGTTTTTGCATTAGCTAATAAAGAAATCCGAGATTATTAACAGATTTCAAGTATTGACTATAATATGAATAGAAGGGTATCACTTTAAAGTAATTAAAATTATCGAGAGTTTTCAACTATTGTGTAAAATTAGTGTCGCGATCAAAAATTATTTAAGAATTAAGTGATATAATAGTTACAAAGACAATAAGAAATAATAATTTATAAAATCATTGCAAAGGAAAACTGCAGAGAGGGAGAGAGAGATAAAGAATAAAGTAATGATTATCAATTATGATTTGCAAAGTTAGGAGGTGTGCTAAAGTAACAAAAGAATAAGGGATTGAACATGACTCCTTTGTGCACAAAAGTTAGGTTTGAAATAGTGAGTTGTTGTAACTTCAATTGTACATAAATTCCTCATCTAAATTTTGTTCGAGCCAGTTGTTTCGACTTGAAATCTTAGTAACTCGTTACTGTGTTATTGAAGCGTAAACAGTAATCTTAAAACTTACTTTTATCTTATCCATCAGTTTGTTTTCTCTCTGGGATATATAGCTTACATAAGCGTTATCACTTCATATATGTCGTTGCGATTAATAGATCATATTTATGAATATTTGTTTAAATGACATCGTCCTTATTGGATTATATCTATTTTAATTTTAATGTTTTTATGACTATTAAATCGGTTGAAGCTATAACAATACACTAATTAAGATTATTACTAGCAATTGTTTACTTGTAAGGACTTTTCTTTAGTATTTTGGTTAGATTTTTTGTCTTTAGATTACCCAATGTATGAGTAACGTTAAACATTTTTCTCGTATTGTTGGATGTTGTCTCAAGTTTTAGTTGTGTTTTTGAATTTTGAATATCAATTATAATTGAGAGCTGGATTTGTATTTCATGTCTATGATTTTAATTGATATTTATTGTTTGTTTGTATCTTCCCATTGATGTTAAGAACTTCAATTGATAGTCAATCTCCCTTAACATTTATGTATCCTGTGTGGATCACCTTGATATAGCCAGTTAGTCACAGGGATTTTAGGGAAAGATGGATAGTGGCCAGTATTGAAATCTGTCTGTTTTGGGATTCTTCAGCCTCATTTACCTGCATCCTAAAGTTGATGTTCACTCAGGATCTCGTAGCCAATACAGTGCTACGAAGAACATCACTCTACCCACTTTTCTACTGAGTTTATATATAAACTGGCTTGTGCAATGAGGTGAATTTTAGTTCTAATTTATATATATATATATATATATATATATATATATATATTGTTGTGACTTTATGTCTGACTTTTTATCACGTGATTTATCCACTAATCAAAATACGAGTTATACTATCTTAGCACTGTACCAAAACCAATGACGTTCGAGCAGTATGAACAGCCTAGCATCATTATTGGTCCTATGTCTGCCTAGCCCGTTCACTTGAGTTCGAAACACCAATACCAGCTTCCACTATGCGAATCGAATAATTAATTTCGGACATACTGGGTTTATATATCAACCAAACAGACCACAACGCACCATAAAATAGGAAATAACATTTATACACAATAAAGCCAGAAAGTGGCTGTGAACGTGGGAGGCAGTAGTTAATAAACTGAACATAGCTTAAGAACAGTAAATCGTACAATAATAAATTATAGGTCAAAATAAAACTTATAATAAGAGAAATATAAATATACATAAGAATATATAGATAATATTAGTCAATTAATATGTCTCAGAAGTTACTCGTGATTTAATCTTCGCTCGGATATAACATAGATAATGCGATGTTTGTAGTGAAAGGTACTGGATAAGAGTTCCTGAGTGGACATTAACTCTGGGATCCTGGTACACCCAGCTTAAGAGCCTTAAATAAAACCAAACATGTGTTATGGATCCCACTGTTAGCCACTATTCATCTCTGCTTAATATTGATGTTTACAGGTCGTTTGAATACGGAACTCTACATACATTGTTTGTATTACCAGTTTAGTTTACCAATAACGACTTCTGTGTAATGAACAGACTACTCCGTACCAGTTTCTGAGAATCTTATCATATTATTATTTTACCTTGAGAGGTTATTGTGTAAAACATATTGACTCTTTAGATTACATTATCAACAGACGAAAGTGAAAGCTTTTGGCAGCAGGGTGATTATAAATATGTTCTACCGATGGGTGATGGTAAAGTCGCAGATCTAAAGGGCTTACCGGCTATTTTGGATTATCCTGTTCAGTCAGTTATTTGTAAACCTTCTGATGGCCAAACTCTCAAAAACACTGGGAGTGTAAGTTTGTCAGGGTAGGTGTTCAATGGTCTTTACAAAAATTATCTCATGGTTTTTAATTGATTTATTTTGTAGTTCAAATTACTGTTATTAGGTTTAGTAAATCAATCATTTGTTGACTAACTAATCAATATAAGGTCATAGTTGACCACTGCACTTAAAAAATCTTGAATCTGAAACCTCAGGAAGCGGAATCTTATGAGGACTACACAAATGAAATGGTTCGTCGCACTTTATGATGACGCTTACCACTGTGGTATGTGCTACTGATGTAAACTAAAGTGATGATTAATTCACTTGATATTGTTTTACTTGAATCTTCCCATTGATGTTTTAGGACTGCAAATGATCAGTCTCTTATTGGCATATGTGCATACTGTGTGTATTGCCTCGATATTGCCTTAATTTACAAGCATTATAATCAAAGATGGATAGTGGCTAGCAGTGGAATCCAGGACGCGCGTTTTGTCCTATTTTGGACTCGTCAGCTGGATGTGCCTGCATCTCAGAGTTGATGCCCACTCTGGGACTCGAACCCAGTACCGTTCGCTTCAAACGCCATCGCATTACACACTTAGCTATGACTCCTGATGGGACGAAATACGCGTCCTGGATTCCACTGCTAGCCACTATCCATCTTTGCTTATAATGCTTGCAAATTAAGGCAATGTCGAGGCAATACACCCAGGATGCACATATGCTAATATGAGACTGATCAATTGCAGTCTTAAATCTCAATGGGAAGATTGAAGCAAAACAATATCAAGTGAATTTCAGTTCGCCTCATTGCACAAGCAAGTGTCTATCAGCACTCAGTAGCTAAGTAGATAACGCGATGGCTTTTGGGGCGCAGAGGTACTGGGTTTGAGTCCCAGAGTGAGCATCAACTCTGAGATGCAGGTACATCCAGCTGACGAGTCCCAAATAGGACAAAACGCGCGTCCTGGATTCCACTGCTAGCCACTATCCACCTTTGCTTATAAAGTGGTGATTATTATAGGTGGTCCTTTTGCATCTTGATATTTTCAGTCCTAATTTTCTAAGATACTTATTGTGCAGTTGTAATTTTGTTTATAGAATGAACCGTAAAAAACTGAGGATGATTTGGTGATATGAATCACTTAGCGTTCATAAAGGACAAAATAATTCGGCAAAAATATTTTTAAGCGATGTAATGTCGATTTTTAGAGATTATAATGGATTCGCTGTTTTTTCTACATTATCCTCAGCAAAACACAAGCTTATAAAGTAATTGATTTCTATCATTCTTTAATACTATGGTTTTTCATATTAATTGCACTTTATCACCTGAAATAAGGGAAAATTATATAGAGGATAATCTCATGCTAACGATTCATATGTAGTTTCATATAATGTTTTTCACTTATACATGTTAAATGACCTTACACGTTAGCTATGCATTCAGCGGAGGTGGGCGTGGGATCATTTCTGTTCGCATTTCTTCGGATGGTGGCAGGTCTTGGTATGAAGCGAAATTGTCACCAGCCAGTCCTCCTGCAGCAGAAGGTGATGTAACAGACATAGACAATCCTCATTCTTTAAAAAACCGGAGCGTAAAACAATGGGCGTGGACAATATGGACTGTGGAGGTTCCTATTCCAAGCAAGTGTTTATTAGTGCTTACAGATTTTTTTGTTTGTCTTACTTTCATATTTCAGAGAGCTGTGACTGCGGTTCGGATAGTTTTAGGGTGGAATTTGTGTACGTAGTTGGCGATAACCGCTATAATATTTGTGTACTTTAGAACTTGGGTTTGAACGTCCACTATCAAGACATTTCCTCATAAGCTTAAGATCTCTTCAGTCACTTGAACTTGCATAACCGCTTATCATCATAGTCCCTAACATTTTCGGTGCAGCTCTCGGCGTAATGCACAAAATGTCCAAATATACTGGGTTGCACTAAGCTTCGATTGGGTTTGTATTGTGTCGTACATTTTAATGTACAAGGATTTCAGTTATTCCTTGCATCTTTATGCCAGACATGTATTCTGTGGACTCTGATATTAAGTGAGCGAAGATATTTTTCGTAGTTCTTCCTACAGTCTTGACTACGTTTAGTGTTTGATAATGCGGAATTGATGGCAATGGTAAGTAAACGTTGACTATGGTTGAGGCAATTCAACTGAATTCGAAGATTCACATCCGATTATTCTAGAATCTGTTACTCATACTTCTGCGCTAGTTTTCATATTTGGGACTAAAACCAGAAGCTGCCGACGTTTAACGGTTTGGTTATATACTATCATGTTCCCGGAACCAGTATAATGGTGTGATGCTTTATGATTTTGTAATCCAGCGATTTAAAATTAATTTATTTCATGCATACTGTTCGCATTGGTCAATTAAAAATTATCCTTCATTTTAATCACTGGTATCTCTTAACCTAAAATAGATTGTTTTTTGTAATTAATTTTTTGCAGAAGATATTCGTGAAGTAGAGTTTGTGTGTTCGGCTGTTGATAGCTCTTACAACACCCAACCGGAATTCTGCTCAGCTACTTTAAACATTCGCGGCTTATTGTCAAACTGTTGGCACAGAATCAATGTTAAATTCGACGCTTCAAGCTGAAAAACTTGATTTTGATCTATAATTACTTCTTTGCAAGAATAATTTTGATTTTTAGATAACGCTTTTGTTAAAATATATTTTTATATTTTTGGAGTGATTTTCTAACTAAAGATGTAGGGAAACATCATAAGTGTGAAGTAACATTGAGTTTGATTTTTTGTCCTAGGCAAAATTTAGTTGGTTTCGCTAAAGCTCACTCAACCTGTCATTCATACGCGGCGCGGAATATTGGGTGTGTGTATATCAGTCCACGTTGCCACACTATATGAATACAGGGGGATCATGACAACCTCCAGGTAAAGAAATAGTAATGGCATGAGTAGCAATATCGGGAATACGTTGTTCGTACCTATTGTATGTTGTAGCAAGTAGTGTTTGGTCTGTAAGAATGAGGTATTATTACACCTTTCTATGCTACTAGAATCATCGGCGTAACCTTGTACTTTGGACTCCCTAGTCTATAAGACCTCCAAGTGGCTTATGCTGGGTCGTTCTATCGTAGAAGCGGCGTACTAATTATCAGCTGTTTAATATAAAATGAGGGGGTTGGATAAATTGACTACGCCTGAATTTTGAGTCATGAAGCCTCCGTCAAGTGTCCCCACGTCCAATTTTTCTGACGAAGTATCAAGCAGCTAGTACAAATCCTAGTTATTTTATGCTAAACTTGAGGGGCCATGTGCCGAAGAACTTATGACACTTCTGAATGTCCCGATGTCCCTGCTCACTTATAGCTATCTTAAGACTACGTTTTCTAGATATGTCCAGGAGGCAATAAGCTGAAGTATGCTAAAATTATTATGACCTCAGCTTATGTATTAAGCCTATGTAGAACAAGTTCAGGACGTTATACAATGACGAATACACTGTTGGTATTAGAATAAGAGATAAAAGTGTAATAATAATATCAGCTCCAATGAAATGAAAGGGAGATACACATAACTATATATTATGAGCGGGACAAAAGTTAGTTATGCGGAAAGTATACCAGCCAGGGTTTTCTATGCGTGAAGGACATAACACTTAATTTCCAAACGGGTACTATGTACAGTTGCTTAACTATATGCAAACACTTCGAATCAAGGCTTACCTCTCTGTCATACATCCACTTCTATACATTTCCAAACCGATCGACAAAGGTTAGTAAAACTCCACAACATCGATCTACAACATTGCTCAGTAACAGAAATTTCGCTACGAATGAGTCAGTTCGCTGATCAACGGACCTTCGACGAGGGCCTGTTTAGACACCTTTTCTTGTCTAGGCCCCAGAAGGTGCAGGAAGTGCTTGTCACATTCCGAAACAGCGCTGTAGACGAAACAAATTTATCTATCAACCGAAATTTGAAGATCACCAGAACATCAACACCGAGGTTTATTCTGTTAAAAAAAAGCCTCAACGCAAAGTTATTTTACGGACACGTGTCACACTTTGACCGGTTATCCAAATATTCAAATTCTAGTATGGTCGTCACGGAAAGTATCTGTCGCTAAACTACGAGAGGCAGATAAATCTTATTGGTGCTAGCACCACAATAAGTGTGGTAAGTCATCTAGAAACCGCAGGAAACCATAGACTTTCTCAAGCCCTAAACCATACGACACGTAAAAGGTTAAACGAAACTCCCTCATCATCACACGTTAAAGCAGCCGTCTGTTATACATCACTGATGTGATGATGAAAGTTCTCTACCTCCAGCAAAATCCAAGGACCGACTGCACGAACCGATTTTCAACCTACAGGTGGTAAATTGGAAACTGATCGCCACATATGGTAAATGATATGTTTATCTCGATGTAGATTTACGCAAACTCATTCACTGGATTCCTGTTGTTGCAAATGTTCCTATGCCAGTTATTGGTATAGACCTGCCACAACATCATAATATACTAATTGAAACGCGCAAACAGAGGTTAGTAGACGAAAATACTAGTTTATCTGTTCGTGTGACTTCTTTTTCCGGTTGTAGATTATTCCCAGTCACAGTAAAGTATACGATCTATCCATACAATGAAAATATACTCGGTAAGTACCCTGAAGTGTACCAAACGCGACCGACATTGCCGTCTGTAACCAGCGATGTTGCACAACACATCGCGACTATATGACCACATGTATTCTCGAAAGCTCACCGACTAGCATCCTGGGGTTGGGACGTATTCTTCCATCGAACTGCCGCCGTTAATCTCCCTTACACATGTTCCTTAAAAAGGATAACAGTGGTTAGCATCAAACCGGTCATCATCGGCGACTGAATGCGGAAATCACTTACGTTACTTTGTAGAATCCAAACTACGATTTGGATAGATGAATAGCCGTCCAGGTACGTTAGACACGCGCCCTTGCCCGTCAAAATCAAAACAAGTAATCGGGTAAATAGCGCGTGTCTAACTTACCTGGACGACTATTCATCTATCCAAACCGTAGTTTGGATTCTACAGTTCTAAGCAAATATTAATTGGTCGAATTCGATTGACAGTCGTTCGCGGATTTCGATTATTGTTTCTGGAAATATTTGGTCGTTTCGCTTATCATGCCAATCGTCAAAGGAAATCAAGCTCAAAGTTCGTTGATGTTAATGAAGAATCCCCTATTACCAAGCAAGTACATTTTGATGTCCTTAAGTGTCATGGTTGAGACTCGAATAGGGTTGATTATCATGGTAGTGACTCTAGTCTTAATTCGATGACAGATGACGCAAAAAATCTTGGTTTTAAGGAGAAGCAAAGGCTTGAATTATCAGGAAAGAGCGTTTTGCCTATAGCACCTGTTGTTGGTCTAGAATTATCAAAGGTTGAATTGAGTTATTTCGATGGTCAGGCAAGAGGGTATTGGGAGATTATAAGGCAATTTGAGACTGGCGTAACGTCAAGAGTCACTGATGATAGCCAACGTTTGCTCTATTTAATGCACTATTGCAAGGGAAAGGCGAAAACATCTATTGAGGGTTGTGTCATGATGGAAGCATCTTCTGGTTACAAGAGGGCGAGGGAAATCCTAAAACGTTTATTTGGACAGTCTCATGTAATCGCTCGAGAAACATTAGAAGATTTATTAAATGCTGTAAATTTTGATTATACTAACGCGGAGGAATTATCAAACTTGGCTATTAAAATGGAAAACTGTGCTATGGTCTTGGAACAGATGAATTATACCTCCGATCTAAATTCTTTAGTTACTTTGGAAAGAATAGTGAGACTCTTGCCTCAACTTGTGGTGGATAAATTGACTGAAGATGATAGAGAGCCGACGTTTTGTGAACTCACTCAGTTTATCGCATCGCGTGCGAGTGTAGCTTGTAGTAGATTTGGACGGTTAGCGAATCGTTCAAGAAAAGGACATGATGTAAAGACAAACTGTCACGCGCAATCGGAGCAGGGGAACAGTTCAGCAGCAAAAACTAAATGCAGTATGTGTTCCTACGACCATGCTATCTATAAATGTCCACAGTTCTTAGCGCTTACAGTCCAAGACCGATGGCCCCACGCTAAAAGCAAAGGTATCTGTTTTGTCTGTCTTAGACAAGGACATAAGGTTAATGAATGTAAGATACCAAGCCTTTAAAACGTTGACAGTTGTGAGAACAGACATCACGCTCTGCTGCACACTAACACGACAAACAACGGTGTAAATAAGTCTGAAACCCAGAATTGCTGTGGATTTACTAAATCCCTAAGTAGCCAAGTGTGCTTAGGAATGATTTCCGCACGGTTGATGGTGGGAAATGCCGAAATGGTGGGTTATGCCTTGTTGAATAACGGGTCTGATATGACGTTGATAAAATCGAGCTGTTTGAGGCATCTCGGACTGAAGAAAGACCAAGCGTCAGTGGTATTAGGGACTTTGAGTGGTGATAGAACAATGACGGTCACGAAGACTCCTTTTGAGGTATATTCTTTAGATCGGTCTGAACATGTTACGATCAAAAGGGCTCTGATTGTGGCAGGTATAACAAGTCATAAGACAAAATGGCCGACCGTGAACAATCTAGTTACATGGCCGCATCTAAGGGATGTACCAATGGATAACATAGACTCTGAAGAAGTTCTGCTGTTGATTGATTGCAACGTGCCCGAAGCACACTGGGTGTTAGATCAGCGATTGGGTGAGCGAAAAAACCCGCACTCTGTGAAAACGTTGCTGGGGTGGACGGTCTTCAGACCTGCATCGTATCCGGAATATAGGAAAAGAGTTGTTAATCGTACCAGTAAGATACAGACATTAGAGAACGAAATACGTAAGTTTTATGACGTAGAGTTTTCCGACGCTTATTCAAGTGATAAATCACTATAGTTAGAAGATAAGGCGGCTATAAAGATTGTGGAAGAAGGCACGCACTTCGACAACGGCCATTTCGTAGTCCCTATACCATGGAAAGAGAATTCAAATATCAAGGTGGGAAATTATGAAGTAGCCAACAGTAGATTACAGAATTTGAAATGTAAATTGTTGAAGGATGACAGTCTGCATGCGAGGTATACCAAAAGTATTAAAAGTAATTTTACAAAGGGCTATGCAGAGAAGGTCCCTGAAATACAGTTGCAACCGAATTATCGTCCCCAGTGGTATTTACCTCATCATGCAGTGTTAAATCCGAAAAAGCCAGAAAAACTTAGGGCGGTCCTTGATTGTGCCGCCAAGTTTTCAGGTGTTTCCTTAAACGATATGATTTATCCAGGACCCGATACCACTGCCGAGTTAGTGTTTATATTATTGCGTTTTCGTAAGGGAGCAGTTGCAATCTCTGCAGATGTTGAAGAAATGTTCATGCAAGTGAAGGTCCCTGAGTCTGATCGAGGAGCTTTAAGATTTCTGTGTTGGCGGGAGGGAGACATGTCGAGGGAGTTTCAACTGGCATCTCATCCATTTGGTGCCACATCATCGCCATTTTGTGCAAACTTCACCTTGAATAAGACGGCCCAAATATTCTCTGACGTTATGATGGTTATGTTGTAGATGCTGTCAAGAATAATTTCTATGTTGATGATTGATAAATATCCTTTCCCACTTGTGATCAAGCAAAAAAGTTTCGTTAAGCATATAAGTGAAGTATTATGTAGAGGAGGTTGTAAATTAAAGAAGTGGGTCAACAACTCAGATGAAGTAAGGACCATCTTGCCTGATGTACGCAAGGAAGAGTCTTTGATAGAAATGTCAACGAGTTATGACTCTAGGAGCAGAATGGAATTTTGAACAAGATGTGTTCAAGTTTTACTTCGATGCAACTGAAAGGCCTCTGACTAGGAGAGGGATTCTATCTATAGTTTCTTCTCTGTTCGATCCTTTGGGTTTAATTGCTCCAGTCTGTCTTACTGCCAAGGTCCTCTTGCAAAAACTATGTAAGTCCCAAATAGGGTGGGATCAGCCTCTCAACGAGCCATACAAGTCCGCGTGGCTAAATTGGGTAAAATGTATTCGTCAAATAGGTCATGCTACGGTAGCTTGGGGTATCAAGAAGAGAATCGACGAACCCGACGCGGAAGTTGAATTGCATTTATTCAGTGACGCTTCAGAGATCGGTTATGGGTCGGTTGCGTACGCGCGAGTCAGTTATTTGAAAGAACTACCCTACTGTATTTTGCTGTACAACAAGTCTAGGGTGGCACCTATCAAACAAGTACCATACCGAGGCTTGAGTTGGAGGTAGTAGTGTTGAGTGTGAGGCTTAGTGAAGTCTTACAGAGAAGTCTGCCTAATTTTTCTGCAAAGTAAACTTCCATACAGATTCCATGGCAGTGTTGTACTACATCAAGAACATCGAGAACCGATATAGCACCTATGTAATCAACCGCCTCGTCGTTGTGCACCAGTATACGAAAGTTGAACAGTAGAGTTATGTGAAGTCGTCACAGAACCGAGCTGATTGGACTTCGAGAGGAATACAAAAAATGACTGATCTTGAATCTTGGTTCAAATGTCCTACTTTATTGAATGGCGAATTTTATATAGCAGTAACTGAATGCCCGGAACCTGACGATATTGTGTTTAGAAAAACTGCTGTGGTTAACTTTAGTAGTATAAAGTACAACATGTCACCTATTCTCTTTTATTATTCCGAGTGGTTGAAATTAGTTAGGGCCGTAGCCTGGCTTTGAAGGTTCATGGAATTCATAGTGGTACTTCGTTCATCGAGTCGTGAAGGATTCGTTAATGTGTATTTACTTGCCTGCAAACCCGGGTAGTACATATTGGAATGACATAGTTTGAATACTGATTCGTTTATAATGGCCTTGTTATGTTTTATTGGAAGAAGAGGGAAACCTGCAGAAATTTACAGTGACAATGGATCGAATTTCGTGGGTGCGGTCTCTGAACTAAAGAGATTTGTGCAAAAGTTGAATCAGCAGAAGATAGACAAGGAACTGTCAGCTAGGCCGATTCAGTGGCATTTTACCCCCCCCCCTCATCCAGCCACAGGGGTGGAGTCTGGGAAAGGATGATTAGGTCTATACCCCGACTGTTATTGTTGATAACTAGAGAGCAGACTCTAACCGATGAGACCTTAAGCACTTATTTGATTGAAATTGAAAGGATATTGAACGATCGACCCTTAACTCTGGTCGTCCAAGATGCTAACGATAAACTAGCCATGTCGCCGAATAGTTTGTTATTATTGAGAGAATGTAACGGAATAGTCGAAGAAGGTAGCGTCGGAGATAAATACGACGAACGTTGGAAACAGGTTAATCATCTCGCTAATGTGTTTTGGAAAAAGTGGTTAAGAGAGTTTTTACCGTCTCTACAAAAACGTCAAAAATGGTGAGTTGAACACCGTAATTTTCAGAAAGGAAATGTAGTAATCGTGGCTTCTGACATATCGACCCGTGGAAGGTGACCCTTAGGAGTAGTTGAAGATTGTAAAATAGATGACGACGGAAGAGTTAGAACGGTGGTTGTTCGTACGAACGGCGGATTAATCAGAAGAGATATACGTAAAGTATGCCTCCTTGGAGGCTCGAACCAGTCTCTCGTATTATCAATGTAAGTAGGTCGAGTAGGCGTGCTGTTGTAAGTCCTGCTCGTTCCTATAGTGTAATATGTCATATAACGGACCATGACCATAGGCATCAAGGTAGCTTGTGTGATATGGAGGGATTTCGGAGGCCGGTGTAAGATCCATTTTGAATGCTTTTTGTGTTTGTGAAAATCCCTCCATGTATATACTTGCATTTTGTTCCTATTGATCCCCTTAGTTGTACATTGTTAGTTTTTTGATTACATTTGGATTGTTAATAGTTGTATTTTATCATAGTTTTTATTTTTATTACACCTTCACTAAGTATTTGTGCTTCCTCCCAAACTGTATCTATGTTGTTTTACTTGACACTTGTTCTTGGCGGCAGCCATATTGATTTCCTCTTCCTTTTGTGTGTGATCTATCCAGTCAGGATAGAATAGCGTTCATTTGTTGTAACTGGTAATTTTCCCGGCTGCAATTAAACGCAACTCAATTTCGTAAATGTGCCCTTCAGCTTAGCAACCAATCAGAATGAGGCGGGAATTGTTATATCCGCCATCTTTGTAAGCAATGGCGGTCGGCTTTCTTCGTTCTGTGTTTCTTTCAGCTATTTCTTTTGTGTAGCTATGTAATTTAATGTTTCGGTGTGCTAAAATGCCGCAGTTAGTGTAATGTTCCATATGTTAGTTTGAAATTTACTCCGAATCTGCGATTTTTTCTGGGTTTTTGCTGCTTCTACTCAAGTCAATGTATTTCTTCAGGCAATCTGGCTAGTCTTGTGTCATAAAATGTTAATGCGTTTTGTTCAGAGTTCTTTTTTTCAGATGTCGGGAGTCAAGGTTAGTTTTGTTAGCTTAAATGAGTGTTGAGGCTGTATATATAGAGTTCCATATGGAACTCTAAATGTTGGCATAATCGTTCCTAGCTGGCAGGCAAGGTCGTTTTTCTTACGTCATAAAATCTTAATCCGTTATATTTTGAGCATTGTTTTTTAGATATCGAAAACCGAAGTCAGTTTTTTTTAGCTAAAATAAATGTTGCTGCCGCATGTGACTGTAACTGGCCGCATATTCGTTCCTAACTGTTATTTATTATCAGGCAGAATGAAAGATTTGTTATTTTCTGCAGTATTATGGATCACGCTACTCCATCAACCAGTCAAAGTAATACTGAGTGTCCAGTGGCTGTGGATACTGGTGATGTCTTCGAAAGAATTATGAGACCCAGGCAGCTGACAAGCTGGGAGCAAGTCAGAGAAGCTATCGATATGTTGCAAAAGGTTTGTTATTGATAATACACCATCTAAAAAGTAATAGATGACTTGGACTCATTATGTAGTACGTGAAAGCAGGCTGAACAAAGAAAAGCCGGAAATGCGCTACCAGTATGTAGTGTATGTATGTTCTTTTGGCCATAAAAAGAAGCCGGAGGGCCATGGTCAGAGAGTAAAAGGGTAAATGATTATAATTATTGTTTTCAATTTTCATAGATCAAAGTTTAGTGGTTGCAAGGCCATGTTTCGTTTACGATATGCTGTGAACCGGTTCGTCATATCGTCGTCGAGGATGATACATAACCATCCTTGTGATGAAAAGTGTTTGAAAAATGATCCTTGGTTCAGAAGACTAAGTAAAGATCAGCTGCAAGTTGTTCTACCGATGGTTGAGACCGGAAGTAGTGCTGAATCGATTGTTAATTATGCAGAAAAAAATTTCGAAAAGACAATAACAGTGCATTATGTCAATAATTTAAAATATAAATTTGTCGAACGTAAGCTTATCCCATATATCTACAGTTTCTTAGGTTGTGGAAGTTTAAACGATGTAATTGCGACCTTAAGGAACAATGGGAAATTGTTCGTCTCTTATGGGGGTGTGGCTAACCAGGTCACAAAGATAGCATTTAGTACACACGAGCAAATTGTAACGTACAAACGGTTCCCTGAAGTTGTGTGTTTGGACTCAACATACAACACGAACAGGGGAAAGTAAGTAAAAATTTTCCTGCGTACTAATTGTCTTTAGTTATAAACTCTTTCAGCTGGTTTGTACAGATAACTGCGGGCATGGAGTCCCAGTTATGTTTGCTTGGACTAAGGAAGAGAAGAAGGTTGATGTAGTATGGATACTAGATCATTTTAAGAAGATCATGAATGGAACCAGTCAAACGGAAACGTTTGTGATGGATTGTGCAAGACCCATCATATCCGCTGTTGAATTAACGCACCGTACTGCCCACATAGCTCTATGCTCTTTTCACGTGTGTAGAGCTATGTGTAAGAAGACCCGCAATCCAATAATCAAGCAGTACTTATGTCAACTGGTACGTGAACAAACAGTAGCTAAGTTTAATCAGACACGACGCATAATCAGTGTACGCAGCAGACGCATCGCAGCCTACTTAAACAAGAACTGGATGAGTAGGAAAGAAACTTGGGCCGCAGCTTTCAATAGCAATGTCGTTACGTTGGGTAACAACACGAACAACCGGGTTGAAAGTGCGCACAGACAACTGAAGAGAAAGTTGTCTAACCGAGACGCGTTGAGTAAATGTATGTGGAAAACATTTACATGGCAGAGGCAATTAGGCAAACGTAGGTCACTACAATCCAGCTTACACTGTAGTCACAAACGCAGATACGTAGCTGAAGAATGCTTAATGCCTCTACTAAGCAAGCTAACCACCTATGCTGGCTTTATAGTCCTTAAAGACTATAAAAATAGGGGACTGATGTACATCAAAAATATCCAGTCACCCTTTGTGTTCTTCATAGACGGCCATCAATGTCCGGTAGTGGATATAAGCAACGGCACTTGCACCTGCCGTTTATTTAAAACCTGTCGAATTCCATGTAAACACATGGTTTTTACTCATCTACAAATGCCAGAGTTCACAGGTATGTTATGTTCATCTTTGTATCATGAAGTAGTTGATTTAGTTTTGAAGCTCTGTTGCAGATGGACTTGGCAGGCTATTCAAGATGTAGATGGAAATATACCAGCTATTCCGTCTCCAGATTATAATGAAACGAACAGACTTTATCGCACTCTACGCAGTAAAATCCACACGCTCAGTACACTTTTCGGACAGACAACGGTGCAGGACACACTAAGGCAATTGATAGATCAAGTTGATGAATTAATACGCATGAGGCGTCTGGCTACAGTTTCCGAACATGGTAAGTCCACTGGTACTTTGGAAACCAAAATCTAGGTATTTATAAATGCATCTATTAAGCTAATACTAGTACTCTCTATTTCAGATAATCAATGAACACAAATCTCGTCATGTGCGTCTGCCGCGTTGCCAGTTTCTGTTAATACCTTATTAAATAAAAGTCTTGTATTCGGTAAATACAGAGTTTCTTGCTATATTTCGTATAATGGGGTGAAAACATTGAATGGGCCTGTAGTTGTGTTTTGACAAGCGCGTACCCTCACGATGCTTAGTGACCCGTCAGTGTAGCTCAGGTATTGATTGGAAATCCGACGGCATCCCAATAAATAACTGGCTTAAACGCGTACCCACCAGCGTACTAATGCAACATATCATGTCGGCTGAAATAGGTTATAAGAAAGCCCGGACTTAGGGGTTTCCCGTTGCTTGCTTATCATATAATATTTCAGTCAGAAACTAAGATTACAAGCAGGGACTGTCAGGATGTGTGACTGAGTCAACTGTCATAACTTGGAATTACTGTATATCAACTAGGTGCACACAGGCTTCTTACAACGATTAACTAAATAAAACGAAATAGCACCAAGTCTATAAATTTATTCACGAACTTTATTTAACAATGGGATATGAAACAAATATTTACACGAGGTTCCAAATTACATTGTAGCTTTGGTAAAGTGAAGCTGCAGTAGTTGATTTTTTTCAACGACAGGGTATAAGAAGTAACTCCAAAACACTGGAAATGGTTGTGAGACTAAAGTGGACGTTCGATATGCTTTTAATAATCTGCTGTTACTTGTGTCTCCCATAAAGTTTCATAGGGCCATAGTTATAAAGCTGAATGACTTTGTAAGATCTGTCACGGCTCGTTCCTGTTACATTCAAAATAAAAGATAGTAATGTTGAAAAAGTAATTAAACAAATTACATGTTTCAAAGGAAAGAATTTAACCAGCTGTGATTTACCTCGACTTCATAAATATCAGATCACGCCAGCTACTAAAACTTATGCAAGGTACAGCATCGCACAGCTTTTATTATTTTGCTCCCACTTAAGTATACCCATGCATCTGCGTCTGGCTTTACAGGAAGATATACAAGTTGATTTAGTATCTGATAAACTAAAAGTTCCAGTTGTCAAAAAGACTCTTAACATTTGTCCACAGCCAGCAGCATTTAATTAGGACTGAACACTCCTCATCTAACACTGTATACTGCTGTTTTGCAGGCAACTAAAAGCTCAGACACTTAGCTATCCTGCTACCGATGTTATTGCCGGGGAAATTGTTTAATGACAGTGGTCTTGAAACATGAACAGTGTTAGACGTACTGTCTACAAATAAACACCAAACGTACTTAAAGCTATCTTATAATGTATAACAGCAACAGTACCAGAAGCATTTTTCCCTATTTTTAATCAGACTGATTTGAATCAGTATATTCATCAGAAACAGGCAACTCTACTTACTAAACTGATCTGTTTCGTTACAGACTTCAAGCACTATACCATAATTCTTTCAACTAAACTGAATTATACGACAACCAAGAATACTAAACTAAGCAAGTGTCATAGTTATTGTTTCATTTGCACAAGCATATTGCTTAAAGTAGTTAAATGGACATAATTAAGACGATAAAACAAAAACACGAAATATAGGCCAATTGAACTTACCGATTAGAAGACAAAGAATATATATATTGCTTCCCGACTGAAGACAACAGGCAGTTGTTCATAAAAACATAGTTTATAGTACAATAAACCTTTCTACAGTAAAATCATGCACTGACTGTCTATCTGGAAACAATCAACTATGTGAATAAACTCACTATGTCTTGAGATATCATCCCAGCATGCAATGGACGTGCAGTGTAACGCAGTCGAACATGGCGAATAAAAATATATAAAAAGATCAAAATTAGCTATATAATCTAGTTATTTAATTAAAAATACATTATGAAATGTCAAAATCTGTGGTTACTTGAACGCACAGACGATCGGTACATTAAGTTTACATGGTTGCGTTGCGGATAAGATCACCCAATTTTCCCACATCTTTTATCAACTTTATTTAATGTAGTTTAGATTTGATTGATTGAACAATTATTGGTTGAATAGCCGGGTGGTAATATTTGTTTAGGTCACGGTTTACATTTAAATTTATGATGAATTATAGAACCGCTATTTACCCGATTACTTGTTTTGATTTTGATGGGCAAGGGCGCGTGTCTAACGTACCTGGACGGCTATTCATCTATCCAAACCTTAGTTTGGATTCTACATACTTGTTGACTCACATTTGCGATACGATAGCCACCTTAAAAGACACAACTGTTTTTCCAAAGATCGTTCAGATCAAAGCGTATGGCCGATTTTCGATGGCCACGGAACCTAAGCTAGCTATCACCACCCCCACCGAACTACAAACATTTTCGCGCATGCTTACCGGCTAAAAATATGCTGCACAAAACTTGATGAGATCCATCGATGACGTCTTTCAAGGTCTCAAATTCGTATACGCACATTTAAATGACTACTAGTTCGGATACAGAATCTCATCTCCAGCATTTGGACTTTGTTTTACAACGATTGCGAAAACATGAAATTACTGTAAAGCTTCAGAATTGTCGGCACTGTCTCTCTAGATTTTCTCGGACAGAATATTGATGCTTAATGCATCCAACCTCTGAAAAGTCGATACTTCAATACCTGGAATCAACCGCAATCAAGCAAATACGCACGTTTTACGGATTAGTAAGTTTCATACAAAACTGCCTGTGCCTTATGAAACCTTTAAGTTCGTGGAAATGCGAAACCCATCAACTTGGACGATAATGCGAAAGAAGAATTCTCCACAATTAAGGAATTTATCGCAAGAGTAATTATACATGCAAATTCAGACACCAAAACACACATTAGTATCGCAGCAGACGAATCCAACCCGTTAGTTCGAGGAGTCTTACGACAGTTGATTAACCACACCTAGCAGCCTTCGGCATTCTTCGCAAGACGATTGTAGACATAGCACTTTCGGTAGGAAACTCCTAGCCATGTATTGTGCCGTACGACACTTTCAACACTCAGCTGAAGGCAAAGAATTCACTCTTTTCACCAGTCACAAACTTCTTGTTTTCTCTTTAAGTCCATCTTTAGACAAGTACTCCCCTCTAAGGTATCCAGCGTCGGACTACATTTTTCAGTTTAGAACAGATATATGACACATTTTCGAAGCAAACGATGTAGTCTTAGACGCCTTGTCTCGTTTAACTTCCTTAAATAGTTTCCAAGGGATCACCTAGCTTCAAAAAGAAGACACCGATCTTCAGCAAAGTTATATTTGACAACTGTGAAACTACGTTTTAAACACATAAGAACATGTGAGGAAGCTTAACTGTGCGACACATCTACAGGCAGGGATCGTCCAATCGTGCCGAAACATTATCGACGCAACTTCTTCAATACATTGTACAAACTATATCATCCTGGTGTTTGAACGACCATCAAGCTCATAGCAGAACGAATTTTTTCGTCCGGTATGAATAAAGACGCGAAAGTGTGAGCACACTCCTGTGTAAGCTGCCAGAAATCTAAAGAGACCGGACATAAAGGAGATCGTTTAGGCTCTTTCACAACTCCCGTTGTTCGTTCCGACCATGTTCATCTGTATTTGGCAGGGCCTTCACTCTTATCTTCTAACTTGTGTAGACCGTTTCACATGGTGCCCAGAAGTAGTATTTATCAACAACACCACTGCTGAAACAGCGGCCTACAACATCGTTGAACGATGGACAACAAGCTTCAGCTGCCCTTTAACTATCACTAAAATCCGTGGATGCCCGTTTGATACCGAACTTTTACGTAGTCTTACTAGGAATCACACGATTCTGAACGACCACCTACCACTCACAAGCAAATGGACTCGTAGTGATTTCTATTTGTCATTTGACGGTTTACGAACTTCCGTGTATTTATCTATTACAAACTAACTATTAGGATTAGGTCTATTAAGTAGACCGTATATCTACATTTTAACTGTATCATCATCGGTCGATTTCTACCTATGTTATCCAAGTATTCTATCAGTCTTCTGAGTAATGCTCACATGTATTATCGTAGTGTAATGTTTATTAGTGCTCATAACTTACTAGCTCAATCGGTAATAATAACCATTCATCTATATTAATTATTGGCCGAGATGTTTTATTAACTAGCTTTAATAGCATTTACATTTTTATCGAAATAAACTTGTTAAAACATCAAGCTCTGGCGAATTTGACCTGTAAATGACGTAAATATACATTGACTAGCAACATAAGCAAATCCTGAATGGTTATCTGGACCTAATTCTTTATAATCTTTATTCACTCAGCGTTCTAATCTGTTTTAAACTATACACTATCCTGTAATATCTTTTCTTCCGACGACTGCCTGCTTAATTTCCAATTTTCGAGTTCCATCGCCAAGCAACAAGTACAACATCACAAAAACTTATGGTGAATTTAATATATAAATTTTCTGCAATCATAAGGTCATTTTAGATGGTTCATACAATGACAGCACACAATTATAGGGACTAATTCAACTGTTTTGACTCGATCGAGTGACGTAACGTTCAAAAGCACCAAACACCCTGGAATTAGTTGCTATATTGCGTTTTTAATCTGGATGCTTTTGGACCATTACTACTCACACGAATGGCCTTATACACGGCAAATCTATTGAATAATGTAAATGCCGAGAATAATTCGAGCCAGTTTAACTATTTTGCTGGATGATTTACTGTTTTTGTACTTAACATGTATATATTTTTACTGAGACTAGTCGTATACGTTGCGTATGAAGCACTCCCAAAACGTTTTTGGTACAGGAGATATTTAATAGCTTTATACTACAACATACTATTATGAAAAAACATGCTGTTTACAGACGAAGTATATTTGATTAAAAACTTGTTTGGCACTTGGTTCTAATTACCTTTTCCACACTTATAAATAACACTAAGCTAACTGCGGTAACTTATGTAAAGTGTATATTGTAACTCGTCATAGTTTAGTGGCCCGTGGATCTGATTCCAATTTATATCGTACGAATGATTTTTATCGCTTATTCTCGTATATAATCGTCGACTTAATCGCGTTAGCCAATAACGGAATTAAATAGGTCGAATAACGAGAATTGATTTGTGAATACATATATTTTGTATATGAAGCGAATGAAATAGAGCAGAGCAAAACGACAGGCAGGGAAGATGGCTGGGAAGCCAACTCCATTTTAGTCAAGCGTTACTCAATATTTATAGTCAGACAAAATGAAGCTACAGACTTGCAATGAGTCATGGGAGATGATGTGCACACACATATACGCTCATACGAAAACAATCAAGACTGACAGGCGAATAATTGACAAGGTCAAAATATGGCTCAAGTAGAATGAATAGAATGTCCGAAAGCTAGAATAAGGTATGTGGCTTAAAATAATGACTGACACTACAATAGTTCCACAAGTTGTCTCAACTAAAAATTTTTTAAGCCATCATCTACCACATCAACCACATCAAGTTAACTTATACATGCAATGTGTTATATCATCTATTCCGTTTCAATTTAACAGTTATTTAAATCTTTTTAACATTTGTCAATAAACCCATCATAGTCGTTATTGCTGTATGTATTTGGGTTGATGAATTGATCTATCATATTAGATGAACATAGTTTTGATAATAAAGCCACCAAATTTGGGCATTATCATACTGCACTAGCATAATAACTAAGGTACCAGGTAGCTGTTGACCAAACAAATACTTAAGTTAGAAACTCCGGAGCCTACTTTTAAAATTAACACCATGTAGACAAATACTTGAGTTGCAATTTTTAATATAATCAGGAATCTCGGATTCGTTAACGCTAAAAACTTGTGCTATTTCAAAATCAGCTTGAGCAGCAGTACCTATTTTTAATTGATTAATCATCAATCAACACTATAACTAGTTATTCACAATGGTTTCATTATATCGTCAAAGAGCATTGTCACGACATGACAACCACGTAATATGATTGATAAAATTGATGCAACTATTAAGAAAATCTGTCAAAAAATTGACTTTTAATTTGCATTAAAGCATTATTTGCATGTTATCTTCATACATCACAGATGATTACAGTATTTTTCTCTGTCAATTGCTCATTCAGTAAATATCTCAAAGCCTTGTTAGTCTAATTGGAGTTTTAGCGACACAATCATGCATGCAAATCATCAGTATAAGTCTTCGAACGAATCTCCTGCATACTGAAAACGTCTGTCGAATTTACCCCAAAACTGACAGAGGTTCATTTCATCACCATGGACCTGAGTTGGGAGTTGCGCTCCGCCTGGTTATAGCTTATGTTCTCTCTGATAATCACATGAGTATCACACATTGTTTATCGTCTTGTAAAGATTTATTTAACCGGAAGCATCGAGCAACACCACATCACCTGTGTTTGTGGCACATAGGGTTTTTTGATTTCAGTAAATTCTAATCAACATTTTTCAAGTAGGTCGTTTTCCATTTTATGCTAAACTTAATACTTCAATTAGTATGCACCATCAGCCGGTTAATATGCATATAAATAACTGATTAAGTCTCGAGCACGTTTCCCATGGATCCACTCATATTTAACAAGTTACTCATAGCCATACGTCCAGAATTCACATCATTTCACCAATTTCACGTATTAAATGAATTTTCGATAACCATTTATGTGTATCAGCGATTTCATTAAATCCTATCACGGTTAAACAATAATGAGGTCAGGAATATCTCCTGTTAACTAAATAAGCCATATTAAACTTTACATACTAACTGAAACACAAGTTGGAATTATTTTCACCTTTATACTTCTATTCTTTCAGCTAGCTTACTAATATAGATGTATTTGGGAGTCATCTCATACGGACAGTATACCGGCATAAACGTCAACTGACTTCCTAGTTTGAACCAAAGTTAATACCAATATCAACATTGACACAACATTAATTTTTTTCTTTTTCTAAACACAAAATACTTGTACTATTTATAAGTTAAGCTGTAAACAAACGGTTATTACTAAGCATCTTACTGAGACTTATTCAAATGTCTACACGAAATCATTCTTGTTTATTATAACCCCACTCCGTTTAATTCTAAAACAATCCCATAGGTTTCTACTTCCGCGTGTTAAGAATAAGATAAAACGTTTTAAAATTAATACATGTATCTTTTCATCTGTTCCTTCCTCTTCCTTTTTGATTTATCTTTCAGCTTATTAATACCCGGGGATTCTTATTAGTTGTGGTGTCCGGCGCGCGACCATCCCATTCACTTTGGTATCGAACAAACGTCACGTTGATTCTGGTGGGAGAGTAATGTAGTGATGTTTGTCATGACCACATGATCATCAAAGCTAAACGTGCAATCACTGGGAAAATAGATATTCAGCACTTAACACGAAGAGAAGGCCAACGGTGATGAACACGGGATTGTTCAGTCAATCGAATGGCATTGCTCCGCCTCTCAGGCGTGGTCATTCTTTATAACACGTCTTTATTCACATTAAATATATCATCCTATCTTCAGCTTAAATGTTTCCTTCAAAATTACTGAGTATCATACTGTTAATTGTTACGATACGATGAGTTAGTGTAAACAGTGATGTAACCTCCACATAAAATCTTATAGATTAAGCAGTCACATCATGACATATCTACAATTTTAGGATTATGTCTGTTATTATAATATGACTAACAACGAAGTAGACCAGAAGATCTCCAAGCTTAAGGATAGCCTTTCCCAGAGTTTTGTAAGGTTCCGAGATATCATTAGTAAATAAACTAAATGTGACGTACCTGTTGAAATCGAGCGGTGGTGCGTTCACCATTTCAGGGAACTGTGCATGTGGTTCTGTAACTGCGTGCTCGTGGAAGTCAGCTTCTACGTAGCAGAAACAGGCTCTGATGTTGTCGGGCCAGGATGGCATTAGCTGGAATGAGTGTGGCGAAAGAGTCTTGATTTTAGATAATTTAGGACTGATCGGACATGATGAATATAAAGCACAGCAATGAATGGGAGAAAAAATCTCAAAATACTAAAAAATATCACAATATTTAAATGTGAGAGAAAAAAACTTTTACACAAAGTTCCGAAAAAAGCAGACTCACAGCTTACGAATAGGTGTGCCAGATCCCGTCAGGCTAACCGCTAAAGATGCTAAAGTTAGAAGCTATCGATATATCGAGAAGTGGTCAATCTAATCTGGCTAGCGGTTGTTGGAGATGTGAAGCAAGTTGTACCCACTCGTGATCTGGTGCGGATGTGTGATCGAGCGCCTTCACCTAGATGAGTCCATTAAAATCAATGTGGTCAGCATCAGTTGCCGAAGACTTACAGGTCTACTGATTTTTGGGTATTTATTTATTGTTACACACTGAATATCTTTAGATATGGTGTTTCGAAAACTCTTTAAAATAACTGTGTATTACTGATAAAGTGGACAAGAAATTTTTTGTGTTACGTTTGATACTCAAGAACGTCAAAAACGCTATCTGGAAACCTGTAGGAACAGTAGGCTAGCTGCTCCCTTTGCGAACATTGCTCCCCCTAATGTTTTAATATTGATCAATATTGACAGCCTGAGGTCGTATACCATATGGTATACGACCTCAGGCTGTCTCTAACAAGAAGTCAAGAAAATAACAAGTGTCTATACGAGTAAAGCGCACACTATCATGTAGACTATTCGCACTTCATATGACTACTACATTTCAAAGTAGTCTTAACAGTCGACATTGTTTTACTCAACAAAGATGTAGGTAACTTCTGAAGGCAAGCATAATGCAAATTTTCGAATATGTAAATATCGAGACGGAAGTGATCTTCCTAGAAAATATTTAACATTTCAGTCTATAAGATACACAATTTCGGGAAAACAACTAAAATTTCAGACGAAAATTAAGTTAAATCACATAGAGACTGTGTTGTACTGCAAAGCAACGAAAATGATTTTGATTTCCTGTTTCGTCAAATGTCTAATGTTCATAACTGTATCATCAAGTAATGATATGAATATTTATAATAACGTTTTTTAACAAGTTACTTACCCACCAACCTTTATTGAAATGCCTCCAAGCGATAAAGTTTTTATACCTGGTGAAGCTATCCGTCTACCATGCGTTGCCAAAGGTTCTCCTTCTCCTAAGTGAGTTTTGAAGTAAATTTATCGATCATTTAGATATTTTTGGTACAAGAATGGACAATACTTCAATTGGGCAGCCAATACTGGGAGATATACGAAGTGGCCAGATCATGGTACACTCGTGATCGCTAGACCAGGAACTGATGATGACGGGATGTATCAGTGTATTGCAAAAAATCAGTTTGGAACTGCACTTTCTATCATTGTCAATGTTAAAAGGGCTGGTTAGTTCTCTATTTCTTTGCCACTCTAAAGTATATGTTAACAAATTTGTGGTCATTATGACTTACTGATCAGTGACGTTATTGACGTTAACGGATATCTTCATATAGTTTGTACGGAGAGTAGTGTTTAAGGATACATCGTTTTTCCCACATGATCTATGTTTGGTTAGTAACAGCGGTCTTACATTCCCACTCGGTTTATTCTAACCTTTGAAAATAACAAATTGTTTTAATTTTTTCCGTCATTATGTTGTTTTTACATACGAATATAAGTCAGTATATACAATACTACGTGTTTGTTTGTGTCCCTCCTCGTCTCTTTTTCATGTTTTTATAATTTGAGTCTCGCATTATTCGCTAGGTTAGTTATTTCTGCCTTTTCAACCCACTCTCATTTTTTTCCCCAGTTCTTATTGATCTTTTGCACTACGTAAGTCCTAAAATATACGTTCTTCAAGTGTTCGACTTTTGATCTATACGTCGTTGTTGACCGGATTTGTCGAAGGAATTTATGCGAAGTAAATAGGATTAATATTTCATAAGCGTTATTATCGTCAACCATACCTCAATCGAACGGGGACATAATATCAGTTATTTCAAGTTTATATTGCTTTTTGTTTGTGATAAGATAGAAGAAAACTTTGACATGTCATGACGTGTCTCATAAATGATGTAACTGGAAGCGATTCTATCTACCTTATATTCGTTGACCTACATCAGTGACGGTATTTATGATAGGGGTTAAAATATTGGAGAGGGTCGGTAAATTCATTTTTCGTGTAAGTTACATCAGCCCTGATATGTTAGTGTTTGACAAAATCTTGGCTTAGACTTAAAAGTTCACGTGGCGTTTTGGCAAGTAACGTCACCCGTGCGGTAGGCGAGAATTTTGTCTGCCGACCTATGGATATGTATACTACACAACAATCCCTCTGCTTTGTAGCTGCCAAAAGTGGCCTCTAAAAGTGGACGATATTTGTAGATTGCTAGTATTTGTTTATAGATCCTTTCAAAGTATTGCTCGTGTATGTTTGGACTATAGAGTTTGTAATGCTGATGTTAGATAAGGGGTGCTACGTTTGGATGGAAAATAGTTTGGCGAGATAGTACATATTCATCAGCTGGAATGGTTGAGCACTGTGTTGTGTATGTCTGACCGTCGTCTAACAAGATAGACAATATTTACTGGTGCAGAAATAGGCTAGGAGAAAGAAGGGATGGCTTAATCTAAAAGGAGTATCAGTCTTTGAAGTTGGTAACTGTTGAACTGATGTGTTTAGTTAGGTGAAGACTATCTTGTTAAAGTTCTCATGGTTATCTTAACCAACAAGTGATTGCGTTAAGAAGAATGGTTCAGAATCGGTCTGTGTGTCGCATGTGCATTCACTTTTTTCATTTCACAGATCATGGGTTTTATAATTGTCTGATACTTTTTATTCCACGAATTCACCCTTCTCGAACGAAATTGTCGGTCGTTAATCTTTTTGATTGACACTGATACTGCTACAAATTTTACCACTCTCGCATTTTTTTGAATTTCATCTCGCCGTACTGTGATCATGTGGTATAGCGAACCCATGCACATATGTGCTCGATTGTACTTCGCTTTTGACTAACTGACTGTATCCCTGGACAATAAGTATCTGAGCATATCATAGTAATAAATTCGTTTAGGTTACTGCAATTCTGATAAGGACCATTGGAAAACAAAAGATTGGGACTGGCATAGTAGAGAAATTTAATAGAGCTTGGGGACCTAAATTGTTGTTTCAGAATATTGATGCTATTTGATTTTTAAAATGAGTTTTCAAAGACTTATTCGAACCTAGAAATAATTATTATGTATTTCGAACAAATTTGTGGGTCAAGCATAAGAGATATATGCTTAAGTCGTTTGTGAGTTTTGTCAACATCATTTTTACTTGCTTGAGAACTGTACTAAGTAAATTAGTGTGCTTTTAAATCCTTTTAATCCGAATCTTTCACTGTTTAGAGCTTGGGGACTTTGAGTTAACGAAAGAACAAAAAGTACGTGCATCTCTGGGCCAATCTGTCAGGCTTGCTTGTCAAGTTCCAGTTGGTTATCCACCTCCAGTCGTCACATGGCAAACGGAGAAAAATGCTCAGATTCATTATTTAAAAGAGACAAATCGAAGAGCAACTGACATTAATGGTAGTTTTATTTTAATGCTAACGAGCATTTTTTTTAAACAAATATATGAAAATGGAAAATTCACTGCGTGTTGATTTCTTGATAAACCAATGCATTTTTGTCAATAAAAAAATGCTCCTTACGTTTAGTGTAACAAAACCTAAGTATAAATGCAAGTGAGATCAAACAAATTTGCAATTCGAGTTTTATTCTGGTTTTTCTACGAGAACATTAGTTTAGACAAACAAAGTAGATATTACTGGAGCCAAACAAAATGTTTCAACGGTTAGATATAAACAATCTAATCATTTGTTATTCATGTTTTCTCCCTAAACTTGAGGTTATTTTTCGTATGTCCAATTTAAATCAACATAAAGTCTGCAAAAGTTGCGACCGCAGACAATATACAAACATTTGCACTTCTTTCGGTATCTTCAAGAACATCATGAAGTTGAAAATTCGCAAGATGTAGCATGATTTCACCCCTACTATTTTTTTAATGAACACTTCTGTGTATAAGATAATTATTAGAACGATGTGTGTAGATAATATTAAATAGGCTAATATGTTCTTCAATATTACTATTTGTAGCTTTTCATTACTGATAGCAATTCTGTTTGTTGACTTGCTAAATCTATGGACTACACATTTTTTATAGGAGATATCTTCTGTGAAGAGGATTTAACTGAAGCAAGTAGAAATCAGCTAATTTATCTAAAACAATTGGATGCATAACCTTTTATATATGTCAACAACAAATTTCATAAAATTTATGCTACTTAGATTAGTAGTAAGAAATTACACAGTTGGAGTTTTTGCCATTATAAAGAAAAAGCTGAACTCTCCTTCAGCCCAGAATAACTGCAGCCATCATCTCATAACAGAGATAGTGGCTTTTTTAGATATAATATCGTTCTGCCGTCGTAGTTTTCATTGATGTGAAATGTCATCAGTTGGTTCATCCTTATGTTTTTGGCGTTTATATATATTGAAGGCGATTTTAAACACTATTTGATTATATAAATGCGTCATTGTGAGATGGTGGGGAAGATTTATAGCTCAGGTGGATGATTTTGATGGAGTTTTGTTCCCTGAGCTCTATGGTTTGGTCATGGAGCCTTCGTAGTTATTCTGAACGACATCAGCACAAACTCCAGGTAGTGTTGATGATATCGTTCAGAATAACTATGAAGGCTCCATGACAAAACCACCCATCTGAGAGAAAAATACTCCATCAAAATGCATTATTATTAGAGAATCGAATAAATAAATTAAAGAGATTACTATGATTTCTATTTCATACTTGTAACACAAATCCATGGTGTAAATTGTTATCTCATGTGTTTTACATGATAATGAATTGGATTCTGTTTTAATTTCTTCTGTTCCAAGGTTATCTTTACATTGCTACAGTCATCCCTGAAGATGATGATACACTTTATACATGTGTAGCAAATAATGAAGTACTACGTATTCAGAAGAGTGGTCCATCGTTCCGTCTCTCTGTTCATGGACAACAGGTAAGTGACTTTATTTTTCCTAAAGAGATTTGGATTTATTTTTGCGAAGTCACTCAAAAATCTGCGACTGGATAATACATTCATTTTATAGTCCTTTGCTACATAGATATGAAAGACATTTAGTAAAAACCCTGACTGGTCGTGTTAAAATTATTTGCTGTAAAAACATAATCAAATACAAAGTAAATATGCTTCACACTCGACCTGATTGAATTGTATCAGCCGCAGACTCCCACTGAAACTCCAGTCACTACTGAACAAATGATAGTTAGTCACCATAATCGTTTATGATTTGGATGTTCTTGTAGGAGGACGAGGGTCTTGGGTTCGATCTCTGGAGGTCAAGCCATGGGTATCTACTTCTGGGGAGTCCAATACGAGGGCGCAACAATTGATCAATGCTTTTTCATTTTTCAGAGTCGTTTAAGATCAGTATACGATAAGTATAAAATTTGAAAATCTACATAAAAGTTTACTGTAAAGTAAATTGATTTGTTGAACTAGGACAACTGACAAAACTTTATACGAGTGTGTCGAACTAAGCTGGTCAGCTAGCTAGCCTTTGTTTCTAATTGAAAATATGCCACTGATCTATATCAGTCGTTACCAAATATTTTTGTAAATAATGAATGTTTATCGTAAGGTATTGTTTCGGGTTTTACATATATCCCGTTAATTATGTTACTTCTCAAGTATATTATTTATTTTGTTTATAAATATACCGTCTTTTCTAGGATTATTTAAATTACAGGACATACTTTTTTACTTGTATAAAATTTTGTAGTCTACATATCCAGTGAAGACAGACTACAGGTCCCCAAGAACAGAAGATGCTGCAGTTGGTGATATAGTTCAACTGAGATGTATCTACAGTGGTTATCCTGAACCACAATATACCTGGTTCAAAGATGAAAGTGAAAAAATTACTGTAGGCATATTTCAAAATTTTTTGAATGAAAACTTACTATTGTTCAATTGTGATATCAAGATGAAGTTGTTGGATAAATTTTATTATATAAAATCATATTGACTAACAGTTAGTTACACATGCTTATTCTATTATTGATTGCTTAAAGGGATTTATAATAGAGTCCAACTATTAGAGTTTCTACGAGTTATTTAGAACACAAAACAGTGAAAACAAATGAATCCTGTGATGACTTAGCATTTTGTTCAGTGACCTGTGAGCCATATCCACAGGTTCAAAAGTCATTTACTGATGGAAAAAACAGTTGCTGTGAAACTCTATTGATCTGTTGCTCACGTCTTTAATTTTCGGTGGACTTACTAATAAATTTTAGATTTGGTTAAAGAGTAATTGAAAGGTGAGATGGGATGAAGTCTCATACGAAGTCCTAACGAGACAATACCAACATTACCATGTAAAATTATTATTTCTTTGATCGATTCGAATTGACACACAAACGCCGACAGAAATGGTTAAATATCAAGATAAGCAGTAGGTTTTCCGATATGAAGTTGTTCTCTAATATGGTAAGTTACAAGCATCTCGAATATTCAATTTTATGGGCAAGCTATATACATTTCAAAAGCTCGTTTAGTTAATTGAGAATTTCTTTCTTTCGATGATGTGTGTGATAAATTTATCTTATAGTTTGTTTCATAGCTTTTTCGTACTCATTGTTAGAGTAAGTTGTCAATCGTTAATTTGATTCAATCCACACAATACAGAGCTATTTTTAACCAAGTAATTCGCATTTTCAGTACTCATACTAGGTCCAGTTGATTAAAAATCTTAATCTCAATGGATGTTATTCAAACTCTAATATTCTTCAGGTTTTTATTGGAAAACACAAACTAGTGACTGTTCTGGTGATATTGTCTGGAAAACTATTTAAATTAATGAAACTTCCCTATGATCTTTGATATCAACATTTTAAGATGTTAATTGATTCTGAAAACACATACTTGAATATTTTGTTTTCATTTATTCGATTTCAGCTGCCGAATGTAAAGATTAAGAATATGGGCACAATGTTAGAAATAAACCCTGTAACCATTGAATCTGCTGGTGAATACAGATGTCAAGGAATAAATGAAGTAACAAAAAATACAGTGAATAGTCAATTTACCGTCTTTGTACGAGGTAAATATTTCGTTAAATGTTATAGACTACTAACAAGTAGCCACAGTTATTCTGTGTAATTTTCGGAACCACGATAACCTTTGTTGTAGTTTGAGACTATAACTACCATAGTTGTATTTAGATGCTAAATTAAATGACGAAACTTTCTATTCTATTCTATTCTATTCATATGGTCCATTATGGACCATATGGACCATTATTATGAAAGACATTAAAGAATACTATAGTGGATTCTGATTGTATAATTAGTTTTCTGAAGTGAATGAATCGACTAAAATTCAAGTAATTAGCCTAAGACTTCATCTAAATAGACATTAAGCGAAAAAAACAACTTACATGGTTATGAAATATCATATCAGGAACAAATAACTAATCATAAAATGTAGTTTCTAAAATAACCAACGATACATTTTTATTTCGTGATTGTGAGCAGCTGATAAAACATCACGAAGTAAAGAGAATTCACATTATCCTGCCTCAGTTGTTGTTCTGGACTTATTCAAATTTATAAAAGAAAACATTTGTCTGTAATATTGATCTTTTAACCATTGCATTGTGTACACTGAATCAGTTAAGTATATCATTTTTGTAGATGTGGTGGATGGTAGGATATGGTGTAATTATTACTTCATATTTCTAGGGATCGTCTAGAAAAACTGTATGAATTCAAAAATCATCTACCTATATTAACATACTTTTATTTGCAGTTAAGTAACAGAATGGTTTTCGATGAAAAACTATATCATATGTTTTCATCTTTCTTAGATTTATAGTGGAATCATATGAGATTTGTGAAGGGATTTACAGATAGCATATATTGTAGAAGTACTTTGTATTTCAGAAATTCTAGTTTATCTAGTGATAAATAATTTAAAAAAACCCATTCATTGTTATAACTCTTGATGTATCAAAATAGTTGTCTAATTGATTTGAATAAAATATTTCAGTTATTTTCTCTGGAAAGATTGATTATATCTCAAAATTCATTCGTCGAGAGAACCACAAATTTTCGAACGGTACAACATTTTTAAGTAGGCACTAATTCAATAAATGAGATTCTACCATATTTTATACCCCTTTAAATCTATCCAAGTCTTTTTGATATAGAAATAACATTAGAGTATATGGTGGTATCAAGCGACAATATTAAGTGCTAACTTTATTGTATTCGGTGTTATTGTTTAGAAAAATTATTTAAAACAAATAAACTTTTAAGGAGTTAGGTCTATTAAGAAATTAAATAATGAAGAATACTATTACAAGTAGATGTATGAATACTGAATCTTAAAATAAAACACAATTAAAAAACAATTCTCACATATTTGCAGTACATTAAAGAAATTATCATCAGTCAGTCAGTTACAATGTAGGACCAGGCACATACATGCATCGGTCCAAGTTGCCAGATCATACACATTCATTGAATACAATAAAAGTTATTTTAATCAACTTTAATAATCATTACATGGTTTAAATAGTTAATAGATATTCTTATTATCTTTTGTTTAAAAATTTCTAAGGCATATTTTACATGAAGTTGTGTTAATTTCCTATCTATTTGATTGTTTTTAAATAAAATTAAATCATTTTAAAGCAGAAAACAGTAAGATTCTACATAGATTCATTGTAAACATTCTTTATTTTTTTTGTTTGTTTGTTTCAATGTATAAAAAGAGAAAAGAAAAACAAAAAAAATATAAAAAAAAACAAAATAACATTAACAAATTATTGTAAATAGATCTCACCATATTATTCTCTTTGTTTCTACCTCCCTCCCTCCCCCCTCTTTATAAATTCATCAATTATATATGTTTACGTAAACATTAACTTTTGTGAATAACTTGCTTTTGTTTTATTATAGTAAAATTGACATTTTGGTTTTTTTTTTTTTAAATATAAAAAGCAAACAATATGATGAAATAGTTTATTGTGTATTAAGTTTTTCGTTTGTCTTTTTTTAACAAATTTTATTTAAAAGAATAAATATATCAATCATTATATTTTTAAATGTATTTTAGTTCGTCCGAAATTTATAGAAAAACCTGAAGATATTACTGTACCTGTAAATGGATCAGTAACATTTCGATGTACAGCATCAGGTGATCCACCGCCTAAAATACGTTGGACTATAAATGGTGAAGATCCATCTAGTTATTTAGATGGTGTACGTAAAGTTTTACATGGAAATGTAAGTAAATTATAAAATTATTTAAAAAAGATACTATTGTAAATAAATTAAATTGATTTGATTGACTTTTTGTATCTAAATGATTAATTGATTGGGAATATAATTTGACAATTAATAAATGATAAAAATTGACATCTCATTTTGACTAATGAAGGCAAGTAGTTTTATTCATTTGGTTCATTTGTTGACTGTTGTTCAAACTTACATTCAAGTTGCATGGAATGAATGTATTTCATTTCAATAGTAAAAAACGTTGATCTGATAAGTATACCAAAAGAACCTTTTGAATTTCAGCAGTTTCTTCTGAAATACATTAAATTTGATGTTGTCACCTTTTGTGGATCATTATGATACTTTAAAATAGATTGTTTAGTTCCACGTAGTGCCTTTCATCTTATCATTTTAAAACGTAACATTTACTAGACGTTGGTGATACTGATCAATTATTGAGTCATAACCACGGTCAAATACATTTATTGCTTGAAGCTGATTAAACTCTATTGATCAAGTTGATATATAGTCAATATCCTAATTAATTGGACATCATGTGCACCATATTTAGTTATTAGATATTTGAATGATTAAATGAACATATCATTACTGACTACTTGGTTATCAGTCAAAGTAAATATATCAATCCCACATAGACAGGTCGATGCCTAAATAGCCAAGTGATTATGTTTCCGACTAGGATACTGGTTGATGTATCTTCAAACTGAACAGGGCGTACCAGTTCTTTCAAGATTTGAAGTACATCCTGTTGAATTGTTCCACCTAAGTTCATGGCTCTCTGTCGTTAATATACATCCACCTAAAATGAAAGATTATTATATGTATAGCTATAGAGTAAAAGATTTATCATATGGAGACGAATACAGAATGTAATACATTGTACAGGAAACGAACTCATTGATCCTAGAAGTTATGATGTATCGATAGTTCGTAAAGTACTTCGAAATAGGTTTTTATCACATAATGTCACTTGAACAACATTTGAAAATATAAATGTAATAAAGCTTGGTCCTTCATTTTTATTATTTTAATAAATTCGTGGTTTTTTAGCTGGTTGAAAACAAACCTATCAGAAGCGTAAAGTTGGTTTATAAATAATCATTATTGTACGGTATATATATTACTTGTACTTTTGTTAATTGGTCATATTCAAACAAATCAGAGGGATTGTTACTTCCGACCAAAGTGAAATACTGTTGATTGGTATTGACTCCACAATTAACTACTAAGAATATTCAATATTTGATCAAATTAATAAGCTCTAAAATCTTATACTCTACATGTTCATTTTTCCAAACGTTTCAGACAATGCAATTAAGTAATTTGACAATTAAAGATAGTGCAGTTATTCAGTGTAATGCATCTAATAAATTTGGCTATGCTTTTACAAATGCTTATGTAAATGTTATGCGTGAAGCACCTTATTTTATGAAACCACCAGAATCTGTTGTACGTGCGGTAGACGGGAATCAAGTCACCTTGTTTTGTCAAACATTTTCAGCACCCAAAGCTATCATCTCATGGACTAAAGATAGACGACCAATTAATGGTGGTCGATATAAAATATTAACATCTGGTGATTTATTTATTGAAGTAAGTGTATTATAAGTAATCTTCATAATTATAAATATTTTTAAATGACTGGTAATTGATAGTAGAAAGAAAATCTATATTGCGATGATATTCATACCCGAGATTTTAGTGTAGTGTTAAGTTGATTGTTATTCATTTGAAGAGCGTTTTTGAGAAAATGATTAGTCTGAAGATAGCCCTTATTCCTAAGGGAAAAGTCTATGGTAACAGGCAGGATCTACTATTTTCGATTCTCTCTGGAGGTCAAATGTATTATGTTATTGGCATAATATTATTCAAACTTGTTTCCTTGTTCATGACATAATATACTGTTAACTAAGTGCATATGAAATTTTGCCAAAGTTAAATTGGCAGAGATAGCAAGCTTCATGGATGCTTTATGGGTCAACTGAAATAAGTGTTCTATGTTTTCATCGTGGGAGAAAATTACCAGCTGTCCATGACTAGCAACCTCAATAGATCGACAATATAGGTCGAATAATATACTACTGGGTTAAAAAGCTACTTTAAATGACGCTGTGCAGTTGCTCAAAGGTTTTTTCGTAACGTAAAACTTTCAACACTTAGAATAAATGTCAGAAGAAAGAAAAACTAAAATCATGTAAACTCTAAACTCATTTTACACACAAACTTTTACATATAAGTCTTTTCAAACGGAAATTTAAACCCAAACGAAGAAAAACAAGTATAATAAGTTTAACTAGTTCTGAGTTTTGTGTTATGATAAACATCTATTTATCTTAATGACTGTAAGCTCTATGACTGATAATTTGTGTATCAGTTAATTAAAGCTAATTCCTACACTCAACCAAACTGTCAAGTATTTCAATAGATTTCTTGCAGTGTCTATTTCGTTTGCCGAATTTGATGTTGCTAGCTTGAACTTTTGAACTTCATTTAGGTTTCAAAATAGTTGGGAGGTTTTGTAGCTCAAAAGGCTATTTTTAGATATATGTTGTGTTCTTTGAGCTGGGTTATTTAACTGAGGGGCTTCCACTATCATTCTGGACATCACTGATAAAAATGAAAACTCACTATATTTTAATTCAACGAATGTTTTTCTGAATCGGTAGATACTGCTGTACCTAGCTTTGGGTTAAAATGAGTTTAGTATTTTATTCTGTTTATCTTCTATATGTGTACTACCAATATAAGTAAATTAAAATGATTTTCTATGTTAGTATTGACAAACATTTTAAAGATATCTTTATCTTTTTTACAGTCTGTGGCTATTACTGATTCTGGTGTTTATGAGTGCACAGCAACAAATCCATTTGGAAGTAAAAAGGCCTCAGGGAAATTGTTAGTAAGACGCAAAACTAGAATTGTTCTTGCTCCAATCAACACAAAAGTATATGAAAATGATGTTGTCAAATTTGTCTGTACAGCTGAAACGGATCCAGCCGAAGTATCTAATCTTAAAATTACATGGTATAAGGATGATAATTATATTGATCCAAACTTAACACCTAGAATTCAACAAGTCTGGTTTGATTATGCGTTGGTTTTAAGTGGTGCCCAACCTCGTGATACTGGACAGTATCGTTGTAATGCTAGTAATGGTTTAGATTTTGATACAGCTACTGCACCACTACTTGTTCAAGGTAATTAGTAATATGTTGCTCATGAGTTTTCGTTGTTTATTTCACTTTTATACATATTAGGATGCTGGTATAACTATGTGATATATGGTTGTAAATATTTATATCATAACTTATACATGGAGTGATATGGCACCGTCCGTTGAAAAAATACGTTGTTCTTAAAAGCGTTTTAAGATTTGGTTATAATTAAAATCAGTATGATATCAATGTGGTGGTGGTGTATAGTTCAGGTCTGTCAATTAGGGAATCTAATAAGAACCTTTGAGTTATGGTAGTAGATTGATTTTAATGTTAAATATTCGAAAGCTGTTGACAGAAATCCATACAAACTAAACTAAATCTAACCTATTCATCAATTTAGGTATTAAAACTTGATTTATTTGAGCTTTGAATGTAATATATGATTTTATATGAGTGAAACAAGTATGAATTGTAGTTGCCTAATTACTTTGAAGCAGCTCCATATGGTAACTCTCCATCATGACCCATCCTTAAGCGGTGACTAGACTATCATAAACTCTTAACAGTCTAAGAATAAAGGAAGTTTTGAAAGGCAAGAATATTATTAGTGACACAAATAGGAGGAATAACAAAGACAAAATATAACCAAGATGCTAATGTACAAACCTACTCAATAAATTGGTTGATCTATGTTTTTAACAAGTCTCATATACAAGTCAATGTTTAATGTTCAATCTTCAATAAGCGAATCATGTTAAAAATAACAATAATTTGGTTAGGTTCCAGTATTATTTAACTGACTAAACACATTCGTTACTAATATTCGTATATCTACAATGTATTGAACTTTTATTTGTAGGTCGACCAGAACAAGCCATTAATGTACAAGTTAATTGTGTTGATTTTATTAATGAGGAATTGGCTCTGATAACTTGGTATCCAGGATCTGATAATTATGCTCCTATTATGGAGTATATAGTTGAATATTCCACCCAATTTGAACGCGACACCTGGTATCCAGCTGAAATTTTCAACTTAACTGGATTGGTTCAAAGTACTTCAATTAAGGTCAGTATATTTCTCATGATATTCTTCACTGAAATATAAAAAAGCTATAGGATATTGATTTTCAACTAGGTTTGTTAGACCTATAATACATATGTCCAAACCACCACGTACCATGATATGCGATACTAATTGATGTGGGAGTAGAATAAAAAGAAACTAGGGGGCGACCAAACACTGACTTGATATCAGTCTATGAAGTTATGGATTGTTAACATGGGGAGTATTTGGTAGGGTCAGATTATCTGGTTGGTTGCTGATTGATTATGACAACAAGTGGTAAGAGATGTTGGCTGGCGTAGCTGAAAGTCAGTTATAGTGGCACAATTCCATTCGCTCTTTACTGTTCCCCAGTGTTTAGTTTTATTATTATTTTTTACTTTTTATACTATTATTCACTCATTTCGAACCATATTCTTTATGCTTAACTTTTTAAGTATAATTTGCGGTAGTATCATACTGAATACTGTGGTACTGATGCTGTTAATTTCATCTCGGCATGATGAAGTAATGTAGCAACATGGGCTGATGTATATTTTCGGCAAGTGCTATGCTGATTTTAATTGACTGACTAACCCAGTTAAGTCGGTGACACGGTATAGAATGTTTCCTACTTCAGTTAGATATGAGATTAAGCGTTTCTACCATTTAATAGATTTGAACGAAGGCAGAGTAATCGTTCTATAATCTATAATGTCTTTACATTTGTTAAGCTAATCACAGTCCTAGATATATCTACTACTTGTTATTCACTAAATGTACTTAAATAGTCTCGATATATATATATATATATATATATATATATATATATATATATATATATATATATATATATATATATATATATATATAAATTTGAATGGTTTTAGAAATAGTTTTATTCAAACGAAGTGTTATTTTTTAGCATGATTTGTTGAAAATCGAGTAGCATGTTTATATAAACAGTGGTTTCACTACTGCAAAGCTATCTGTTCAAATTTAGACGAAATTCCTTGTCAAGCGTTTCTTGTCATTTCAGAATTAGGTTTATGTCTTTTTAATCTATATATTGGTTAGTTGGATCTTGTCATTGATGTTAAAGATTGGGATTGATCAGTTACTTTTGGCAAATTTACACCCAACCCGAATTTCCTTGATATTGCCAGTAAGCCATTGGCATTCTAAGCAGAGATGGATAGTAGTTATCAGTGTAATCCAGGACGCTCTTTTCGTCCTGTTTGGGACTTGTTAGCTAGATGCATCTGGATTCGAGAATTGATGTTCGCTTCAAAAGCCATTGCGTTATTCACATAGCTAGTCTCTACGTCTGTTTGCCTATCTTTGTGCTTAAACTGATGTTTACTTCTTCATGTATGGGAAACTTCAACTTAAAAACTATTGTGAACTTGTAATATCAACATTGTAATGTAGACATTTTGTACTTGCAACAGACGATATGTAGCAATGTTTTTATATCACATAACCATAAAATAGATATTATTAAGTAATATATTTAGCAATCATCGCCTGTAACTTCAAAACAAAATAAATATTTTGTTACAGGTTGTGTTAAGGCCAAATATCCAATATCAGTTTCGTGTTCGAACAAGAAACCGTGTTGGTGTTTCTCTACCTAGTCAACCAACTACAAAAACATGCGGTATTCCTGGACGTGTACCATCAGTTAATCCTAGAGAACTTTATGTATTTGGAACAATAGGCAATAATCTAGTGATTAGATGGACAGTAAGTTTAATAAATTTAATTTTGTTAACTTTTCCTACATGATGTAATCTAGCTATATTCCATGAAATATTTACATTGATCACGTCCAGTTTATATTCCTTTTGTAGTTTCTTAGTGGCTCTTTGTCTGACTCAAGTTCGATTATGTGAATGGTTGTTATCGATTTATATATACCGTCTAACCTCTTATATTATCATCGACTTAAATCGCGTTAGTGAATAACGTGATCATATAAGTCAAATACGAGAATGGACTTCGAATATGTATATTTCGTACGATCGTTGATCCAGGCAGACGATCAAAAAAACAAAGCGGAGAGAGCGAAGCAAAATGGCGTACAGTACAGATGGCAAGTGAGCCGACTTCATTTAACCAATAGTGAATAATATTTATATACCCAAACAATATTAAGTTACAGACACATAATGAATAAGTTAAGTAATTAACACATATACGATCGCATAAAAACAGTCAAGGTTAACAAACGAATAAGTGATAAGGTGAAAATATGCCTTGAGGAGAATAAATAAATTTGTCTGTCCGGACGCTAGAATAACCTATGTGGGCTTGACATAGTACCAGCCACTGCAGTTTTTGCAAATACCAGTTATTACATACTAAAAATTTTATTTAAAATTCTGTAACCTAGATTCTATTTACATGCAAATATCCAAAGATCCATTGAATCAGTTTCCAGATATGATACAAACATCTTATTAGTGTACATAACAGAACTGTTTTACAGATGAATTCTAACTGGAAACTCTTGGATGATCCTATTTACGGATTACGAAGTTATATGATACATTTAATTGTAATATTTTAATTTCACGACAATATATTTCCCTTGTTTGTGGTTAGAAGTTAATTAAACGTTTAGTTTCAGAATTGTATGATATTGTTTGTAATAGAATTGACAATGTTTGTTCTAAACTGCTATGCAGAAGTTTGTATGTGTAGAATGTTTTTTTGTGAAATAGTTTTCTGAGAACAATGTTTTTCAATAACTTCATCATCAGGCTCTATAGTTACCAAAATAAGGCATACATTAATGGATTTGACAATGTTATATATTAAAAATGGTGAATGTTTACATCTGTTACGATATAAATACTTTGAAATTGTATGAACTATAAATTAGAAAGGTCAGAATGATTTGGAGTAAGATGTCAAGTAATAATCAATATATTAGTAATGTAACAAAATATAAAATCATGTGGATAAATGCATAGTAGGAATATTTCGTCTTGTTAATCAAGGTAATAATAATATCGTTGTATGAATATAATATGTAATAAGAGGGGTGTTATTAAGGTAATTACGATAAAAAAAGAATTCATGTGAATTGGGAGATATAAATACAAAAGGAGTTTTTATCAGAATGGGTTTTGTGGAGATTTTTAGAAATTTCACAGATTGAAATCATGAGTCAATTGAAGCTAGACCACCATTGAAAACCTGGAAGCACTGGACGGCCGTTTCGTCCTAGTATGGGACTCCTCAGCAGTGCGCATCCACGATCCCGCACCACGTGGGGCTCGAACCCAGGACCTACTGGCTTCGCGCGCGAGCACTTAATCATTGGACCACTGAGCCGGCATCCAACGGTGTTAATGTCTAACTTCAACCAATCCACGAAGTTGCGCCACCATATACCATTGTCTTCAGTGAGCTGATATCTCACAACAGACCTGGTTGAACTCCACTGGTAACGGCTTCCCACTAGAACTCCAGGAGTATCTCTTGAAGTCAGTCACTAGTGAGCAGATGATTATTATCAGAAGGGGTTTGTGGAGATTTTAGAAATTTTCACAGATTGAAATCATGAATTGGAAAGAGGAGATAAGAGCTTTATAACGCGAAGTTTAAGTATCCGGTGATTCAGTCATGGGACACAGTAAACATAAAGGCTGGATATACCTATTCTGGTTACATAATTTCTGTTTTCTAGAGTTGACCCAAATCACTTCAGCTATACACTAAGATATTCTTTCAAGTATCACTTTGTTAAATTCAATTGATTGACTGAACATTATTCAAATGTTGATTTTGAAATCATTTTCTTTAATGATTAATTTATGCCTATGATGCTACATATTTAAGAATTTCTTTCTGAGTTTAATAATACTATTACGAAACATTAGATGAAGCTTTGTAATAAAACTATTATGAAGGAAACATTTTTTCTTCTACAAAAAATAAGTTTTTCTCTAAATTGTAAAATGAGATCAGTTAGATTAGTACGAATTTGTAAAAACAAAAAAAGAAAACATTAATTTACCGCTTTTGTTTGTCTATTCGATGTTTTCAGTCTTAACTATTTGTTAATGTCTATAAAACCAATAATGGTGTTTCTTTTTATTACGGGAGGGGGAGTTGACAACAAAATTCAATGTTCACAATCAAGTAGTGTTTTTAAAAAAATATATAGATTTTAAATGTTGATAATCTATTACTTTCTAAATCCACTTGTACAGAATAATTAACTGAGAATATCACAGAGTTTATCTATACTATCGATTTTGTTATTCATTTGTCCAAATCTATCTAATATTGATTAATTGATAGAAATAATATTATCAAGCTAATGTTAACCTAACATTATGGTGTTTACAAATTGTTTAATAACCTTAATTTAACTTTTAATTTCAAAGTTACATAATTGTCACTTTTAACTCTATGGTGAATTTCATATTTAATCATATAATTTTATGATCTTGTTGGCAACGGATTATTTTTATTTTGTACATTTTTTTGTAGACATTGCCGTTTATAGAACATAATGGAAACAATTTAGGTTATATTCTTACTGTTCAATGTTTGAATTGTGCTTCTGTACAATCAAGCGCTGTGAATACAACAGTAATAGGTGATTGGAGAACAGATCGTATTGTATACACATCATTTAAAGCTGGTGTTGTTGTTTCTGAAATTGAATCTTATAAATTATTTCGAGCAAGTCATCTATTTTAATCTTATATCTTAGTAGTATATATTATTAGTTTTTGTGATAGTTTTATTTTACTATTTTTGAGATTAAGCTGAAAGTTTGAGTTTTTGCATTACATTCACTTCAATATCACTTGTATATAATAAGTCTTATTTACTTTATAAAGAATTTGTTTTGTGATTATTGGTTATGAAATAACCAATATCAGTCAGTCAGAAATAAACAATCTAATACTGTGTTGTGTGCTACTGATGTTGACAGATATAAGTAGTATGTATCATCAATCGAAAATGAAAAAACTGGCGGCATAAAGTTAAGAAGATCAAGGTAAAGAGAACGAGAACAAAGAATGATTGTTGTGGAGACCAAAGAACAATGAAGTTTGAGACGATTGACTGATATTTGCAAAAGGAACAGTCAAGTTTGAGACAATTGATTGACATTTTGCAAATGAAGTATTTACTGTATGATTCTTAGATTTTACTAAGATGTTCTGTAATTTTGTGTTCAATTACATTCGATTGTTCCCACTTGTATCCTCGTTCACTACAATACTTAAGAGAAACTTGTATCATATGACGTTGCTAAATAATTTAATAAATAAATAAGCGAAATTGAAAAGGCTTAGAGTTCACAAAATTCTTTAATGATGCTTTTATCTTACATCTTTCCTACATCTCCTAATTTTTGTTAATTATAGTTCAAACAAAGCAAGAATAACAAGATAAATTCATTTCATTTCAATACTGATCTATTCAATCATTTCCAATTAATAACAGAATATTGAATACAGAAAACATCAATTGTCAATAAATGAGGAATAGGTTTTTAAGAATGTAAAAGAAGTTTCAAATTAATATTTGTAACAAGTTTCCTTCCAAATGTTTGATGTGTTCTAGAATATGCGTGGTAATATTATGATGTAATATGATAAAAACCTAAGAATTTTAATAAGAAAAGAGAACTTGTAAATTAAACACACTAGATTATAATTAATTGAAAAAAGAAGAAAAGACAGATCAAAATGTTCAACTTGTTTAATTTATCAAGGTAGTGAAAGGTTAATAGCAGACCGCTTTTGAATACAAAATTCAGTCTTATGCCTACTAACAGCTGAAGTTCCCATGAATCTTAATAAGATGGAAACTAATTATTTATTGATCACTTTTAAGACGTTCATTGCATCAAAGTTATACTCCGTGTCCAACAGATGACATATTATCGAACTAAGAAGGTTATTTCGTCCTTCTAAGGGAATATACTTAATAAAACAGATAGAAGCCCACCTCCCTATCCTTCCAATGCACATACCTTTGCATGTCTATGTAGACTGATAAATGCAGTTGGTGACGTATGATGGATATTTGTCTACGTTTGTTTGTGTGACTGAGAATAATGTCGTGCATTATGTAACTTATATTTCAGCTGAAAACGCTCTTTACGAATCAGTTTTTAGTTTTTGATTAATTTTGTTTATTATTTGATCACGTCTGAATGAATAACAATAAGATAAAAACCTGTTTCTTTTGGGGCTTGTAAACTACGTTTTAATTTCGGTAGTTAGTACTATATTTCTATATAAATGATTGAAGATATTTGTTTCCGTGCAAAGAAATATTTATATTTCATTAATATTCCTCCTTCAGATTTTCATCAATCCATATTTACGGCTTATAGGGTACTAGCTGTGAAATTTAGGTATTGGCCATTTTAGGTTTTCGTCCGATGTATATACTTTTTGCAGGTTGCATAATTTATTCTAGAAATATATCCTTCAAGCTGATAAGTTGTAACCTAACTTGTTCATCAACTGTAATGAATACATCGATTGTCATAACAAAGATACCATTATTTTATTTAAAAGAAACCATAAGTCTTGCATCCTACTACTAAACATTACTAATTACAAATAAACAAATGTTTTTAATTCAATATCTGAGATCGTAAGTTAATTGACGCTAGACCACCATGGAGAATTTAGAAGCACTGGACGGCCGTTTCGTTCTATTATGGGACTCCCCAACAGTGCGTATCCACGATCCGGCCTCCCACGAAATTCGAACCCAGGACCTGTCGTTCTCGCATGTGAACGCTTAGCCTCTAGACCACTGAGCCTGTTGGTATCCAACGGTGTCAATGTCTAATTTCAACTAATCCACGAAGTTGAGCGACATGCCCACCATTGTCCTCAGTGAGTTAATATCTCACAACAGATCCAGTTGAACTCCACTGGTCACTGCTTCTCACTAGAACTCCAGGAATTTTTAAATTGAAACTTTTAAAATTGAGATTATTTTTTAAAATGTTTATTCAGAAATGTCTTCACCGAGTCAGTGAAAGGAATAGTGCAAAAATGAGCGGTTGAATTATCTCTTCATTTGATAGGTAACATAAATTCGTTGCGATAATAATTTTTAGTGATATATATATATATTGTTTAACATTACTTATAATTGAAACCAGATCTTAATAGAGGGTTATATAAAACATTTTATAAACAAATCATTAACTCAGTATTTTAAAGCGGTGATTGAAACAATACCATAAAACAATCAAACGTTTTAAAAAAAACTTTTATTTTTGTGATTATATGGTTACTTCAAATAATCTATTGTAATGTTAATTGTGGTAATAGCTTATTCCAATTTTGTAATAAATTTAGTTGATAAGTGGAGAGGGTTTTACTTTTCCTTTAATCGATTATTTTAAGTAAGGATGATATTGAAAGAAAAAAAAATATTTCAAATGTTTCAATATTTATTTTAATGAGTTATTTACAGTTGTAGTTTTAATAGATTATCAGTATGATTTAAATTATATTTAACTTTTTATATTATTGTTTTTAAGGTTACAATACAAAGTCGCAATGAAAAAGGTGTCAGTACTCAGTCACCTACTGTGGCTTTAGGTTATTCTAGTGAAGCTATGCCAACAGTTTCACCACCGGCACCTACTGTTATAAATTCAACTGTTCAAGGAGTTCATTTAAAATTAAAAATAATAGAAGCTAATCAAGTAGCTGATATTAAAGGATTTTTTAGAGGTTATCGAATTGAATGGTGTGATGCAAGTTTAGATCCAGTAAAATGTGATGCATTAAAACAATTTAAAGTAAGCAAAACAATATAAATTTGAGATATTTTTACGGGGAAAAACATGAATAAACTCATGAAGTAGAGTACCATTAAAAGCAATTACATGGATTAGATATGTGAATTATATGAGAAAGGTTTAATTCAAAAGAAATGGTTTAAATAAAGCAAGAACAAATATTGATGCAGAATAATATGAATTTATAATATTTCGAGGTTTCTCGTCAGCTACTTACAACCAAATATGTAATAGAACTTTACATTGAAATAAGAAATAATGTGAAACAATTGACACAAATGAATGTAAATAATTGGAATGACAATGGTTTACAATGACCGGTTCTTGCATAAATATATATATATATATATATATATATATATATATATATATGCAAGAACCAGTCAGAAGTTAATTAGTGTTAAAATTAAGGAAACAATTCAGGATGGGTGGTGTAATAGTTGAGTGGAGTTTACAAATTGTGTAATAATTTTAGAGGTAACGAAGGATTCATGGAATTAAACAGTGATAAGATAGGTTACGTAATAATTGAATAGAATTTTAAAAGTTAACATAATTTAAGTGGACCAGTGGGCAGAAATGTGTAAATGAAAAGTTGGTTTAAGAATTCGGTAATGGGGGAGGAATATAACACAAAGTAAATATTTTGAAAATAAATAAGTGAATAAAACAACACAAATAACCGAAAAACAAAAGACAAAAAAGAAAAAAACAGTGAGTTACCAGGGTAATAATAAGTTTATTACTGTCTCTTTTTGAATACTTAAATGCGGTTTAAGTTTTTTTTTATCGCGATCATTTCAGCGAAACGGAGAGCAGTCGTAGTTTTTAGTCTGCTGATAATTTAAAAAGCGTGCGGAATGTCGATGGTATGCTCGGTGTCAAGTAAATGCCGAGCTACTGCACTGTTGAGAGCCCTAGTCCCTCGCAGCCTCAACTTCTTTGGAACATGCTCAGAAATGCGAACATGTATTCTTCTCTCAGTTTCTTTGTTATATTATTTTCTTCACAGTTATCAACGGGATTATTAATTATTTCTAGAAGAGATCCAGTCTGCCTATATTTTGTACCAGTTTCGACAAGAGCTGCAGACATAGGGGTTCATAGTATGGTCAAAATAACGGCTGACTTGTTAGTATCTAAACAACTCAGTGTTGAAGTTTATTCCATCTATATTATCAGTGAACTTACTGCTGGAAACAGACTTTCCTGATAAGCCGCATTAACTCTAATATTTAAATTCTTGGAACTTCTCTACACGGTTTACTATTTTCAAAAAATCGTTTGACATAATCATTTCTCTATATTTATGATAGTCAAATTGAGTGGCCACGTCATTCCTCATTGTTCATTACATCTGTCTCATCTTTTGCTTCCGAACTACGTTTATCACACTTAGATTTCAATACAATAAAGACCAACACAATGAGAAGTTTTTGATTGAGACCATGAACCGATTGATGTTAGACCATCACAATTGAAAACCTGGAAGCACTGGATGGCCGTTTCGTCCTATTGTGGGACTCCTAAGCGGTGCACATCCACGATCCCACTCGCGGGATTCGAACCCAGGGCCTTCGGTCTCGCGCGTGAACGCTTAACCAACTAGACCACCGAGCCGGCATCAAATGGTGATAGTTTCTAACATCAACCAATCCACGAAATTGCGCAACCAACTTCCGTTGTTCTGAGGTAGATACCTGTCTCTACCCGACAAGGAAGTAAATAAAAAAGAAATTAATTTTTTCTCTGGTTGTACAAACCATGAATTGTACCGATGTGGAACGATACATATTCGTAAAAAGCCGTACGATGATAATGACTGAGTGACTAACCATTTTAATGATCAATAAATTTCAATTAGTTACGAATTCTAATTGATTATCATATTTGTAGAGTGAATATATAACTGAATGAATAGTGCGATTCGTTCATTTAAGTCACAAAATTCAATTCACTTTCATTTCGTTAGCAAGAACTAACCAAACATTTTTGGAAATCCTACCAGTCAGGTAAAAATGGTACATTTGTGAATAGTTACCAGTATTTATAATTAAACCCTGTGAATGACGTAAATATGATATGGTCAAAATAATAAATAAAGTATGGGGATAACTCTGAAAAAAATCATTTAAAATGTTAGATTTTCTGTTTTCACTTTCCATTTTATTCATTATCTGTTATTTTGATTTTTCCTGTAAAATTACTTAGGATATAATATTTCGTGTACCTAGTACTCCAGTTCTTTATACCAATCGTCGACGAAGATCTATAGAAACAATGGAGAAAACGGTTGATCATCCAAGTACAACTGAAGGTGATATTTTTCATGCTTATGAATCAGTTTTGGAACGTTATCTGCCTGCTTCTAGAAAAGCTTATTATAAATGGCTTATGCATTCCGCAATACCTGATGAACCGAATCCAATATGTAAAAGTACTCCCAAAAGAAATATATCATGTCCAGGAGCTGGTTTGTTTCCTCGAGCTGCTCAGTCACCATCTGTACTTGGAGATGCTTATAGCATGTTACTTGCTCGTAGACCTCGCCAATCTCTTTCTCCTGTTAGCCCAATGGATGAACAGTCAGTACAACCAGACTTTAATTGGGGTATGAGCATAAACTACTTGCTTACTGGAGTTCCTGGTGCAACAAATATTAAACTATGGGTTCGGGTTTTAACTAATAAATACGCTGGTCCGGCCAGGTAAAAATTTATAACTCGTAGACATATTCCCATCAATAATAATTTTAAACTTGGCGTATGGAAATCCAGTATGTTTTAATTTAGAAACATAAGTATTATTTAAATAAGCAAAATAATTTGTAGATCATTTTCCACATATAATAAAATAAATCCATTGGTTTTATTTTATACAAACGACCTTCTTCATTTACATAAGTCGAAAATTTTAATTGTTAAACATATGGTAGTTAAAAATATGTGGATATATTCATAGAAATATCGATACTAGGTGGTTATTTTACCTAACAAAACGGGATCATCGATTTTAAAGGATTCAGAGCCATGCCTTAATACGTCTTAGAGTGTAAAAAATTTGCCAATAAAGCAACTGGCTGCTTATACCGTATTCCATTTGGTGTTACCTTGCTTGCTACTTAAATAATGTAAACAATGCTTTTTAGACGATCATTTGTTGAATAGTACATTTAGTTGTGGTCTTGTCGTTAATTTATTAGATTGTATTGAACTATTTGTTTATACATCACAACCGATTTCAGTTTTACGATACTTAATTATTGTGAATTAAAAATGTTGAAAATATCTAAAATAATGATTTGTGATTTTTCTTTCTTATTAGTCCTATTGTAGAATTAATGACATCAGGTGGTTTATCTGGTCCAATATCCAATTTACAGGCAGATGTAATCAGTGTTAACTATATCGATGTATCATGGTCTACACCAACTGAACCAAATGGATATATTATAGGCTATGAACTTGAAGCTATGGAATGTTAGTTACTTTATTGTTTAATAGATAATTTCATTATAAAATTATATCGTTTCAAAAGTTCATTTTCTTACTGACTTTCTTTATATGTTTGAGTTATACCATGTCGTTTTACTGAGAATTTCAGTTAGTTGAAGGATGCTAAGCTCATCGCCATGAAACAAATTTTTTTTTAAGTATAAAAGTTTTTAATTTGTTTTTTTCTTCAACCAGGATTTTACCTTAATTTCATTGTCAAATATTCTAGTCAGTTGTTTAATTGATTTTGAACTATCAACATTGTAAATGTTTAGATACTATTGAATATCATAACTAATTCCATCTGCTTGTCTACTACAGTTTTTTTTTTTTAGTTCTATGTATTATATAAAAGACAATGTTCAATAACGATACTATCGATCTACATAGACTATAAAGTTTCGTTAATTTAGTGCATAATTTCCTTTTAAAAACTATTACTTTAATTGAAGCAGATAATTCGAAAACCGTAAAAGATGATATTTGTAGGTTTTTCACTTTAATAAATGAAATATATTAACTTTATGTCTGTCTTCTATCTTCCATAATTTATCGTCTTTACTTTATTGTTTCTACTTCTTCTCAATCGTTTTTACAACTAGGAATTAGCAATTATTACAAATTTTTAATAATTCTGTTATTAATAGCTATCAGATGGACAGTTATGTGTATCTTACCACTTTTTTTACTTGCCGATTATTACACTATTTCCTTTCAATACATGATTTTTGTAAACAATTCATGACAAGTTACTATTTTAAGTTTTTGACTGTATTTTCAAATTCACGAGCCAGTTTAAGCTGGACCATCATCGGAAACTTTTAAGTACTGAACGACTGTTTCGTTCTAGTATGAGACTTCTCAGCATTGGGCATCTACTATCCCGCATACAGGAATAAAACCCAGAACTTTCGGTCTCGCGCATAAACGCTTAACCTCTAGATCACCGAGCCCGCATCCAACGATGTTAATACCTAACTTCAAGCGATCCGTGATCTTGTGCAACCCTTCATTCATTGTCTGAGATGGATAAGTGTCTCACACATGAGGCGGGTTTCCAGGTTTTCAATAGTGGTCTAGTTTAGATCAATTCATGATTTCAACTTTGAAAATACTACAATTTCCACAAATCCTCAAAATTTATACTCAACTGTAGACTACTATCTTAGCAAATAAAACTTACTATGAAAACGATTGTACAGCTTTCTTTGCTGAATTGCCTCCTTTCTTTTTCAGTGACACTATTAGTCTCTTTCTTTATTTGATATGACGTTCCTCACATATGTCCGAATTCTAATCGTCTTTCCTGAAATATTATAGTATTGATTTAAAAGTACGGAGGTACATTTTAATTAATCTCAGTTTATGCCAACGTCTGTCTCAGTATCAACAAATGATGTTTCTCTCACGAGATTTAGGTTACATGCGTGTACTCAAGATAGGAAATATAGACCACTGATATTCTCTTCGATGGTTTAGAATAAATTGCCCCCTGGTAATTTGTAGGTTAGTTATTTAACTTTGGAACGAAATTCGAATTACTGCCCAAAATGTTTAAAATTCGGAATGATTTTTTATTTAGTGTCTATTCGTTTAAAAATTACATATCTCCCAGACATACTTTACAATGAATAAATTTAACACAGCAATTCTGTTGCTTCATGATAATTGACAGTGGAATTTTTGTTTAACAATATTTACAGTAAATGGTTTGGACGTTGGTTATGGATTTAGATATCCTCCAATCACAGATAACTCTTCAACATCTTATCGAATGTCTCGATTGAAAGGAAACACAACATACCGTATAACAATATGGCCAATTACGGCAGCTGGTCTTGGAGTTGATAATTTTATTGACATACAAACAGCACCAACTGATCAAGGTAACTAACCTTAAGAAATAAAACTTTCCTTGCTATTGCTAATAGTATAGTTTGTTGTTACTTTTCCATTAATCAATTATTCACTTGTCGAAGTTACCACTTTTGAAATAGCTAATTTTATATGAAGATATATCTAAGTCAAGATAATTTTATGCCTCAGTTGATGCTAAATCATAATTGAGTTTTTATTTAAAATTAATGAATTGACTAGTTTTAGAATATAACACCAAAGTTTCCTTTTATTTATGTATCTTGTTTATTATAAGTGATTATTGGATAGAATTTGATTTTTTTTAGTATTATCACTTATCCTTGAATCCGTTGGATGTTAGTTAATGCAAAGTTGAAAACTGTATTTAATTTTATTCTGAATGCAAAATACTTTTCAGTATCCATATGTAAAAAGATTTGCTGCTTTTTTAATCGCTCAATAGTGCTATGGTTTCAGTTGGCAGATGTCTAGTCAGGCAAACAACCGATTTCAAGTATGAATGTTGGAAATATGTTTTCTTCTTCTTCTTATTATTATTATCATAAATTTTCCAGAATGTGATTTTGATCACCAACTTGATTATTAAACAATTATTTTGCTAGTTGCACACCCATGACATTACAGATTGAAAATAAGACCAGGTTTATCAGAAAGGTATGATTAAATCACAGCCAAAATGACTTCATTTCATTCATTAAGTGTAATAATATACACAGTAAAACATTATGCTCTTCTGTATGATTTTAAAAAGTTTTATCGCTTTTCTTGCATGTGTATTCTAAGACAGATTGATATCTAAACGTTTTTGTAATATAATTTGGGATAATACATTATGAAAGTGCCTTCATGGTAATTAAAAATGTTATTCTGAAGGTTTATCATTTTCTTGTAATAGCTGATTGATGAAAAAACCAACGATGTTATTTTCTGATTATGTTGTTGTTTTCAGCTCCTAGTTCACCAACATTCGTTATTACTCATGTGACTGAGACTGGATTTACTATTATATATGAACCTAGTCATGTTGGTCTACCAGGCACTGTATTTTTTGTTCAGTATCGTCAACCTGGTATTGTTCATTGGTTAGAATCAGTTCGTACATTTATAAACCGGACAATAACTGTTGATGGACTAATGTCAGGTAAATAAGCAAGAAAATAAATTTTACTGTGTTAGCATATGGATATGATGTTTTCTTCATAATTTTTCGTTGTAGCTGTGTACGTTTAGTGTTACGTAAACATTTGGGGTGATTTTTAATGTTGAACCTTTATTAATGTACTTATAGTGAGTAATGAATTTAACATTCTGTTGATTATTTTAGGAATAACAAACCCGACGAAATTATATAACATCGTTGACATAACATGTGATGGATTTGACTGAGTGTCAATCAAATTAAATTTCATCCATCAATGAGATAGGAAATGAGGAACCTTACTGAACCTTAATAATAATGTTAAAAGTCATTCAAAAGCTTCCAGTGGGTTAGATAAGGAAAGACATATTTTAAACATGCATTACTCAATTGTACATAAATTTGGAAAACTGTCGGCATTTTGATTCTGATTGATCAACTAATCGTAATCACCACGGTACACTAAGAGCAGGGTTTGCTTCTATCTGAATTTGGTGATAGATGGAACTAAGAAAATGTAACTTAACTAAACAGCTGTCCAGTTACTTCTAATATTTACTGCTTATTTTTTAATTTTGATCTTGTTTTGAAAAATGTTTCCAGTGTAAATAACCCTAATTAACCAACTAGCTAAGAGTTACAGTTTTTTTTATAAAGTTCCTGTAGTATTTATTATTTATTCAAGAATAAGGATAGTTTTCTACCTTTCCAGTAGCTTAGTCTATATGTTTTTATTCGACAAAATATGTCTTAGTCAACGCTAAATGAAAGTAGATCAATTTTACTTGAGAGATATCTGAATTGTCTTCATAACATTCTTCTATGAAACTTTAAGAATAGCGGTATTAACAAACCAAATATATTTTCCATATAAATAACTGTACAGGTATTTTTGTGCTTCAATCTTTTAGATTAAACTGTCAAAGTTAATAAGTTAAGTCTTGGTGATAAATCGAATCAATGAAACAATGACTGATGAGATTTGAGTTATTCAACTGGAAATTCTGTTACATTGATTTAATGCCTTTAATTATAAACATATATTGGTTGAATTATGATATATTTGATGAAACATGCAATTTATGTATGCGTTAATTCCATAATTGACGTTAAAATGGTAGTTGGAATCCTCAAATGCTCAAACATCATGTTAAACTATAGATAATATATTTTTATACAGACAACATTACTAGTGAATGATGGTTAAATTTTCATGACAAATGTGCTTCTGATTAAAGAAAATAAATCGATCCCTCATTAGTGAAAGTTACTTTTTTAATTTGAAGTGAATTAATAAATTTGAAGATTTCAACTTAAATATCAACTGACTCATGATCTTAACCATTGAAATTACTTTTATATCCACAAAACCCATCTGATATTAATCAACATATGCTCACTAGTGACTGGCTTCACGAGGTATATCCTGGAGTTCTAGTGAGAGGTAGTGACCAGTGGAGTTCAACCAGGTCTGTTGTGAGATAGCAACTCACTGATGACAATGGTGGATGTGTGGCTCAATTTCGTGGATTAGTTGAAGTTAGACATTAGCACCGTTGGATGCCGGCTCAGTGGTCTAGTGGTTAAGTGCTCGCGGGGCGAGGTTGTGGATGCGCATTGCTGAGGAGTCCCTTAATAGGACGAAACGGCCGTCCAACGCTTCCAGGTTTTCCATGGTGGTATGGCTTCAACTGACTCATTATCTTAGCCATTGAAATTACTATGATATCCACAAAACCCATCTGATATTAAATATTAGTTGTAAAAAGCTCAACAATTTAGATACAGAGTTATTGCATATCTCATTTTATCAATATATTTGCCATTGTAAGTCACTTTTAATCCGTTCTAAGTGGAACAATAACGAAGAGTGAATATTCAGCATGCAATCCTGTTTTTTTCTTAAATTTACCTGATACAGGACTTGACAACTTTGTATTTTGCTACTTCCGACCAACTAGTAATTTCAGTCATTTGATCTCCGATCTTTCAAACTACTTAAAGTTAATTCATTTTTTGTATTGGTTGTTTGAATCTTCCCGTTGATTTTTAGGGCTGCTATTCATCAGACTTTTATTAGCATATGAGTATCCTGTGTGAATTGCTTCGATATTTGCTTAAATAGGACAAAAGACGCGTCCTGGATTCCACTGCTAACTACCATCTATCTCTGTTTATAATACTTAGATAATTTGTCAGAACTTATATTTATGGTTTGATATGTACAGTTAAGTCGTCAGCCTACAAATTTACTTGTATGATGGATATGAAACACATAACTTTTCACTACACAGACAATATATCCCGAAACGTAAGAAAATAAAAATCAAAAGTATAAAATTATGGACACATTTGTCAAACAAGTTTTTATATTTGAGTTTCATATCAAAATTCTGACTGTGATTAATATTGAATATCACAATTATATTGCTGTAGAAATAGAAGTTTCTCTAAAGCCCGTTGATGATAAATAAGTTTTATTTTTACTCAATGGAATGTTGATCATGATTTTACCTACGGGTTCAACCAAAAATACGCTTGTTAATATCGGCTGAAAAACTTAGTAAATGATACTTTTTGGGTGGCAATGAGTAAATTAATCAAGCTTATTCAGTTTATTGTTCATTTTTCCAGATACAACGTACACAGTACGAATGATTGCGACTAATGGTGATGTTTTGTCAACAGCAAGTGAAGACAGAGTGATACACACACTAGGTGGTCCTAGTCCAGGAAGCTTAGCTGGAGATAGCGGAACATGGTTTATTATTGTTTGCACTTTGCTACTTTTCTTCATAGCACTACTTATTCTGTTAATATTAGTAAGAAAAAGACGGCTTGAAGTTGGTAAGTAATTGTTATTATATAATGGATTTAAAGTATGTTTTAATACATTTTACTGTTAAACTACTTATAGCGAATGGATGTTTGTTTGTTTTCAACACTATGTTTTCATGAAATTGATATTTTGTCATTAGGAATATGAACGAAAAGTAGTAGATTCTTATATGTATCCTTTTTTAGCTGAATATGGGCTTGTCTCATTCGTTTTTAAACGTATATCTCTGTTTAAAATAAATCATATCTCATTAATGATATTGATAGAGAACGATTAGCAATGTAAATATGAGACTGAAAGAACCAGGTTGTTGCTGTGTGTTGATATATTTGATATAAAATCAATCGATGTAATTAAATAATTGAATTATTTACTAAAGCAATTTGTTTTATACAGTATAACAGATTAGTTAACTCCTTAAAGTGTTTGTATTCCAAACACGTGTGTACCATGATCTAAACCCTTGCTGAATTAATCAGTTGCACGGCTCACATTTAAGCATACGCTTCTATGAAGTATGTAGGATCGAGACTGAATCACTAAAATGGTATATATGATAAATTCTGGAAATTTAAAGCATCAGTAGAGTATAATTTGAGAAAACGAATGAAGTTTGTTCTGTTAGCGATCAATTTAGTATTTTTTGATAATCAATATTGAGCACTCGAAATATAAATACTCATGTTCCCATTTTCTTTAGTTTGGTGATTGGTAAAAAAAATTTCATTAATCTCAGGATACTATTTAAGTTATTGTTGTCACTTAAGCACCAACGTTAATACAATGACATATTTCATGAAAAAAAAATGAAAAAATGAAACTGATAAAATGTTATGTTGAAAAATCAGCGAACATTTCAACTATGTTCACCCTATAGATTTGGTGAATTTCTGATACATAACAGTGGAATTAATGTTAGTATGCTTGAATCAAAATGTTACGGGCAGGGAATCTATGTGAAAGCAAGTGGGATTTCTAATTAGTTTTCTTTTTAATGTTATTTTTCATGACATGATGAGTTCATACCTAGTTATTAAACGAGAAGTCAGAGAATAAATCTATCACAATATTCCTATCTTTTATTCGTTCGTAAATGTGTTTTTTTTGTAGTGATTTGAATTTTTTCAAACATATATCATATAGCAATAACGTAATCGTTGATTTTCCACATCGCATTCTGTAGTAGAACTACCTGTATGCTGATGATTATCTTTTACAAATAATACTTCCTAAAAAGAGAAATTGAAGCAAAATATCGTCTAATTTAGTTTTTCGTTTTTCTATTAATTAGTATAAACTTTTTATCATTTATTTTCAACTAATACTTTATTAGTATGGGGATTTGTGGAAATTGTAGTATTTTTAAAGTTGAATTCATGACTCGATCTAAGTTAGACCACCATTCAGAACCTGTAAACTCGTTTTGTGTGTGAGACAGTTATCCACTACAGACAATGAATGAAGGTTTGCGCAATATCACAGACCAAACGTTTTGGGTTTGATTCCCACGTGAAGGATATTGGATGAACACTGGTGAAAAGTTCCATACTAGAATGAATTGACCATCTGATGCTTCCATGTTTTCAATGTTTGTATGGCTTAGATTGACTCGTGATTTCAAGTGTGATAATAATTTATTGTTTAATTAAAAAGTACATATATATGGTATACTTCAAGAGGTGATAAAAAAACTCAGATCGTTTATGTATTTAAATGTAGCCAAATAGTATAAAATAAATAAATAAATAAACCACTAATCAACATATGCTCACTAGTGACTGGCTTCAAGATGTATATCCTGGAGTTCTAGTGAGAAGCAGTGACCAGTGAAGTTCAACCGGGTCAATTGTGAGGTAGTAACTCACTGATGACAATGGTAGATGTGTCGTTCAATTTCGTGGGTTATTTGAAGTTAGACATTAATACCGTTGGATGCCAACCGGCTTAGTGGTCTAGAGGTTAATTACTCGTGCGCAAGACCAGTATGTCCTGGGTTCGAATCCCGCGGGGCAGGATTGTGAATGCGCACTTCTGAGGAGTCCCACAATAAGACGAAACGGTCATCCAGTGTTTCTAAGTTTTCCATGATGGCCTAGATTCAATGGACTCATGATCTCAACTATTAAAATGACTAAAATCTCCACAAAACCCCTTCTAACACTGTTTATTCATAACACCAATTTAATTGATTAACTGAAATACTCTTGATTACATAATAATGTCTTAACTTACATATTTACAGTATGAATGAAACTATTCAACTGAAAATTCTTTTAAATTGATTTTGTTTTTATTAATCAAAATTAAGTGATAGGATAATGTTCTATTTAATGAAGCATGTAATATGTATGTATTTATATAACTTAATAATCAGTTATGTAAGTAATTGTTAAATTGATTATTTAATTAATAAAGTGGATTTGTAGCTTAGATTATAATTATTTTATTAGATCATATTTTTACTGTTCTATAATGAATGTTACATCATATAAAGGTAATTTATCATTGATCATTTAGTTCTAGTTTTTACATTAAAAATACATCGATTTTTAGGTATCATTACCAAGTTTTGACTTGATAATTTCGAATACATTGAGTATTGGGTAGATTGTTATAAATAAATTAATAGATTTGTAATATCCCAATGGCACACATAGAATTCAATATTTTCACCAATGACATTAAACTACAAATTTGGCTTAGATATGTAGATGATACATTTGTTGTGATAAGAAAGACTCATCTAAGATCTTTTTCGAAAAGGATCAATATACTTTCATCACACATCAAATTTACGAACGAGAATGAAAATGAACATGGTGAGCTACCATGTTTAGATTGCTTAGTGCGAAGAAATCTGAATAGAATTCTAAATCTATTCATCTACCGAGAACCTTCACACTCAAACCGTTATATTGACTTCAATTCAGCCCATCTATTCAGTGCTAAGATCTTGCTAGCCCTAAATCTTTTCAGAATTGCTAACAAGATTATCACATTGGAAGAGGATAAACAGAAAGAACAAAATACTAGTAACTGGCATCCTACAATTTAATAATTTTCCTATGAAGATTACTAGAAGTGCATTAAAACAAGACGTTTCATTGCGTAATAATAATTCGAATGAAATACTATGGATTGGTACTGCAGTTTTACCATACCTTTATGGTACAACAGAAGAACTCCAAAGGATCTTAAAACAACACAGAATTAAAGTATATTACAAAACAACGAACGCACTTCGAAATACTTTAGTTTGCTTGAAAGAACTCTCCTTTATGTCTACACATAACTGTGTCTACAAATTAGGATGTATCGATTGTGATGCCTTCTATATTGGGGAGTCATCTCGCGAAATCTTGACTCGAGTCAAAGAACATACTAGGTACACAAAGTAACCTCCTAATAATCCCGTAGAACTGGATAGACTTCAAATTAAACCTTAAGGCTAGTACGCGTGAGTTTGAAGTGGGGTAGAGAGAAAAAGACTATTCTATCACCTAATTGACTGACAAGCAGGCGAGTGGGAGAAGACAAGTCAACTGTAACACTATTCGATTTATTCTCAATTCCAATCTGGTTCCCGATTTCAGATTGGTGTGAAAAGGTACATGAATAAATAGATGACTAATCCTACCACAACGTACAATAATTAGGAAAATACAATTATGTCCAAAGCTGGGAATTAGAGTAGAAAATACAGTACAAAATATTACATTTAGACTACAATAGCTTTGGAACAAAAAGGACTATGGTAGTGAATCATACATCAAATGAAAGCTTATGATTTGTAGATTAGAATAGGGACAAAAATAAATGTTACTGTTTTGCAAGCTTCGAATTAAATAAAATAAAGTCCCGAAAAATAGCTTCCGTATTTTGTCATGGCGTCCTGTTTCTCTGTTCACATCAGGTGAGTACGTTAAGCGTACCATATAATGCTTAATCCTACTGCTGTCAATAGAAAAGAAGGCCTTACTATACATCGCGCTTGGACTATCTATCTTAGCCACCTAGTTTGATATTCTTCAAATTTCACACTATTTTCTTACATACAAATTAAACTCTTCTTTCTCATCACGAAGGTCACACAGTTTTCATCCTTAACCGTGCACATATGCACACTCACACACACACCATATTGATCGGAATGACATAACATTGATTTATTCAGGCCTGTTTTTTGATTGATCGCACTTAATTTTCTTGTGTTGTTCCGTTGTACTATTTAAACTTGGATTAATTTTGATTTGGTTAGTTTTTCTCCGACAAAGTGGCTTACACTAAGTCACGAAACGTCAGAAAATTTAGTTTTTCTGCTCATTGGGATATTACAAATATATTAATTTATTTACATCGATTTTTAGTCAACATTTCAACTTTATCGGAACTTGTAAAATTCTGTGTATTATTTTGTTTAAATCTCTATATTGATAAATGATCAAATGAGAGATTTTGGCTTTAAAAATATCTCATCAATGGTGTGTTTTAAGAATAAATACATGTCCACTTATTAGTAAGGCCTACTCATTGTATATGGATAGGTATAACAGCGATTATCTTTGAGCTATATTACATGTTACCCTCAATTGATGCTGTTCATAAATCTTAGATTTGACTATAGAATCTATATCAAAATTATAAGATGAATGTGTTTCTGACACATATTTTCATACTAACTACAGGTCGAATCCTGTTTCGTATTACAATATCAATTAATCGACTCTAATATTTTCACTTTTTATGCGGTCATCACACTAGATCACATGTTTACGCTTGTCCATTTCTATTTATGTATTCACAAACAAGTGAAAGTATTTGAATTGACATTTCATAATCTTTAATGTGAATTTGTTTTTTTTTAGTGCAAAAGAAAGCAAATGAACCTTTAATGGAATCACATCAATCTCTAATGAGGTAAGTCACAAGTCTACTGTGAACCTAAGACTTTATACGATAATCATGAGTTAAGTGCTTGACGTGTATGATACCTAGGTGTATATTTTTCTACAGTTGCGTATGTGAAATGAATTTCAATTATTTTAGATTTAAATGATTTGTAAACCACCTATAGACGTGAGCTATAGCTACAGCTTTTAGTAAACGAACCTAAAATATCAAACTCTTTCTACCATTGTAAAATTCTGTTTAGTCATAAAACTGTGATACACAAGTTGTTCGGGTGTTATAAATTGTGCCTGTGTGCCCTGTTAATATATAACGTGTTAATACCACCAATTAGGGAGCAGTGACTTATCGACCGAATCAATGATGCGTAAACCCGTACAAGCAGTCTGGAGTCCTTATTGGTCCCGCTTCCTGTCTAACCCAGCCACTTAAGTTCAGAACACCAATCCGAGCCTCTGCGATATGAATCATTTATTCAAAACATACGGGGTTTATATACCAATCTAACAGACCACAACGTACCATAAAATAAGGAATAACATTCGTACAAGATTTGGCCAAGTGTGGCTGTGAATGTTGGAGGTAATGATTAACAGACAGGGGATAATTCAAGAATGGGAAATCGTAAAATAACAGTTCATAAGTTGAAATAAAGCTTATGATAAGAGAGACATGAATATGAATAATTTAGTTAATTTACAATTATACGATAAAAATGTACGTATAGTATTGGTTCACAAATGGATCCCAAAAATCACCAGTCATTATACTTATCGGGACCTAATATCGGTTGATAAAATTATTTTGAATTTTCAATTTAATAAGACAAATCCAAATTTTTGAGTGGAAATAAATTTTATTCATATTTCAAGTAGCCCCCATACGACACTCACCAATAGATGTAAAACTCAGTATCGCATTACGTTGTCTAAAACCTATCAGTATCCATTAGTAAAGCTTGATGGCACTTATTAAAAGTTATTTTCATTGAGCATTATTGTTCGGTTTCAAACTGAATGATACTATCCAAATTACTGGTACTTTGATTCATAAAGAATGTGATTTGCAACAATAAAAACTGAGTACTTCGTGTGTTATCATGAACACTAATATGCTTCATATTAGAATGTAAGCAAGTTAACCACAATTGAAGTAAAATGAAAATCCACTCAATAATCAAAATTATTCCCTTACTTTTTTCTGGAGTTTTTCAGCTATACTAATTTGAAATACAATTATATGAACAAAGAATATTCTTTTCAATGAATTTCTCATCATGTTCTACAATTATCTCATATTCAAATTAATAATCCATAAAATTGACCAGATTTAAAGCACAGAGTACATAATTTGGAAATTGTACTATGTGAATCAAGAATTGTTGTTTGTTATATAAAACCAAATCAAATCAAATTGTTAATGTTTGGGTTACTGATATGAAGTGTTACCTTGAATCAATTTATAAGTGAAATGAAATTGTGAGAATGATGTTCACTCTGCGACTCGAACCCAGTACCTTTGAGCTTCAAACGCCATCGCGTTATCCACTTAGCTACTGAGTGCTGATAGCCACTTGCTTGTGCAATTTGGTGAATTTAAATTCACTTGATATTGTTTTGCTTGAATCTTCCCATTGAGATTTAAGACTGCAGTTGATCAGTCTAATATTGGCATATGTGCATCCTAGGTGTATTGCCGCTATATTGCCTTAATTTACAAGCTTTATAAGCAATGATGGATAGTGGCTAGCAGTGGAATCCAGGATGCACGTTTCGTCCTATTTGGCACTCGTCAGATGGATGATCTTCCATGGAAGGATTCAAGCAAAACAATACCAAGTGAATTGGTTATAATATTTACGGTTGTATATTATTCCAGAAAAAAATTATGAAATTTGTTTAAATCAACTCATACATTCAACTATTATAATTTAAATTTAGTTTTGAAGAAAAATAAGTAATAGAGGAAATAAATTCTAATATAATTTATGAATATGATATTGAAATGAAAAAAAAACACCCAATTTGAATCATAGTTCAAAGATACTTATAAATCCATGATTGAATTTAAATATATTTTTTAAAAGAAAACCTTTTTCATTTCCTGTCAATGATTTCTGTATGATGAGTTTTTTTCCCTACGTTCTTATTCACTTACTTACTTACTTACTTACTCACTCACTCACTCTTTCACTCACCATCTTTCTCTCATACATATGTAAACGTTTTATATTGTTTATGTCTAAACGAATGTTGTATTATTTTCATAGTAAATATGGACCATGGTGTTATTATTGTTTTGTTTTTTTAAAAATATTTTTGGCTTATTGTTCCAGTTGAATAATTTTTACAGTCTTTATTCATTTTTATTTCTGTGGTTATATTTTTGAACGCTTTACTACTCATTCATATGTCAGGTGTAAAAAGTGAAGGAAACAACAGCAGCAACAACAACAAAAGAATTCACACACAAACATTAAGAAAGAATATTAGAGAATCTATGAGAATGTAAATATATAAGAAACTACATGTGTTATCATTTTTGTCATCAATTTAAAATGGGGATTTTGTTTATTTATTTATTTCTATTGATGATAAATAAGAAAAAGGTGAAAAAGAAACGTTGTCATATTTCTTTTCATCAACATAAAATCAAATAGATTCTAATATATTTTCTGAAGATTACGAGGAAATATTGGTAACAAAATGTACGAGTGTATTTTAACCAAAATGTATGGAATATCAGTTTAGGTGTTGTAGAGATTGTTAAGTTTTTGATTGAAATCATGAGTCAGTTGAAGTTAGACCACCATGGAAAACCTGGAAGCACTGGACAGCCGTTCCGTTCTAGTATGGGACTCCTCGGCAGTTTGCATACATGATCCCGCATTCTGCGAGATTCGAACCCAAGACTAATCAGTCTCGCTCCAGGCGCTTAACCAACTAGACCACTGAGTCGGCATCCAACGATGTTAATGTCTAACATCAACCAACCCACGTCCCATACTAGAACGAAACGGCCGTTCAGTTCTTCCGGGTTTTCCATGGTAGTCTAGCTTCAGTCTACTCATGACTTCAATAAAAAATATATGGAATAGTAGAAAAATTAATAAATAAGAACTTTTGTCTAAATTTGATCGAATAGTTTCACAGACAGTATATGAGCGCCAAGTTGATAAGAGGACATTAAAGAGGAAGAACGTATTTGTAAAATCTTAATGAATAAATATGAAGTAAATCCAATGTTTCACTTGGCAATCGATAATTTTGATGTTTTGATTATATTTCCTTGAAAAAACGTGAACCAATTTGCCAGGTGAAATGTTAGATTCACTTCAAATTCATTCGTTGAGATCTTACAAATAAATTCTTCTTCTATGTAAGTAGAAAAAATTCTATAGCTGAAAAGTATACAGACAATATTTCATTTAAACGATGGAGGTACACTTAAGTTTCATATTTCTAAGAGTTGAAAATATATTTTTTCTATAATGTAAAATAATCTAAATTTATGTAAACAATCTTAAAAGCAATTATATATACCTTTTATAATTGAATCATTTAAGATATGATATTCCCTTCAATATTCAAATAATAAGTTTTAGTTTTCTAGTTTATTAGTTTCACAAACTTTATGCGTTAATTTTGTAAACCATATTTTTCACGTTTTGTAATTAGTTATCTGTTTAAATGGATTTGATTTACAGTTTAAACAAACACTAAGAGATTTAAAATTGTGCTATAATATTGAGAGTATACACTGAAAACGATCATAAACTCCGATCTGTTGGCTACAAATATTTAATCATACAGATTTTTGAAGTATTTCTGAAATAACGTAATGTCATTACTTAATGACTATTATTAATGAGCATAGGTTACTAGGTGAAAATGGCAATCTAACTAATAGTTCAATTATATATATTACTCAAGACTTAAGTAATAGATAGGAAAAAACTAATGGTAGAAAGATGTAAACAAGATATCAGTTCATTGAGTTGTTTACAATCAGAATCCACCTTGTCAATAGATGCAAAAGTCTTGGTTATCATGCATAGAATTATCAAATTTTTAGTAAGAGATATTAAGTGGTATAACTCATGATCATTCGTAGTGAAACACGTACATCCACTGATTTTTATCCTCCAAACTTTGAGTTTCTTTTGTATTCTCCATTCTTCAAAACCATTCGTTCATGTTCAACTATACTTATTATGTATAGGTTTTCATCGTGAATGATATTATCTACTCATATTTTATTTATTACTCTGTTCATTTATACTATTTTCTTTCTAAAATGACTTATGATATACTGGACATGTATTCATTTATAACCGGTCAATTAACACACAAATAATGTCTACATTAGAGTAAACAACATTTATTTATGCGATTACTAATTGTATCATTTATTGATTTCTCTACTGAATATATTATAGTTGACTCAATGTTTCCTGATCTCTTCAGTATCATTATCAATGACATCAATAAAGATATTTTAATTGTTCCGTTTTCAACTATCACTATTGACAACAGTATTTATAAAAGTATAAGAATAAAAAATTAAAATGAAATTGTAATTTCATTTACCTAAAGATTTATAATTAAAGTTTAATATTGTCTGGAAAATTAATAAAAATAAGATAGGCAATAATGTATAGTTACAAGTGAAAGACCGATGATGAAATAATAAATTTTATACTTTCAACTACAACATAATTATATGGATGATGTAAAGTGAATAGAAAAGAAGACAAATTGAAAGAAAAAAAGGGTTTTTGTTTTCTACCTGTTAAACATTCTTTCCTCGCATTTTATTCCCCCCCCCGGTAGAATTTAAACATCTGTCAATTTTGTTGTTGTTGATGATGATGGTGGTGGTTTTTCTTGAAAAGAAATTCTTCACTCTTTTTTTTGTATTTTAAAATGTAATTGAATAATCATTTTGAATTTCTTTTCTTTCTTTTTTTTCCCTTTCTATCTTATCCTACTTTAATCATTGACTTACGTTTTTACTTCCTACTAATTTTTTTCTTAGTTAAGTGTTAATTTAATTTTTATTCCCTCTTTTTTTTGTTTTAATCTCCAGAACACCTTTTCAACACTATAGAATATATTAACTTAATGCGTAGAGAAGAGCTTCCTTTATGAATTCTTTCGTTATTCCTTAGAAAACAAAAGAAGTGAATAAAAGATTAAATAGATTATTTTCAAGAATTCAGTCTAAGTATTTAGTATTGTAATGGATGAGCACTTGATGAATTTTTTTAAATGAAATTCTCACATTGAGTTTTGAATGCTTTTCAAATTCACTATCCTCCGACTGTTTTATGTTATGACAAAAATTAATTTTTGGTTAACATAATGTGTTTTTATCTTTTTTCTTAAAGAAACCTTTCTCTGCGTACTGTAGTTTCAAGATTGAGTAATGAAACCGTGTTGACTGGTAGTAAATTACTAAGATATGATCTAATATATCTAAATCGATATAAAATAGCAATCATTTGTCAGATTAAAAATAGTTTATGATGGGTTGATGGAAGATATCCAGCGATTCAGGTACTTAGGTCAACTGACTTTCAATGCTGAATCTCATATTTGAGACTCTTTACGTCCAGCTCGATTCAAGAGCCAAAGTTGTACTGCTGTTACTTACTTACTTACGCCTGTTACTCCTCGTGGAGGAGCAGTCCTGGGCAATCTTTTCTAACTCTTTTCAATTGTTATTCATTCTTTTCCTATCTGCTTCCGGTTCCCGGCATAATGGTTGAAAGCTGTTTTGTTTACTACTGTAATTTACACTATTCAATTTTAAGAAATGTAGAAATTCAGGATCAGTGATACTTTGAGGAAGCAAGGAAATTTCTTGGACTGGGATTCCAATTAACAGAAATCTCAATAAATATACATTCATATATTCAATTTACTGACCTCATATGCTTTAGGTCAAGCGGTTTTTGACCTAACAAAACGTGTGATGCAATTTTAGTAGGAAATCAATACAACAAAGCCCTTGTAGGTAACCAATAATAAAGATCACGCGAACTGACTAATTTCATATAATGCTGTAGAAAGACGATGTCATTTATGGATGTTACTAGATATGCTATTTTTCTTTAAAAGAAGTTGCCTTATAACTAGAATATCCATCAGGTATTAGTAATTAAAGTTACTTATCTCTTTACATTTAATTTAAAGTAAACCAACTTGAATAGGGATATGGTTATGTCAGATATCAAGTTATTTGTAATGAAAGTGTTCGTATATAAATTTCAACAAAGACATTTCATATCATTTCACTTATAAATTGATTCAAGTTAACACTTCATATTAGCCAGCCTCAACATTAACGATTTGGTTTTATATAGCAAATAACAATTCTTGATTCACGTATTACAATTTTAAATGGCGTACACTGTGCTTTAAATCTGGCCAATTTTATGGATTGATTTGGATATGAGATAATTGTAGGACCTGATGAGAAATTCATTGAAAAGAATGTTCTTTGTCCATATTAAATGTGTTTTAATATAATGACAGTTTTCCAGCGATAATGAATATACTACGAAATATAAATTAATTCAAAAATAATATGTGCAGGTATTACAGAGCGAACAGTGTCTTTTTATTTGTTTTACTTAATTTCATATGCTGATGGTCTAAAGATGTTTGTGGTAAATATTATCTATTTAAAGTCCTTAATGAGATAAATATATGATGATATGCATGATTCTAAAGGTAAATTGTCTATAAGCATTCGCTTTTAAATTGAATTCTTCAGCCCTGAATATGCTCAACCAGGAGATCCTGATGCTCAGTTTTTGTATCATCTTCCAGAACACAATTATCAAGCTTTTTCAGCATCAAGACATTCGTTAGGCGACCCATTGTCACGACCTACCAATCTCGAGGTTGATGGAAATGAAAGTGAAGATCAATGGTCTCCTAGTGAATCTGAAAGTAAATATTTATATTCTTACTAAGTCTTTCTCATCACGTGAATCACTATATCAACATTCGAAGATAGATAATGACCGAAACTATTTTTCATTGATCTCAGTTATACAGAAATTCGAAAGCATAATTTTTAAATTCGGGAAATTCGACCGTATTTTTGTTAAAATACACCACCCAGATTTATCATATTATTCAGTTAGGAGGTTTAAATCGTAACATTTTCTTCCATACGAGCAGTTTTAATAAGCTTGAATTGAATACCCTATTCAAAGATTTATCCCGAGAATTCATAACAAAAGACAATGGACTCTTAGTGGCCTATCTATCGAAGGAGTATTAGTTTGCAATGATATTTTTTCTTCTCTATTATTACAGTTTCTAAAGGCATCCTCATCAGGATTCTTGATTATGCCTACATATACTGGAAGATATCAAGTTTATATATCGTGATGTTTGTTTTTAATGGAATGATCCCGTTTCCATCAAATTTAATCTTTTTACAATATTGGGTTGTGGAGATTGTTTAGTTTTAATTCAGATCATGAATCGATCAATGTTAGACCACCAATGAAAACCTGGAAGCATTGAACGGCTTTTTTATCCTAGTATGGGACTCCTCAGCAGTGCACATTCCCGATTCCGCACGCGGATATCTAACACAGGATCTCTAATCACGCGCGAATGCCTGACATACAGACCACTGAGCCAGCATTTAACGGCGTCAATGTCTAACTTCAAACAAACTAAATAGTGCTCGTCAATCTTCCATTGTATCACATCCAACATGGTCGGACTCCACTGGTCACGGCTTCTTATGAACTAATCAATATAGACAACCATTGAAAACCTGGAAGCGATGACGGGTGTTATGCAATTATCCACCAATGACAATGTAAGATGGTCGCGCAAAATCGTAGGTTGATCGAAGTTAGACATTAACACAGTTAGGTGCCGGCTCAATGACCTAGAGGTCAAGCGTTTGTGGGCAACTACTAAGAAACACTTTGATTGTGTAGTCTTCTAGATACCTAATAATCTGAAAAGTTTTCTCTCTTAAACTAATTCCATCAACAATTAAAAAGAAGACGAAAATTGTTCATGTGAAGAAGGAAAATGTAAATATCTGGCCAAAACACACACCAGGTAGTTCAATCGACCTATGTTTAAGGAAAACACGTAAAATATAATCAGACATTGCGTGATATGAAATGATTTTTTCCCCTAAAAGTTAAAAAGTCCATAAATGTGACATATTTTCAAAGGTAGATTACAAACATATACATATATATGTTGAAAAAACTCTATGGCTTAATTAAGGCTGAGATATAAACTGTACATCTTATGAAAAAAAATCAAGAGTACTTATAAGGAGGATTGCATGTTATTACTAGAAAATAACTATTTATCAAAACGTTTTTTATGTAAATGAATTAGTTTTCTGGAATATACTTGTCACTCTTGAAAAGATTTGGTTAGTCATCCTTTTTTAAAAGTTTCTAGATTGAATTATCCACAAGATATTGTCTAATCTCAAAATATTTATCTAATTTTTAGCAGTCCGAAATCGTGGATTACGAAATCGAGAAATTGATAATTTTGAATCAGAATTTGAAAGATCCCCTGGACCAAGTGATAGTGAAATAGGTCAAGAAAGTTATAATAGATCACGAAATATCCCTCAAGTACCAAAACGTCGTATACGACCATCATCTTCACGAAATCGCAATACAATTAGTAACAATAGTAATTCTTCCATTCACTCTTACAATGCAGAAGATCCTACAATAATCTAACAGTTGATCTTAGTACCTTTTATCTTTTAACTTTTTTTAATAAAGAATTCAATATGTTCAGTACTGTAAACCAGATAAAGATCTGGATTAATGAATAAAACAAAATGTTGTTTTCAAAAGATATTCGTTGAAATAATCTAATGTATTTTGTTTTTATAATTTTATGGGTTGTAGTGAATTTGAGATTCTCCATACATTTATCATTCAACATAAGTTGAATGATAGAAAGTTGACAGAAAAACCATTTATCTTTGACTAATTGTCTCAAAATATTCTAATCATAGTGCTTTATTCATTATTAACAAAATCACATGAAATGTGAAAATGATATTATTCGATGAAATGTAATTATTTGTACACATGTTATCTCATTTTATAGAAATTCTATGTTTGTATTTTACTGAATACGTAATTCGGTTGAAATGTAGTCAAAATAGTCTTTTTATCAATATCCTTCAAATTATTAATTTTAGTCTTTTAGAACTTAACTTCATTGATCATATACTTTAAGTAAGTCAAAAGGAACTCCATCTGGAGCCCCTCTAGGGCTACTGCCAGTTCCAAGTCCGAATAAACGAGGAGTGTCGGGCATGAGGTTAGCGACCCGTTCTCGTAAAAAACTAACTCGCTACATATATGCTAACCAGAAACATAAATAAATCACATTGAACAATAACTTTTCAGTTCTTAGAACTCACTAAAACAAATGTTAAAACCTGTAAACTGGCTGAAGTTATGAACTGATTGTATCATGGTCAATATTTTTATTTGACAGGATTGATAAATTATTTGAAAATAATTCAAGGATATTTAGTAGTCTGTTTAGACTTTTTCAACTTGCTTTAATTAATTAAGAAATAATCATACTATCAAACGCTAATTACTTATTTAACTTAAAGTTGTAGGTTATAATTTCATTTCACAATCAGTGTATTATTTTATTTAATATTAATTACATAGAGATGGCATTCAAACTAATTTAACAAATTCTACTCGACCTTTTCATATTACAAATGTCTTTTTTTCACACCAACAATTACATAAGCGTGTCACATAAAATTACATTGACCGAAGTGACATGACATTGGCTTGGTCAGACCTGCTTTTTTAATGATAGTGTTCATTATTTTTACTTTATACTATTGTACTAATTAAACTTGAGTAATTCAATTCATCTACTGATTCATTCTCTAAAGAAGTGAGTTCCATGAAGTTACGGAATGTCATGAAAACAATCTAAATTATCTTAGCTTGACAAAACGTCTGCATTATCATCATAAATAGATTACTTGTGAATTTTATCCTATTCTTTAGATGTCCTATAAACATAATATTATGCTTAAATTTAAAAAAAGTCACGTTAACTATGAAGCAGAGAGATTGGTGAAAATTTATAATCTGTCCTATTTGGGATCATTTTTAATAATCTCAATCTCAATGCATATTTATAATTATCAGAATGGGTTTTGTGAAGATTTAAAAAATTTCACTGGTTGAAATCATGAGTCAACTGAAGCTAGACCATCATGGAAAGCGTGAAAGCACTGGACGGCCGTTTCGTCCTAGCATGGGACTCTTCAGCAGTGCGTATCCACGATCCTGCATCCCGCGAGATTTGAACCCAGGACCTATCAGTCTCGCTCCAGTCGCTTAATCAACTAGACCGCTGAGCCAGCATTCAGCGGTGTTAATGTCTAACTTCAACTAATCCACGAAGTTGCGCCACCGTACACCATTGTTTTCAGTGAGTTCCTATCTCACAACAAACCTGGTTGAACTCCACCGGTAACGACTTCTCACTAGAACTCCAGGAGTGTCTCCTGAAGTCAGTCACTAGTGAGCAGGTGATTATTATTATCAGAATGGGTTTTGTGGAGAATTTTAGAAATTTCGCTGGTTAAATTCATGAGTCAATTAACTCATGATTTCAACCAGTGACATATTTATAAGCTAAAAACAATTACGACATTTCTTACTTACAAACTAACTGATTATAAATAATTATCAATTTTTTACCTTATTCACATGTGACTAATAATCAATATCACAACATAATTCATTTAAATGATGAAATTAAATGACCAGAATAATGAAATAAATGAAAGAACTTAATACTTTATTCAAGAAAGTCATTTTTTTAATTAGACTTCTTGAAGTATTTCAATAATAAATAATGTGGAAGTTACATTCATCAATACTTAGTATATCTATAACCCTTTTAATTTTTATTCATAACATTATGATGTTGTTTAATTTAATGTCATATCTTCCAATCAATCTAATCACAAAAGAATTGGATATAGAATTGAATATGGTACATCGTTTAAATAGTCATTTATTTACAAAGATTATTTTATTACTATGTGGTTCATTGTTATATACATTTTATTGGATAATTAAATTGAACTGCAATAATTTGAATTATTCACAACAAATAATAAATAATTATTTATTATCTTTATGGAATTTATTTATCTTACCTTATAAATTATTCTCATTAATGCTTAGTATTTATATTATGCTAATTCTAATAGATGATATAAGTTTATTAAAAGAAGATATTTCAAATTATATGTATAGGATATTTGATGAACTTGGTTCGACCGAATTTTCAGGTAGGCAATTTAAAATTAATGATAATAGATTATTTTTTTTTTGGTTAATTCTATCATAAGTAAAGGAAGATCAATAAAGGTTGACCAATAGATAATCATTTAAAATACATAATTATAAGAAAACTGTCAGTTACTTATATGTAGTGTAAAATCTAATACATATGAGTATCCGTTCAAGTTGCTAACAACAGTGATAAAATTACAAAGATAAACGACAGAATAGTAGAATTAATAAAAGTTTCTATGGCAGTAAGAAATATTAGATATGCAGAACATGATTTCAGAGAAGATTGATTCATGGAATCTAAAGTATGAGATAATTTATAAACTGATGGTCTAACAGAAAAACGGATGGATGTGATACATTGTAATCGATTCTGAGCCATGTCAACCGTCTCCAACCGCTGGTCGAGAAAATAATTATGATGTCACTATTTAGACGACTTGTTTGTTGATTGATATCAAATATTTGTCTAACTTCGTTTGGTCCCCTTTCAGCCTACTTCTTTAAGAGCCAACATCCTACGTTGAAAATGTTGGTTGCTGGACATTTGTAACATATGTTTAAAATATATAATCTAACGAAGAAAACAAAATGACAGTTGAATGCTCATAAGAATAGGTGGAAAACTTTGGTTTGTTTTGAATTTACTTTCAATCACTCACTAACTTAACACTACATTTTACTTCTGAACAAATCATTACAATTGATTGATCACTGGGTGGTGATCAATCGATTGTAATTATATCTCAGTCCTACAGGAGGTTAGTCACGGTTCGGATAGCTCAGTGGTAACGTCTCTGACTGTCAAGCTGGGTGGCACGAGATCGAATCCGCCAGGAAGCACCAGTTCCCTCAAGATTGCAGGTACACCTTGCTAACGAGTGCCAAGTAGCACGAAATCCGGGTCCAGGGTTTCCTATTGACTACCTCCAACCACCATCTGAACAAATCATTCAAAGTGACCGAAAGTAGAAATCAGTATATTGCGAATAGTAGTAGGAATTAAGTTTTGAAGACTAGTAAAAATCAACTGTGTGAAACTTGAAGATGAATTCATAGAAACGGTTAACATTCATTTGTATTTATTTTTAATTGAGATCATGAACCGACTGATGTTAGATCACCATTAAAAACTTGGAATCACTGGACGGCCGTTTCGTCCTATTGTGGGACTCATCAGCAGTGCGTATCCACGATCCTGCTCGCAGGATTCGAACCTAGCTCCTTCAGTCTTGCGCGCAAGCACTTAACCTACTGGACCACTGAGCCGGCATCCAATGGTTTTAATGTCGGTATGTTATTTGTATAATCTGAAAAAATTCATTAACTACAGGTCTAGTAATGTACCTTTACAACTACAACAAGCTGCTAATAACCTCAGTTCTGTGGTTTATTTAGTCGTCAGTAAACTTTTGATAAAATCACAAAGTTGACATTATTAAGCCTAAACTTAAGTTTCTAAATTAATGAACATATATTTGAATACTCATTAGTTAAGATTGTAATGTTGTTTCGTGCTTATATTTGACTACCTCCGTCTTTTGCATTTAATGATGGATGAAGAGAAAAAAGAACATCGAGGGCCTCTCAAGAAACAGAAAAAGAACCTGTTTGTGAAGCTACTGAATACGAATCTCATTTCAGGTATCAGTTGTGAGATTTTAGGTTAAGATTGACAGTTTGTAAACATTGGCATCACTATGTTATCATCACAGAGGTCGGGTATGGAGAAAGATTGATGATATCCTTCCACTCATTTTTACGTTAAGAACTCATTAAATATCATATGTTTCGTACCTGATAATGATTAACGTATTTCACGTGTTTTCAACTTTCATACTGATTTGCTTTTGTACCTTAAGAAAATATACGTAGTAGTTCAGCTAAGAGATCTCTTATCGCTGATTTCATTTCCAAAAGCTGTCTAATTTTATGGTGAAAATGTATTATATGTTCACGCTCAATAATATGCTATCAGACATGTGTTCAGATACGAGTATAGTCAGATTCGAAATTCAAGAAGGAGGTGGAGTTTTCTGTGGAACCCTTGGAACGATACCCTACATTTATGATCTATTTATATTTATCGTTTGGTTAAAGATATCTCGCCTTATTCTTAAAATCATTGCTTGCTAAAAACAATCAGTTATGCAGGAATAATACAAGCTGAAGTTCATCGTTATCTGTTTGCTAAACTGAGGCCAACTGGTGAATTAGGGTGTCTTTAAGTTAAGCTAAGTCTACCGACGTGGGTATTAAAATAACTTTCCATCACTAAGACGGCTGAGCGCCGCTCCAGTGATTTCACACTTGGAGTTCAAAATGGAAGTCTTAGGTTTAATCACTTGCTAGGTAGCTTGAAATCGTGTCATGGCATCTATACTAAGATTTCTCGTTTATATCTATTTTCCAGTAAGACTGATTAGACGATATTTCAACAGAACAATCTCCTTAGTGCTTTATAGATGTGATATTTTGAGAAAAATGTCTAGAGCGATTTAGTTCATGATATACATAACCACAAACACAAATTCAAATGTTTGTAGATATGTCAAATAATATAATAAAATTAATGATAGTTTCGAGAAGGTATTAAAATAGTCATTTCAATGATGACAATATTTATGTTTATAATATTTGATCAACGTGGTATGAAAAATCTAAAAAAAGATTTAATGCATCTATAGCTAGGATGATGATACGGTCATGAATTATATGATCGCTTCACTACTATTTTACACTTCCTAATAATGTTATCTTCTTGTCTGCCCTACAATCAAAATATGTACAGGCCATAGTGGTGGAATACGTCATTAATTCTAGATTATTCCGGACTTACATAAATTATACTTGCATTATTGTGGTTAAGTACTTGAAACCATTTTAAAAGTAGACTGCATTTGTAAAGCATCTTATTTGTAAAAGATTTAGAGCACATGAATGAAATTGATTTGGTATTGTTATTCATTTGAGAAACAAACGGGAGAGTATCATCAATGAATGATTAGAATTCCGCAAGTCTATTTGACGAGAATTTCTACAATATTTAGGACTGAAATGACATTTACTTAAAACTTATGTACAGAAGTTTTTATTCTGGCTGATAATTACAAATCTAGTATTCATAAAAATGTTAATCAGACTTCATATGTATTATTGGGCAAGTAGTAGTTGCTAAACTTGAAATCACTATCTTTGAAGACGAACACTATTTGATTTCATTTGATCAGTCAAATCGATTATTAAAAATGAAAGAATAGAGATATGCTGAGTAAAAAATGCATTATTAACTTTCTTATTACACTATTCGATGTTTCACAGTGTGAAGGGGAAGCTGTTTTGATCACCTTAAATACCTAACAAAGTTTGAAAACTATTATGAATACCCTAATTTTATCAAAAATAAAACTATATATTTTACGTTTTGCTTTCTTTTTCTGTTAAAGAATAAGGAGTATCTTAAGCTTGTTCGTCATGAAATGTTCTTTATAACGACTGTGAATTGACATTTTAGTAAATATTTGATGGCAGAATTAGCCATCTTGTTATTTATCCATATGGTTATAAGTATTTGTAACTTTCGACTTTCAAACTAGATTCTCAATAAATGCTACTCTCTTCAGTTTGGATAGTCAAATTTTATCATTAGCTTTCATAGTGTTAGTGTAGTTAAACGCTAATGAAATAAATTTTTGTTTGTTTAATTTGCAGCATTAAAAACCAAATTTTTCCATAATTGTAGTCGGATGTTGTCTGTCCTGTAATATTGATTGAATTCTATCAATCAAGTTCAATTGTCAACACCAATCTAAGCGGGTTAACTTCGCGCGTACCATGTTGAGATGTAAGGTGGTGATTGGAGGTACCTGACAGGAGATGGTGTACCTAGATTTTCAGCTATTTGGAGCTCGTCAGCAAGGTATTCTTATGATCTTGAGGGGACTGATGTTTCCTGGAGAACTCAATCACATTTTTCTTTAAATTAAGTGGAAAAATTATTGAAGTTCAATCTCCTGAACAGAAGAGTGGTGATTTCTATAAAATAAACCATAATTACATCGATGTGAACACTGTTTAAGATTTACATAAAATAACTAATTAGAAATGTTGTAAAAGAGTAAATTTCTGGGAAGTGTTGTCTTTGAAGTTATTTTATGAACCATTATCATAATATATACTTAGTGTACAGTTATTAAATAGGTGGACAACTCTATTTCTGTATAGGTCGTAATGTAATATTCTTTTAAATCCATTAATTATTACGTTCCTTAGTTATTACAATGTTTTATGGCATAGGAGTAGGTTGGGAGAAAGCAAAAGGCGCCAGACCAAAACATGGCACAAATCCATGAAGTCACTGACAAGTGGACTGAGCTGTGTTGGTAGGTGTAGACTACCTGGTTGAGATCCGCGAGACAGTAGCAACTGATGGTTAGAGACCCTGTATGACATGGCTCGAAATCGTTTGCAATGGCACAAGTGCATCCACTCTTCGTGTTCTCCCAAATTCTAATCTTCTGAATTCTTCATGTCCCTTTTTTCCTCTTTCCAAATTTATTTCACTGGATTATACTCCTTGAATAACATGTTCAAACCCTGATCTTTCCAATGACAGCTTATGCTTTTACTACCTCCACCACTACGAGATTTAAATCGACAACTGTATCTCTGTGCTAATGTGGTATGGCAACTCGAACTGATGTACGTACGTACGAAGTTCTACGTTGTTACTGAATGACTGACTTAATCATTCACCAATTATTTCGATCTCTACCCCTTATGCTTTGAGTATCTATAAAATATGTCTTCTTATGTGAGGTATGTTTTGATCTAATAGTTCATGTATGTTTCTATTGAAAATGTGAAACATTTTCTGATATTTGTTTATGTGCTACATTTTATGTAAAAAATTGTATCCAAAATATTCATAGTGATTTAATGTTTTCTCCTTTTTGTAAAAAAATCAGTTAATCGAACAAATCAACTTATCAATCACTTAGAAAGGTTACAATATGATTTTACTTGTCGTGGTATTGAATCTCAAATTTACTGGTTATTAAACAAATATTCACTCTCAGTTAATTATTTGAAAAGCTTTCATTCTCCTAATCATATTGTTATAGAATTATCGTCTGACCTATGGAATTTTATCAAACAAACAGAATTCTTACTGATCAATAGCTGTGGTCAAAATAGTACAAGTCAATGTTTAATGCAAACACTATACCCACATAATGATTGGAACAATGATAAAATCACTTTTATTATACCTGTTAACCAGAGTGATTGTACAACATCTATTACTTTACAATTGGCCAGTGAGTTGAATTCTATAGTGTGGATGTACTCAAGCTTAAATATTGGTTTACACATAATTCAGTTACTTCTGGACATAAATATGAATGTAAATGTTTTACCGAACATTTCATGCAAAAAGTGCTCCTTAACACTGCCAAAGTTTATTCGAATTCTAGGACCTTGTTCAAAAGCTTTTATACAAAACAATACTGGATTTTTGATCGACGAAACAAGGAAAAATGCAAATTTGAATGGTTCTCGTACTCACACTCAAGATTCCATATCACCTGAAAATGAGAAAGTATCGGACAAAACGTTAGTTCATCCTTCAGATTTCATTGAAGGGTGTAAAGATACTCAGATGCTTGAAAACGAGTCTAAAAAGAATGTAGACAGTTTAAAGATAAGATCACATAAACACACTAACGGTTTAGGAAGACATTTTAATATCAGAACTACATTACAACCTTACGACACTAAAGTATCTTGTTGCTGTGTTAGAAAATCATTCCTCTTTGCACCAGCTGGTTATGTGTCTAATTTAAAATTACTAAAAGCATATCAAAACTTTCATCTATATACTAGGTCAAGTGGAAAGGAGCTTGATAATTTACTTGACAAAGTTGATTATAATGAAAATACGAATATTGGCTGGAAATTAAAAGATTTACCAAAACAACAATCATATGTTAATTATGTACCTATACCGAATTTAAAAAAGAAAAGGCTAAACAAATGTAATAAGTTCCGATATTGGTTGAAAAAAAGATGGCCGTTTGTGGAAGCTTTAATGTACGATGATAATGACAAGGATGATAAGAGGGTCAATCACATGCATAAAATTTATTTAATATTTATTTTACGATATGTCTTTTTTTTAAGTTTTGGCTACATATTAAGTAGAATGATAATTTTAATTATTACAAACATTTTCTCTACCAATGTTATGGTAGACGTTGAGTATTTAACTGTTGAAAACTATACAGAAGATTCTTGGATCAACACAAAGCATATCAATGAAGCCTATGAAATTGTACAAGAGGTTGAGAAACAAACAGATACGTTTATCATCATAACAGTTGTTATAAGTACTTTAATTTCGTCACGTGTACGTTGTTTATTATTATTAGTTATACCGACATTTGGATTAACAGTTGGTCATATACTCTTTGCAAATCAATTGATACACACGTCATTTATTGGACCAATGACATCAATCGAATACAACTTGAATACACTGAGAAATGTTTTCAGTTGTTTAAACGAACAGACGCATAATGTTTCAAGGGTTTCTGACAGGTTAAATTATACCGATTATACGTATTATGACGTGGGAAATTCATCAACTGACTTGATTCTGTCTTATGGCACACCAAGTTATTTACCTATTTCTTTAAAAATGTTGCGAATAATGAATGAAGCCGGTAGAGATTTGAGCGAAGCAATTGCCGAGTATCAATACAATTTACCTTCGTTGGATAAATTGGTAAGTAAAACAAAAAGAGAACCTCTTTTTAATTAATACGTTATTGACCGGTCAAAACGAAAAAAGAAAGAAATTGTCATTGATTGAAAGTATTCTTTATTCTAAACATGTTGATTTAAAGAATCTAATATATGAGAAAATGAAGATGGACTATATCCAGCTTTATTAAGAAGATATATGAAGCGTTAACTTTATTGTGGTTATGGAAATTTATTTATGCTTAATCCTTCTCTAAATTTTTGACACATGATTCTTCTTTATTTGTTGTGATTTGTTCACTCATATGGTTCCTTTTTAATACTTTTATTATAGTTTCGCCGTTGTTTTCATGGTTCCATGCAATTGTAATGAATTTCAACTTAAAATGTTTGAGTATTTTAACAGGGAATTTTAGGCTCAGTATTAAGTGGTGTTCTCGTTTATTATAAGTATAACTTTACTTTAGGAAATTGTTGGTTTATTGTCGAGTGACATATGTGAATATTATTTTTCTTGTTACTATTTTTAATGTTTGGATTCCAGATTTTTCTTAAAAGTAGGAGGACATTTTATCCATTTGTTGTAAAGTTTGAAGATGAATGTAGGTAGAGAAATGAGATTGACTGGATATAGTTATTTTAAATACCTAAAATGCAGATGTGCTCGTTTACAAATTTTCCCAGATTAGGATGATTTGATTTACTCATTTGTTTGGGTAAGGATATCAGGAATACTGAAAAGTCTTCTGTTCAATGATCTTTTGATGTTCATTTTAACCATGAGTGAACATGACTTATTTGTTATTAAATGCAGGAGATTTATCAAGTATATTTTGTTGTAGTTAAAGACCAAATTAACATTAATAATCACCCAAATCAACATTTAAAAACGTAAGAACAACCATTTGGATAGTATACAATGAATTCATTTTATTTGGTAATTTAGTGGTTGGAAGCAGTATACATTAAATCTTGAACCTAGGTTTCGTGCTATTTTGACACTCAACAGCAAAATGTACATTGAGTCTGTCAAAGAGCACCCATTCCCTCAAAACTACACATAAACCTCACCAACGTATTCCAAATGAGACAAAACATAGATTCTAGGTTTCCTGTTGACTACTCCAACCACCACCACACGTCTCAATATAGTGCACGTAATGTCGAATCACTTAGACCAGTGGCCATATTACAATTCGGCTGACTGGATTCGCTCAGCGTTAAGGATTTGATGCAATTGACATCGGTCACTATTCAGTGATCAATCAGTTGTAAATTCCTTTTTGTTTTATATTGATTCTTGTTCAGAGTTTGCAATCTATGTTAGTTCCATATAAAAAATTATATGTATGGCTTGACAAATTTACAAAAATGAAGGTTGACAGTAATTAGTATGAACATGTTTCAGCATAATGGATCAATAGTACAAATAAAGATAACTAGATTAAACGAGATGCTACGATCAAATATCATAAGATAAAGAATTTTTCAAAACACCGAAAAGAATCGTTATATAATTAAATAAATAAACGTAGATTAGTGATAAATAAGAATGAGTCAAAGATGATTATTAAAAAAAAGGAGATTTGAAAACGGTATAATTAAACAAAAGATTTAATGAAACTAGGATTTTATGACTAGATCAAGGAAAGATTTACAACGTTTTCTTTATGATCGTAATGAGATTTAAGTCTCAATAGCTACATTCTCAATCAAATCTGCAGTTATTTAGAAATCCCTTGATATATCCAATAAGTCAGTGAGAAGTCTGGAAGTTACCTTAACGAAAGATCTTTCTACCAATGAACGATGACTCTTTGGAACATGTTTATTGAACCACTTCTCTGTCCTGTCATTTTAGCAGCTATGGCACTTATGAGTAATTTTATACACGGATCTGGGAGTTACAAAAGAGTGGCAATGGTAACTCACTCACCTAAGATTAAGATATCAGGGTTTTCCATGGTGGTCTAGCTTCAATTGACTCATGATTTCAACTTGTGAAAATACTTGTTTTCGAATATTTTATTTTTTAAAGCTGTACAACCAAATTTTCAGTTTGAAAGGAAACTGTTTGTTAGTTTTACTAATGAAGATCTACTTTGTTATTCTAGCCATTATTGGAATGATTTTGTGTAATTAAATGTGATCAACTGTTAGGGTAAATAATTTCATTCGATAATGTTTTGATGAGAAAGTTGATGATGAGCAGAATAGTAATTGTTTCTGAACTTATTAACCTTTTTGTATTTTTGATTAAATTTAGTGTTCTTGAATAAGAGAATAATGGGGTCATATTAAATATGATTTTGTTAATAAGCAAAGTAAAACTTAAGATTATGTTGACTCAAGTTATCGAGTACGATAACGGGAGCAGGTTTAATTCACGTATTCTATCGTTGTATGGTAGCTTTAAGGCTTCTGTGATAGACTTTTCTATCACCTACTTTTGTCTACTAGACATGAACTAGCTGTTTATATGCAACATTATAGTTATAATACAACAAGTAATGCATACGCAAATGTCTTTTCACAAAAATGACCTAATGTTTTGCTCAGTGCCTTAAAGATCATGAAACCTATGAGATTTGATGCTTGACTGTATTCGGCGGATTTCAAGTTTTGAGAGATCATTGTTTCTCTAGACAAAGAGCAACATGACATTATTCAACCTGTATATTTATACTTAGGATGCCATAATTTTCATTTTCTCACCGTATCTTCAATCTTGTTATTTGTTCATTTTCAAGTCACGTATAATGTTGTCTTTTAAGATACATTACATTTGATATAATTGATCCAAGATCCACTAATTCTATTCATAACACTGCTATTATGGCTATGAAACTGATTTTTTCTCACATGTGTTTCACTAGAATTAAAACAATTTTGAATTTAAGATGTTTTCCATTTTGTGTTTACTCACAACAGAGCGTGGTTCTCTTTGCAGTTATGTGAAACTGGTTGTAAAATTATTAGTCACATAATTCCCCTCCTCAGCGTCACACGTTATTCATGAATATTTGTGATCACAAACATAAAATCTCTGATGTTATAAAATATGACGTAATTATTTACCAGACTCTTAAGTCTCTATCAAAACGTTTATTCTATAAATCTTTCTATTAGTAAGGGTAAGATTAGCAGGGTGAAATATCTCATAGAGAAATGTTTTTATCTCCTTGTTGTATAGCAATGTATTGTAAATGACTAGGCCAAGGAATGACCCGAAATGTATACCAGATTTTCGGCAACCAATATAAATTCAGTTCATCATTTGTTGTATCTACCTTCCAGAATTTGTTGTAATCTTGATTAAAAAATATCTCAGTATTTCTCTTGATAAAAACTGTGAAAATATAAGCGCTATATTACGCAAGTAGGCTAGACCCCGCTTGTATAAGTTCTGAGCATATCGTTTCTACAAAACTAGTAGCTGACACTTTGTAGACGCAGAAGGCATGTTACTAACGTCTGTTACTCCTCGTGAAGGATCATAGGCCGCTCACCAGCATTCTCCATCCAACCCTGTCCTGGGCAATCTTTTCTAGTCACTTCCAGTTTTTATCAATCCTTTTGTATTTGCTTTTATTCCCCGACGTAATGTGTTCTTTGACCTTCGTTTTTCCTGTTTCCCTTCAAGATTACAAATTAGAGCTTGTCTCATGGAGCAGTTTGATGATTTGCGTAATGTATGTCCTATCCATTTCTATCGTCTTTTCCTAATTTTCTCTTCAGCTGAAAGCTGGTTTGTTTTCTCCTACAGAAGGCTGTTGCTGATAGTATCCGGCCAATGGATGTTGGGTATCTTGCGAAGACAGCTATTTATAAATACTTGTACCTTCTTGATGGTGGTTGTTGTAGTTCTCTAAGTTTCAGCTCCCTACAATAAAACTGTCTTGATGTTCGTATTAAAGATTCTGACTTCGATATTGGTTAAAAGTTGTTTTGAATTCCATATGTTCTTTAATTGTAGGAATGCGGCCCTTGTCTTGCGATCCTTGCCTTTACGTCTGCATCTGAACCCTCTTGCTAATCGATAATACTTCCCAGGTATGTGAAGGATTCCACATCTTCCAGAGTTTCGCCATCAAGTGTGATTAAGTTATTGTTCTCGGTGGTGTATTTGAGGACCTTAGTTATTCCATTGTGTATGTTGAGGCCTACTGATGCAGAGACTGCTGCTACACTGGCTGTCTTTATCTACATTTGTTGGTGTGTATTCGATAGGAGGGTTAGGTGATCTGCGAATTCCAAATCGTCTAACTGATTTTGAGCTGTCCATTGTATTCCGTGTTTTCCCTCAGATGTCGAGGTCTTCATAATCCAGTCGACCACCAGAAGAAAGAGGAAGGGAGAGAGTAGACTTGGAATGCGTCTGTCAACTGCCCGTAGAAGGCAAACCAACTAACATTACCGTTGATTATTTATTGTTTACTTAATTCATCTTCATTAGTTAAAATATTTTTTCATTAAATATAAAGTACAGATGTATTATAACGAGTACGCAAACGAGACATAATGAAATCTGAATATGTTTGATTTTGAAATATATTGAAATGGTATGTTCATTAGAACATATCGCAAGTAGAAAGAACGATATTTATATAATAAGTTCATTCATTATTAAAAATTCTATTCCACTACAGAATTCTCAGCATTACTGGTATAATATCACTGCAAATATCTCTTTCATATACATTCAAATGGTAACAAATCTAAACATAGTTTGTACTTTTGAACTGTTAACAAATGGATCTCATCTTTCTTAATTTATTTTCTTGTTTACTTTGATTCTGTTTAGACTGATAATTATAGAAACTTAACAAATATGATTGATAAATCTTATTCAGAATTTAATTTAATTTCAAAACGTTTTCAAAATGAAGCTATAAAACTTTCATATGAAATGAAAAACAGATTTCAGAATAGAATTAAAGAATTTCAATTAAATGCCAACATTTATAAATCAAATATAGTTGCCATGAATCAGTTTAATATTGAAATGAATAATATTCAATTAGAATATGAAATGTACAATTATTTACTTCATAATTGTATAGTATTATATGAAAGAAAATTTTCTATTTGTTTAAATACATCACAAATGATTTGTAAGATATTGATAAAAAATCATACATTACATGGTATATGGCTTAATGATCTATGTGCTGATTATTATCAACCTGAAGAATTTTGTGAATTATTTAATTATATAAATGAATTAAAACAAAATTGTGTTTTGGATACAAAAACTATTGGATTAGAATTTGGATTTAGTAGTTATCTCACAGATTTATATAAATTACTGGAAATGTTAAAAAAATCATTCCAAATTGAAATATTAACAAATAACAATGAAATAAACAAAGAAACTATTCAATGGATAGAAATAGAAAAAGAAATTATTGATCAAATACAATATATTAATAAAACCATAACTCCTAAAGTTAATAATCTTTTAAACTCATTTATATTAGTAACTATATTGTTTAAATCAATTTTTATATTCCTTATTTATCAAGCGCATAAATATATTTCAAATTATTTATTAAATGTATATTCTAAACTAAGATATCAATTGATTATTATAAAACATTTAAATGTAAACAAAGAGATCGTATCACCTTTGAAATCTATTCAAAAGCTTTTAAATTATTTCAGTAATATATGGATTAATATAAAAAATTTATTTATAATTATAATCTTTGGATTCATATTGTTATGTGTATTTTATTTAGATTTACAAACATATAATTTAGTGAATTTATTAAATATACTACTATTAAATAATATAAAATTCAATTCTAATATAACGGACCAATTACATAGTGTTATCATATCTAATTATACAACCAAATTGATGAATGGTAATATTGAAAATAACTTTGTCAAAACAATTGAAAATGGTGTATTTAAGGTGATAATAAAAGAGATAATACAAAATATTGTACAGTCAAATTACAGGTTTTCAAATGATGATGATGATAATGACGATATTCATCAATGTCGGAGATATGGGCTTAAAACAGATTCAAAGTATAATAAACAATTTTACACTACATGGATAATATTTATGATGTTGACAGTCACATCAACTGGTTTATTATATATGCGTCATAGAATAGTAGACCTTTTTTACCCAGAGCATAAAAAATATCGCAAAATAGATTTATCCAGTTATTTATTAACGCAAAGTTGTAATTATCCAGTTGAACTATGTCAACAAACTTTTGATCATGAAGAAAGTGGTTGTTTACAAGATGAAATGGAAAATTTACCACAACTATCATTTCGACGTAGAATATGTTTAAAATTCCTATATCTATTTGGTTTTGATAATGGTATCTGTTCTATATGTTGTGGCCAGTTTCAACCATATCATAAAATAGTACATCCTAAAGACAATGTAACAGATTGTTAACACTGTTTACTGACAATTATGAATGAAGACAGCGAATAGGAAACTTATTTAGATAATAATTTAAAACAACTGTCTATTGAAGAAACAAACATTTATCAGTTGAATAAGAATTTAATCATAGCAACTAAAACTAATTGTTCCTGATGTATGATGATTTTTCTTATATTAGTCATGTGAAAATTAATAAAAATTAAGTAGTTCTAATAGCATACTTTACATGAAAATGGTACGTTATGTACGGATTTTTGTTGAACTATATTAACTATGTATTATCTATTAGAAATAATGAATAATACTTATTTTGAAAAAATAAATGCATAAAGTGTGCTAAAATAGTTTTTTTCCATACTTATCATGATAGATGTGATTAACAGTAGATAGAAGTTGACAACTTACTTCTTTCAAATACTTTTTAACACCAAACTAACGTTACCATTAGGAGAATTAGCTGTTAACTATTTTCAAATTATTATTTGTTTTAAGCAATTCTTATCTTTGTCACATACATCACACCAAAAAAAATTAGTCGGGAAGTAAATACATTACTAGAGGAATGAAGGTTAAAAGAGCTAAAAAATTTGTGAATTACTCATTGGTACCATAGAAATTATGATGTGTATGAGTGTAGACAAAAAGTTTCTAATAAATATCTAAGTGACTTGCAATGAAGTGTTCTTGTTTCATTTAAATATAATTTTATTGTTTATCATGATTACAGGGGCTTTCTTGGAGTAGTTGTGAGTTGTTTTAGAGTAACTGAGATATACACTTCTATTTATTATCGAACAAAATGTATGAAGGCTATCAGTGAAAATAATTATCTAAGTTGTCAAATGGAACTGATATAAACATAGAACATGCTACTATTCCAAAACCCTATCTGACAATTTGTAAAATATTCTGAGTTGGTTAACCATTACCTAATCATATTATCTGTTCACTGGCTTGTATACATTGGGGTATAGTGTAAGCAAAAGGCTCTTGAATAGTGATTCTCAGATTATTTATTTAAAAGGGACTTAATGCAATCTAATCAGCTGATGAGTAGGTATGTAGTGAACAAAAATTCAATTAAGGTAAACCAATTTATAGTTTCATGCAAAAGTACACAATGCCTTTCTAAGTTATGAAAGTCATACAGATCAATTATACGTGTTTCTCGAGTTGTTCTTTACAAATTCCATCATCCTTCTAAGTCTGTTGTTATTCCGATTGCTCTTCGTTATCCTTGCTGTTCTCTTATTTTCAATCTTCTACTCATATGAATTCCATTTCTTATTCTTGCGCCATACTACTGATATCTGTCCTCTTGAGAAGCGCACACTACAGTTATACATTTATGTATTGATGCTAACGCTTACCAGAAAAAATTGATGCTAACGACTGATCTTTTTCAGAATGCTCAAAGTGATAAAAATCTCTCAAATTAACAAAATACATATTCATCTTTTATATCTAGAAACATTTCTAGCTCTTTGAAAACTATCAATGATTTTAGCTAAGCAGATAATTTGATAGATATAACAGACATAGCCTGGAGCAAAATTATATAGCAACCAATGATTTCGAAAAGATGGAAAAAAACAAGTTTGATCTACTTTGTTTTTTTCTCTTATACATATGGCAAAATATCAGTTATTAAAATTACTGTAATTTACCGACGTTCAAAGGAATACAGTTCAGTAATACTTTAATCAATTAATTCAGTCAGAATTAATAATAGTCAGAAATTGAATAGTTTTTTAAAAATTTTTTTGTCATTTAAGAGTATTGCAAGCTGGTTTTATAAATTCCAGAAATTCAGATATCATTGTCATAGGTAACAAAACAAAAGATGGGAATTGTTCATTAAGTCAACTTGATACTTCAAATCATATAGAAAACTGGCTTGTTGCTTCGATGACACATATTAGTTGGAGGTAAGTTGATTTGGCCACATGATATGTTTATGAAAAGCCTGCACAGATGTAGTGGTATCTTCATTGTAATATAAACGAGGTTTGATAAAGGGTCAATTCAATAAAATCGGATATATTTTCACAAACATACATTGATATCCATTTAAATTATTAAACCGATGGAAAAGCCTACAATACTTCAGATAAATAGAAATCTTGCCTTCATCATTCTACAATTTAGAGATAAACAAGACAGTCTTCAATTGAAATTAAGATTTAATTACCTAACAGGAAATTGTATTATTCAGTCAGAATCATTATTAATGAAGGAACATTATCCATTTTCCACATAGATAGTATGTAAACGGTTGTGACACATCTCACCAATTTATGTGTATGTGTTCACGCATATATAGGGAATAGTAATGATGACCTGTATGTTAGGATGCTTGCACATGCATCTAACTCTTTGTAGAAATGAATGAGGTTTGATCTTAGCTTACTACTTGTGGTTTTTAGTGATAGTTGACTGAAGAGAATACCGAGATTTGTTGAAGGGTGAGCTATATAAAATTATAGTTCTCACACAATGTATATGTATGGATACAATTTGCACTTCAACTAAACCCATCTCAGTAATATTGAATTAGTATCCAGTGTGTTGTTTTAGAAGATAATTTGGTGATCATGGATTCACGAGATTCACATCATGTGAGTACTGTTCACTTTTATTCGTACAACATCATTGAAACTCGTTGTGTGAGAGGCATTTTTCTTCTTCTTGGTGATGAGATTGCAATAACCGATTCTACTGAGATTGATCTTTTCTGTCCAGCTTGTGTCGAACGAGTTCGTCATACTTCAAACATTTCCATGTTGTATGTTTTCATGTTCACAGTCACTTGGATAATCCTCTGGTTTCTCAAATAATGCGGATATTGCATGTACGTTGTTTATTGATGCTGTGTTTGTGAGAATGTACATCAGGTTGTTGATTTCGGAATAATCTCGGCTTCATTCATTATGCATCATAATTTTTTTAATCGAATACTGCGTGTTTGTATTGGGTGTATCAAAAAGATATTGCTTTTTGTTACGATTTTCGATTGTTATTTGTTTGATCTAGACTTCGTTTGAGCAATTATTATTGAACGGTTGAATATCAACTGAATGAATGCAGTTTGGACTGATATATTTGGAGACAAGATCCCTTGTAACCATGGTTAAATCATCACTAAGGATTTCTTTTTAAACATGTTTCACAAGGTTGAAAAAACTCGAAAATTAATAAAAGTTATCAGATAAACCTTCAATCATCATGACAGGGAAAGGATAGTCACACTTTCCTTCTGTAGAGTCAAGTCAAATAGGAAGCGTTTGATAGCGATTACTTCAGAAAAACAGGATAAGATTAGTGTTTCTTGTCTGTTAATTATTTTGAATGCATTACTTACATTCACTTCATGTCCACCATTCCAATTGTATCTGGTAATTTGACATGTGAAAACCTTATTCCCTTTCAGACGTAGTTAGATGAAACACCATATTTTATTATAAATTTAGATTAACGTAATAAACACAACTCGAAGAAGTAAATATTTTTCCAACAACATCCATTACAAAATCCATACTATGATGTTGATAGTAATTTAATTGATAAACTAACTGACGTCTAAAGTGTCGCAAGGGGTTTTGTAATGAATCAAAGGTTAGGAGGAAACAATAACATTAAAACACAAGTATAAGAGGTTAAGATCTACTTCACTAGATGGAAAAGAAATCCGAAAAAGTAGAGACAATAATAACAAATGATAAGTTTTAAAAATTGGAAGTGTAGGTAACCAATTAACGAGTATGAAAAATTAGAAGTCTTACGATCTTCATCAAAATGACATATAACGCATGCTGCCTATGCAAAAAGAGTTTAAGCTTGAAATACTTAATTGTTAAGACCTATACAATGAACAAATTATTTATTTGTGCTTCCAATCAGCATGGTCATTCGACCGAGCAAATGATTTCGAAAGGCGTTTCTGGTCTCTGGCTATGTGATGTGACCGTAATTGACAAGATGTTCCAATACCGAGATACTCATTGTTTCCCATCCTCTTTTTGAAATCCATATCACTAAAAGATAGGTTTACAAACATTTCGCTTTGTTTCAGCTATAAAATCTGCTTAACAAAAGACAGTAAACCTATAGAAACACATTAATGTCAAATTTACGTCTACCACATCTATGGGTCACAGGTCCTCTAGAGAAGATAATATGAAACTTAGTGGGACAAAACACTCTGCTTATTGATTTCGAGAATCAACCGAAGATTCCTACTGCAGCATCTTTCAATCTGATATTCATAGAAATTCCTTCAAATCCGCAGGTGATCTTTCAAGTTTTTATCGATGAGACCAAAAGTATAACATTACCGAAATTAAGACTTTTTAGTACGTTGCGTCATCAGTGCACTGCAGGATGGAGTGAATGAAGTCTCTATTTGAGAATATGAAACCTAAAGTCTCTACAATGAACAAGTTCGATTTGTCTTCCTTTTCAATCACACTGTTTAAACAATTTCGAAAGACAGTTGTGGAATATTAGTGTGACTGAAATCAACTAGATGTTCTAGTATTGAGTCATTAACTGTCTTATATTCTTATTTTGAAAGTAATGCAGTAGAGTATTGTTTACTATGCTGTTTCATCACATAGATTAGAATCATGCATTAGTGTGAATCTTCATTATCTCCTTACATATTATCTAAGAAAGTTCACGTCGCCTAATAAATGACTATTGCTCTAAAATATGCTGAAAACTTTTGTTTACCATCGAGAAAAGCAAACAGTCCGTTTATAAGCAGCAATTTTTGAGAAAATCTTCATTATTCTTGCCAGTAAAACTATTTAATGTGATTATTAAATTATTTTAATACACATAATTTTTTTCAGATAGATATAAACAAACTAAATTTTCAAAACATGATGATAAATTTTCCTGTGGTCAAAATAGTATTTTGATAACCATGATTTTGTACGCATGAAAACTAAGATAAGTTTATTGAACAGTCCAATGAACTCTTTAGTTTGAGACTAACATGTTCATTTAATGCTTCAATATAATCTCATATATATTAAGATGAGACTGAATATAAACATTTTACTGATGAGTACACTTGTTTCAGTATACAAGGGAAATACAAATCTTGATTTTTTTGAAATGAGGAGATGTACATTTGCTTACCGTTTTTAGAATCCCCCCCTAACCAATGCTCTAACAAATCTAAATCCTTTCAATATTCTCAAAATGTTGGCTTACAAGGAATTAATTACAGGTGAATACATTTACGTAAGCTTCTGTACTGAATAATTTCATATATACATATTATTATTATTATTATTATTATTATTATTATTATTATTATTATTATTGTATATTAGAGTAAAAACCTGATAGTGATCTAATCAAGAACAATATTGTTCTTTAAACAACAAATTATTGTATAAATTCAAAAAGAAAACAAAACAACCAAGTTTTATTTATAATTATAAGCACACACATACATAACATACACAAAAAAAATCAAACATCAATTCATAAATGATAATTTACATGTAGATTTCATTAAGTTTAATTATTGATTTATTGTTTCTATGTTAAATTCATTGAATCAACAACAAACAAAAAATGTTTATTCAATATATATATATTTTTTGGTTGTTGTTATTGTTGTTGTTAACCATTTCATTTATTGATTCATTAAAATTTGTTTTAATATTGTAATATTATTATTAATTTTTTGTAATTTTTCATAATTTCTATCTAAACAAATAATACATAGTTTATGATTATTAAATAAATTAATTAAACAATATTGACATATTACTGTATTATCATATGGGCATATATATAATAATGAATTTTTATTGATTATATATTTTTCCATACATAAAATACAATGAATTTTATTCTTTTTTTTAAATAAATTATATAATAATGAATAAGATGAATGTTGTATAATTTGTGTTTGTAATTGATTATGTTTTGATTGATAAACAATTTGATTACGTCTTGTAATCATTTGACAACGTCTATTTATTAATAATTTATTATATAAATAAATAAAACGATATTTTGAACAATTTGGATAAAAATTATTTAATAATTTATGTCTTAAACGTAATATATAACCAGATAATAAACAAACAATAATCATTATAAACCATAATATGATAAAATGTATTAAATATTTCAATTTTATAAATTTAATTTTAGGATTACATATATTTAAATGATAAATAAGATTTATATCATTAGCATATTGTAAAATTTTGATTGTTTTTTGAAATAATTCAGTAAATATTCCATTACCATTTAAATTGAATTGATATTTATTTGATATTATTGAATTCATTTGTTGAAATGTATAATTTTTATTATTCATTTCATTATTAATTTTAATTGTAATATTTGATATTTCATTTAATAATTGAATAAGTTCAGTGATATAAAAATCAATAAAGAATAATAAAGATAAACAAAAACTGAAACCAATTACTTTAATTAAATTTTGAATTACACGTTTTAATTCAATTGTTGTATATATTTTTTGATACCATATTATATTATTTAATTCATATGCTTTTAATGGTAATAATGTTTCACGTAATTGTTTTAAACGTTTCTGATCAATTTGTTCAAATAATGATTCAATATAAATATTATCATGATCTGGATCTAATAAATAATTTGTAATATAAATATGAGCTTTATAAAATACAATTAAACAAATTGTTCTTAATAAATAAGTTAAAATTAAACTTAATTTAATGATAATATATATGATTTCTTTAGTATGTTGAGTTACACGATCAATAATTGTAGATTTTTGATCAAACCAATTAGTGATTTGTTCAAATTGAAATAATTTATGTTGTATAGTAAAGTGAAATGTTTGTTTAATATTATATAAATCTTGTTGAGCTTGTAAAAATAATGAACCAAATCCACTAGAATAACCTATTTTTGCTAAACTTGAACTACATTGATTTATTGCATTTTCAATTGCTTGATCAGTTGGACACGCTACACCAGAAGCAATTTTTCGTAGACAAGTATTTTTTATTAATAATGGATAACGTGTTGTTGCAATAAGAATAGTTTGTAAACGACTACATGCTTTAATTGATGATTGTTTACATATCATTGCACGTGTTTTGTAGAAAACCATACATGTTGTTTGCATACGAGTTTCTATATTGTATTCTATTTGTAAGCCATTCTTAATACGATCAGTTATTTGTTTTATTATACTTTTATTGATACTTTTGTTTTTCAACATTGTAATAATTCTATCTTTACTTGCTTCAGCTTTTTTAATCATTTCATGCTTAGCCTGTTTAGCCATTTCCATAGACATACGGGCATATACATTCGTTTCATTGACACTTGAGCCAAGAAAAGATTCCGCACGTTTCACCATGGTTTTCGCTTTTTCTATCTAAATGAAATAAAATAAATTACTTCGTTAACTTAAACTGATATAGCTGTTGTTTAATTAGAAGTATGGTGTATAATGCATAAACTTTAATTTTATTCACGTAGTTGTATTCAGATGTGCTTGTATCGTTCGAACTTACTAAAAATGTAATTTGTTACTCATGAATTGAATGTAGAATTTCAATAAAAGTTATTTTTTTAATCGAAAAACCAAGGGAAGGATATATTAACAACTGATGTCACAATGTCGACTGGGGATAAACTTTACGTTTTCAAATAATCTAAACGTATCGCAGTCCATCATTGCTGTTATGTTTTCGTTTATGTAGTCACTCAATCGTAAATAGTTTGGAATGTCTTGTGACATACTTTTCTCTAATTATGACTGACTATCTTGATATGTTCATAGCATGATGGAGTGCTATTTTTCTTGTAGAACACTACATTAAACATAAAATCCAGCAACAACGACAGAGAACAAAATGTGTCATTTAACACTGGATTAAATTATATGAAAGAAAAATATTCTTTTCAAGAATTTCCCTTCAGGTTCCATAATTATGATATCCAAATTAATAATCCAAAACCTCGGGAAGTTGAAAGTGATTTAAATCATCTCGAATTATAGCATATAAATTAAACATAAAATATGATGTAATATAATCAATGATTCCCGTTTCATTTTGATTAATCACCAGGTACAAGGTTGAAATTCCAAACGAATTAGAAGTTTTGCTCTTCATTTTCCATAATTACTCTTAATTTGTTTATAAATAGTAAACATGGGTAAAATTTATTGATCAGTATTAAAAAACATTAGCAAAGTTGTCTAACAAGCCCTTCAACAAACACTGTAATAAGTGTTGTTATCTATTCCAGTGATTTTTTCAAGTATCAATTAACTTGGTGAGTCATTCACCCTACAAAGAACGAAATAACTATCGCTTCTTTAAATAGTGTTTGAGATTAACTAGGTTTTTAAACATTTGCATCAATATTACTTGGAAGATAGATGTTGATAAGTGTATTTTTATTAGTATAAACATCATCCATATCATAAGAAAAAAATGTTATTTAGAAGAAGTCTAGCGATTTCCAGAAATTGATGTTGGATCAAATTTTGCAGTTTAGTTAGTCCAGGCCGGCGTTGAACTGGGGGGCTAATGAGCATCGATTCAAAATGTCATACTTTATGTCAGCATGGGTACAAAAGTATTAATAAAATATAAAACATATGAAAGGGAATTTTATGAAGTACATTTAAAATATTATTCAGGTGGAGTAAAAGTATTTAATTATGCTAGACTCTAGATTTAGAGAAACATGAACAAAGAATACATTTCATTACAACTTATTATGAGTCGTTTCATATATTGTGGAAGTTGAATAATTTTACTTCGATATTAGTGCTGTTTCATTTTAGGTTAGATTTTATGTACAATACATAATAGTTTGAAATGATTAGTGAACTTCCTACCAAATAATGGTGACTATATACGGCACATTCCTAGAACTTCCTTACTATCGCAATTTATAATGTAGTAATTTTATTTTCTGGGACTCCTGGTAACTTTTCGGTAATCAACTACGCTAAAATCATAGTTTAATAGTTTAATAACCCTGTTTTTGATCCCTTGAAAAAAAAATACTCGTATACATTAAAACAAGACTAATGTGTCCATAAATCACTTGAAAACTATTTAACTGTTTCCATATTTATTCCATCATAAAGCTTAGTGCTCATGAAAAGCCACCTATTCACTACAATCTATCCAAGATATTTACAAAGGTAATCTCATTTCTTTTCCTCCTCCAAGTGTGAAATAACGTTTTTACAAAGAATTTTATTTCATTCAGTGTCATAGGGATAGTTTTTAAAATTTGCTAACACTTTTGATATCAACTTACTTCCGCATTGATATTTTGAATTGATTGGTTATATTTGTTTATTTTTTCTTTAAGTTGAGCAGATCTAACTTTAATAGTCTCAATAAAATTTAAATCTCCTTCTGATTCAATTGCTTCTTTACCCTTCTCCAGAAAATTGTTTATATCCCTTGTAATATTGTAGGCTAGTTTAATGAAACAAATTATTGATTCAGACGCTGAACGAAGATTATGTTCTAAATTTTGAATGGGTCCTGTTATAGACACATATAACAATTCATTGCCTAAATAGGATAAACCAATTGTCTGAGCTAAGCTTGGAATTATTAATAGGAGAAGACAACGAAATCTGCACGATACCATGGCAGTTAGTGTGATTGTAATTCGAATAAATATTCTAGCTATCCACTCGACATCATTTGCCAGTGCTTCAGCATCTCTTTGAATAATATAATCTGGTATTCTTTTATCACTAGAAGTCAATTCATTAGCTTCATTTTTAACAGGTATTACTGTTGCTAAGAAAAACTCACCAATGAAGATCCCAAACAGCAGGAAGCATATCATTCTTGAGAGTCGTGCAATATAGCCACCGTAAATCATATTTGCTTCAATCTCTTCTTTATCATTACCGTCAGCATAGATCATCATTTCCAAAGCTGGTATCGAATAGCGCAGAAACTGGCGAAACTCATTCAATTGTGCACCTTTTTTCTGAAAGTTTATTCGATGTAGAAATGTTATGTAATGTTTGCCTTTTTTGTAAAACATCCAACCAATACATACACTCTTTTCCAACCACTGTGATTTCAACTTTCCAAATTGTAGCTGCTTAAAAGATGGTTGTCCGAAAAGCCAATAACTACCACAGGCAATCGATAAGTGTGAGTTAGATATGTAGCGCGTGTTTTTTAATGAACTGAAGTAAGTTGAACTCGTAAAAGAGTACTGTTTGATTTCTGCTAGTTTATTTACATTTTTTCTTTCGTCGTGATTATAGACAACGCAAAACATAGTCAACCGTATGATATGTAGACATATGCCTATAATTCCGTATTTAATGATAAAAGTGTACATTATCTGTCGTTCTTCAGCAGCTACGCTGTTCAAACATCCGTTTGTATGAATAAATGCGGTACTGTTATGAAATACTTGATCGTTTGTAGAATGATATGCTTTCAGTGCGATTGATTTAAGAAAATATTGAGAACAACTGACTGTTTCTTCTAGGTTACAACAGCTTTTCGGAATACTATTAGAAACCCTTTCCCATGGATCCAGTAATTCATTACTTACTTCAGTAAACAATCCCCGGTATTGGGTTACATCGAGCCAGTCTTCTATAGAATATATTCCACAGCACTTATATTGTTTTTGTATATTTTCAAAATAGTTGAAATATATGATAAGCTGATCAGCTTAGATAATTAAAAAAAGTAAATGAAGAGTTTTTGCTGAATAAAATATCTAAAATAATACACTTTTCAGAATAAATTAAAATTTACTTAATACGTGATCAAATAGTCTTAATAATAAAAAACCTGGACAAAATATTCAATAGTGAAATGAATACGAGAAGAAAGTCAATAGGATTAAAAGCACATAGTACACGGACAAATAATATACTGTGATTTCAAAACAAGAATAAAAATATGTTTTTGTAAAGATGAAATATATAGATGTTGAAGGTATTGTGATCTTCAACTCCACCTGTAGTTGTTCTAGATTTAATGCCAGTCTCAAGCCCACCCAAAGGACGAGTTTTGGGTGTGGGGTCAGCAACGGCACCCCAAAGATAAAAACCTTGCTAAAGAAAAGCTAGCCGAAAAAATAATTCAAGTCATTGAAACTCTGTCCCTCGAGTTGAAGAATCTTTATTCAAAGGAATTATGGTGACTCATGGTGAAAGCCCACGTTCTTCGAAAGTCACGAGGCCGATGACCCTTATAAGAACCAGAATAACGATTTTCACAGGTACATGGAATGTTCAGACAATGTAGGAGACCGAGAGGACCAGTCAAATAGATGTGAAATTAAGGAGATACAACGTTACGGTGCCCGGAATCACCGAAGCCTACTGGGCCCAAGCTGGGCACAAAAGGTTGGATTAAGGAGAGATGCTGCTGTACTCCGGTTATGAAGAGGAAAAAGCTCCACACACTCAGGCAGTTGCTCTGATGTTGTCTAAAGAAGCACGAAAAGCACTTATAGGACGAGAATCCCATGCATCCAGGATCAAAACAAATAAGGAGGGGATCACAACGAATCTCATCCAGTGTTATACGCTCACCAATGATAGCGACAACGACGATAAAGATCATTTCTACTAAAGGCTGCAATCAATCATAACTAAGTGCTCAGAAAACAGCTTGAGTATCCTGATGGGAGACCTGAACTCCAAAATCAGAATGGACAGCATCAAATAGGAAGATAATATGGGATGACATGTACTGACTGGGAGCAACGAACGACAACCCAGAGAGATTTGCAAATCTATATGCGTTCAACAAATTGGTTATAGGCGATAAAATATTCCCACACAAACGCATACACAAAGCTACATGGATCTCACCGGACCACATTACGGAGAATCAGATAGATCATATTTGCACCAATAAAAAATTCCGAAGGACAATGAAAGACGTGAGAACCAGAAGAGGTGCTGACATAGCTTTAAATCACCATCTGGTGGTGGCCAAGATGAAACTGAATTTAAAGAAACAGTGGACAGATGGGGAAACAGCATTACAGAACTACGGTACAGTCTTCGTTCGAGGTACTGACAAGCTCAACCGACTCAAGATAGCTCTCAACAACAGGTTCCAAGACTCACAGGACCCACTCGAAAGTAAAGGAAATGCGATAGAAAACAACTGAAAATGGATCAAACTAGCATTAACTTCAACGTTTCAGGAAGTGCTGGGCCGCAAGAAGCATCATCATAAGGAATGGATCTCTATCAAAATCCTGGACAAGATTCGAGAAAGGAAGAACAGGAAGACAGCAATTAACAACAGCTGAACATGAGCAGAGAAAGTCTAGGTATGAGCTTAAGAAGAAAAGGAGCATTAGAGCTGACAAGTAGAAATACGTGGAAAAGCTAGCAACGGAAGCGGAAAAAGCTGCAAGAGAGGGGAATGTGAAACAACTACATGATATAACGAAGAAACTGGTACGGAAGTATAGTAAACCAGAGAAACCTGTCTAGGACAAGGAAGGAAACACAATCACTGAAATTCAAGGACAAAGGAACAGATGGATGGAACAGCTTAATAAACTCTTGACATCAAAGCAGCACACACAAACCTTCCCATAGATGTCACTTCACCAAGTATAGATAAAAAAGGATGACCGGTCATCAGACAAATCAACTGTGAAAAAGCAGCAACAGCAGCAGTAGAATCTGACAATTTATTGATCGAATCACTGAAGTCACACATAGAAGTAACGGTAAACGGTCTCCACTTCCATTCAGGAAGATTTAGGCGGGGGAACAAGTGACGACATACTGATTGACAGACAGACAGACTAAAAAGAAGGACATCTCATCAGGAAACGAAGGAAGGGCGATCTGAGCAAGTGTGAGAACTACACAGGCACCATAACACTAGCGGTACTAGGAAACGTTTTTAACAGAGTGTTTCTGAAGCGGATGAAAGATTCAGTAGAGGACTAGCTTCGAGATCAACAGACCGAATTCCGTGCGAATCGGTCGTGCAAAGACCAAACAGCGACACTACGGATCATCGTTGAACAATTAATTGAATGGAACTCGTCATTATACACCAACTTCCTTGACTATGAGAAATCGTTTGACGGTGTGGATAGGAAAACCTCATGGAACCTTCTTCGACCCTATGGTGTACCAGGGAAAGTCGTAAACACCATACGGAATTAATACGACGGACTACACTGCAAAGTTGTGCATGTAAGACAGCTGACGGCCTCATTCCAAGTGAAGATTGGAGTCAGACAAGGCTTCAGAACCTCATCTTTCAGGTGAATACAACCAGTGTACCAGCAGCCTCTGCATAAGTAGGCCTTAACATACACAAGTGAAACGCTAGATCTTCAGGTACGACATGGAGAACACCAACCCAACTACACCTGATGGAGAAAATCTGGAAGAGGTGGAAACTTCCACGTACCTGGGTAGTATCATCAATAAACGTGGATGATCTGATGCAAACGTAAAGGTGAGGATTGACAAAGTATGAGCTGCATTCCTACAGTTGAAGAACATATGAAGATCAAAATAACGGTCAGTCAGTGTCCAAGTGGAAATCTTCAATATGAACCTCAAAATAGTCTGCTGTATGAAGCTGGAATTCGGAGTACTTCTGTAGCTATCATCAAAAAAATACAAGTTGTTACAAACAGTTGTTTCCTCAAGAAACTCAATGTCATTTAACTGGATACAATCATCAAGAATCTACTGTGGGAGAGGACAAACCAGCTTCCAGCTGAAGATGAAATCGGGAAAAGGCGTTGGAAGCGAATAGGACATACATTACGGAAATCAGCAATCTGCATCACGAGGTAAGCGCTAACCTGATATCCCAACGGGAACCAAAAAAAGGTCGAACAACACAATACGTCAGGAATTGGAGGCGGACATGAAAATGATGAATAGCAAGTGGAAAGAACTGGAAAGGATTACCCAGGACAGGGTTAGATGGATAGTGTTGGTGGTCGGCCTATGCTCCTCGAAGAGGGGTAACAGGCGTAAATAAGTAATTATTGTGGTTTCTGGGTTTGGTGGTTTTTTTGTACAGCCTTAATTGTTATAAACCAGCTTATCAATCCGCACATGTCTTATCGATCTGCGATTCAGTCATTTGTATTCCATTACTAAGTGGTCATTGCTTATACGCTGTTCAAAATAAACGAATGCTTTACAACTGAACTATCTAGATCAGAGATCGCAAATCTGTCGCATACTTTTGGGTCTGGCGCACGTACTTGTTGTTAATTAATTCTGTTTTTGTGTATTTATTGCACAAAAGTATACTTGATCTACTTAAACTTAATTGACCGCGGTCAGTTGCCGGAAATTTCCCTCAAATCTGCTTTGTGATGCTCTTTTTTAACTGATTCTCACACTAATGATTGTTGTTAGTCTTTCTCGCTTAAATTTGTTTACAGTGGTTGGCTGTACTTATATATGAGGACAATGAAAATGTTTCTTCCCTGTGGAGGAAGAAATTTAATGTAATGAGCTTAAAACGTGGTTCCACAAGATGTGTACCCGTTTAAATCCCACTACATAGAAAAGATTTTTATGCTTATTTCTCAGTGGCTTTGAATATTTTGCTATCCGTGTAAGAGGCTAAGGCCTTCTGCCGTCAGCCAGCTAGAACGGTGATGTTGGTTGCACTTGTAACATGAGTACCGACAGAGAAGAATGTGTCAATGTAGCATGACGAGCCAAACACTCGACTGCAAAACATGGAAGAGGAAGTCGCCTTTGAAAAAAAGGGGTGGAAAACTACTGGATGATGGTGGTCACGATTCTATAGCAGTACCTGAAGAGCCGGATAAAACAGTCGCCGTCCTAAGTAGTCCCAATGTAGCTGTCTCGGTTGATAGGAAATGGAAAATGGCGCAGAAGAAAAGAAAAGAAAGAAAAAAGCTACAAACAGTGCCTGTTTGTTTGATAAGTTATTGGTGGTCTCCAATTCTGAGTCACAGACCTGACGTAACCCTAACGTGGTCGAAAAATGCTTGGTCTCATCGAATAATTTTAAATGTAATTTGCCAGAATCAGACGACACGTGCGTGATTTGGAAAAGGTTGGAGCATTAATTCGTAGCATCTCATCAGACAATTCTATAGGAGTTCAGATAAAAAACTGATTATAATGGGTAAGAGGACAGATGAAAATGTTAAAATTCAACCATAATCCTAGAGTCAGAAGTAAAACGAAATATTCTGTATATTATTGCTCGACAACACCGACATTTGAGTAAGACCCAACATGTCTCTAGCAGTCAATAAAAAGCAACGCAAAACTAATTGAACTAGGATGGATGAATCATTCTCCTTAAGAGTTTTATATACAAATGCTTAAAGTCTTGGAGAGACATTTCATGAACTAGGAGTATTAGTGGATGAATTAAAGTCACTCATGACTTTGATATCACTACAGAACTATCAGAACTCGTCAAAATCAATATCCATAAAATGCCCCACACCAAACTTATCATTATCACAGTGCTTTGAATTGTAATTCATCGATACACGTATTTAACTTTAATGATGAATATAATTTATTATTGTTATCGTCAAGTGGAAACACTATTTTCCAAGCTCAAACTTTAAAAAGGTTTTCCAAATCAAATTATATTTCAAACATTACCAATAAAACGAACGAGAAATCAAACTGATATCTTTTGTTGTCTGATACTTTTATCATACTAGATAGTTTTATCATTTTCTCTAATCATCCAAGAGCTTCTATCACATTCTTGTAGTTTGTGATATGTTCTTTTCTTTTTTCCATTTAGCTTTTTCATATATATTTTGTCAATATTGAAGAGAATAAATGTGTTTAGATCAAAAATATGTTAATATTAAAATTGTTTAGTACGGAAATGGAAAGTTTGTTAATGTATAGAAGATAATTTTAGGAAGCGACAGAATAAATCAACTACTACAGGCGGATAAACGTACATTATAATTTATGAGTGAACATATATATATATCGCATTAATCTTATTGGTTAATTTTCATGAATAAAATATGAATGACATAAGATATATATATTTTTTCTTTTTTTTTTGGAACATAGAAACAAAGTGTAAACGTGATTAGTGGATATTTCTCCAATTCATTTATATGAATTATTTTATTCATATTGGATATCACTTTTTGTAAACCAAATATTCTTTGCTTTCTATATATTATCTTAATGACTTTATTATAAAGACCGATAGATTTCAATTAATAACAGATATCACATAAGCCGTTTGTGTTACATTAAAAAAACCCATTTGATTAAACACACATTAGCTTAGAAAACAAAAACTGTTACCAAGTCTACACATATACTTTAGTAATAAATATCTTAGAAATAATATCAAATATATTGTAGTGATTTAGTATATCCATTAAACGTTATATCTTATTAATTGAATAATAAGCATTATTATTATCAGGTATTCAATAGTAAATTACTACTATTCTTGACATGATCTATTCTGAATTGATTGTTAAATAATTGAATATTCTTGATAGATCTTATTTATTATTATCTAAACTTAATAAACATTAATTATTCACTATGAAATAGGAGAAGTGGGAGAAAACCATAAATGGAGTAAACGATTTATACGCTTAAAAGATTGAATGAAAAAAATAAAATCTGTCAATGACTTCCACATAGTAAAAAAAAACAAAAAAAAAACAAGTCGGTTAACTGATTTAAAATTATTGTTATTTTTAAAGAATACGAAAAGTATTCATTTTGTTTCTTTATTTATTCACTCATTAGATGCATGAAACATATTAGTTGTAATTAATGTCACGTTTGTTGACAAGCACTTATACCTATCGTTATTAATATTACTATTGTTATATATATATATATATATATATATATATATATATATATATATATATATATATCAGAAGGATTTTTGTAGATATTATAGTAATTTCAATGGTTGAGTTTATGAGTCAATTGAAGCTAGACCGGGTTTTCCATGATGATCTAGCTTCCGTTGACTCATGATCTCAACCATTGAAATTATTCATTTATATTGGTTGTATTATGTTGTTATGTTATTACTATTTCCATTGTAATAACTAATATCAATTTAATAACTATTTGCTAGTGTTCATTTTGTAATGATTATTACTGTATTTTAAATTACGAAAATCATCACTCTCATGTAATGTATGATGATAAGTAGGACAGATTGAACCTATGCTTTGTCCAATCTGACTATGTAAACCATATCACAACATTTTAGTGGATAATTTTATTAATTTTAAACTTTGGTTTGGATAAAATATGGATTTATGGTTTTGCTGATAATCTTTAAACAGGAAACATATAATAATTTTCATGGTTATATCAAATCACTTTCCTGTCTTAATTAAATGAAAATTCGATGATTGATAGTGCAAGGATGTAATGCAATCAATTGTTGTTTAGTAGTTAAGTAGAACACTATTTACTCAGTTACAAATAAATCGATAAACATTTTTCAGTCATAATAAAACTTTTATCGCTTTGAAAGTCACTGGAAATACATCAGATAGCAACGTTCTACCAGATCTTTAATAGATTCATAGCTGACATAAATCCATACTTAAATTTGTCGTTGAATAACCAGTTCAAATTAACTTTATTTCTCGATTGTATTTTAAACAATAAGGTACTTCAATGAGGATACACCGAAAAATAATGATTCTTAGAATATATACAATAGTGAAAAATTTTATTGAAACATTAGAATGAAGACGTTTTACATCCAAGGTAAGTGATAGAATTTTACAGTATTATGAATGATGAGAGAAATCGGCCACTCATACATAACTAGCTGTACGACTTAAATTTTAAATAATTAGTTAAATCATACAATTAAATAATTGCAATCAATAAACCTTAGTGCCAAGATTATTGACAATAAGTATAAAAATGATGTTTTTCTATCAACTTGATTTTAATTGCAAAGTTATACTTTATCAAGAAATCACTGAAAGTATTAAACACATTATTTAGTTCAATAGTGTCTACATACTTTACAGGGTTACTCCAACGAACCCTTTAACAATGTTACCAACAATTTTTACTGGTCTATTATTCATATTTATATGGAAAAACCAAACTTTAGGTTTTTCCAGCTAACGACAAAACGTAGTATTTTTTTAATGTAAAACAGTTAATCATTTATTAGTCTGGATAGTCTTTGGTGTTTTTTAAAAAAAATTAAGACAAAAGGAAAGATGATTTCTGTCAGAAAAAAAAGTGTACTATATTAGTTACAGAAGGTTCAATGAGACTAATTTATGGACGACCACAGAGGGAAGCTAGAGTGACTTTGAGAGTGTCCACCTAACAACTAGAACCAAACGACTATTATAAACCAGTGTGAGGAATTGGAATTATGATTTACAGTTGGTGGTTAGGGTTAAGATTTAAATTTAGGGTTTTCATGACGAACTGACATAAGCTATAATGCCAAAACTCTATTTAGCCAAATGGACGAGTGAATTTTGTGCAAAAACCGAGACCTGTTATCTTATACCTATTTGGTTAGTCCATAAATTATAGTCTTGCCAAAAATACTCGCCAAAATCTTTTTCAAAGACTAAATAACAAGTATGATGAGGAAAACAAACAGAATAAGCTAATAAATTAAAAGAGAGAGAATTTTATTGTTATGCCCCGATAAACATAATGAATGGTAACTTTTAGTATCCATTTATGGACCAATACTTTACGTATACTTTTGTCATATAATTGTCAAATGACTAAACTATTCGTATTTATGTTTCTCTTATTATGGGCTTTATTTTCACCTATGAACTATTTTTATACGATGTATCATTTTTGAATTATGTCCTGTCTATTAATCACTACCTCGCTCATTCACAGCTACATCTGGCTAACTGTTGTACAGATGTTGTTTCATATTTTATGGTACAGTGTTGTTTGTCTTGTTGGTATATAATCCCAGTATGCTTGAAATAAACGATTCATATTGCAGGGGCTGAGATTGGTGTTCTGGACGTCATTGATCCGATCGATAATTCACTGCTCTCTAGTTGGCGGTATCATCACGTTATACATTAACAGGGCACACAGGTCAAAAGTTATAACATTTATACATAGATTTATTTATAGACTTATAAATTAGTTAAAGTGACTTAGAAAAAACACTTGTAAAATACAAAATGATGCATAGTGAATTGCTGAAATGTGAAAATAATAAGTTTGAATTTTTGGCCTACCATAACACAGATATGTTTTATAAAGTTACCTCAGTATATTAAAGGCTATAAAATTATATTGATAATAGGCGTTTGCTTTTTTCTATGCTAAAGAATGATATGTTTAAAAAGTTTTCGGTTGACATATGCGTCGTTATATTGAAAAAACTATTTACACTAATCTTAGTAACTACATCATTGTCATTCAATCTCTTTTCTCGATGTACGTCTGACAAGGAGGAGTGACAGATTATTAAACGACTTTGCATAGGATGCAACAGTTTAGTCATCTCTTTAATGAGGTTATATGTAGATGATAAACCCATTGACTAAATGTTTGATTTCTGAATTTTAGATGACGCATATAAATGAGGATATTCAAAAGCCCTAAGTTTTAGAGAACCAAGTTCCTATTCATCAATAATGTTCGTGTGTAATAGTCTCAATAGGTTTGAGTTTATTCTTGCTTCCTGTTTACTCATACTTTTGAATTCGACTTCAAGCATAGATTCACTTTTATCAGTGAGGATGGATAATATCTTACTTTTATATTGATATATGTTCATGATATCCACACCTGATCCTTTATCAGACTTCAACAAGTCAATGTTTGAAATTCTTCGTTGTTCTTCATTGAATTGTGTATAAGATAATGTCAAAATACCATACCAGATATGAACATAGAAAGAAAATATAAAAATTAACGAAACGTTCCGTTTATATTTAAACAAAATCAGTAGTTGATTCGAGATTTAAACACTTTTTTCTTATATCATTTAGTCGTATTCTTTTGACGATAACGTAAGTAGCGTCATGTTCCAAACAAAGATATTACATTTATTATCAGTTTAGGTGTTGCGGGGATTGTTAAGTTTTGATTGAAATCATGAGTCAATTGAAGCTAGACCATCATGGAAAGCATTGAAGCACTGGACGGCCGTTTCATCCTAGCATGGGACTCCTCAGCCGCGCTCATCCACAATCCCACACCCCACGAAATTCGAGCCCAAGACCTATCAGTCTCGCACCAGGCGCTTAACCAACTAGACCACTGAGTCGACATCCAACAGTGTTAAGATCTAACTTCAACCAACCCACGTCCCATATTAGGACGAAACGGCCATCCAAGGCTTCCAGGTTTTCGATGATGGTCTAGCTTCAATTGACTCATGATTTCAATAAAAAATTTACATTTATTCTTAGCTCTTAGGTAGATAGACATTTCCTATAAATATTTAAAATATGCAAACTATCAAGATAAAAATCAAATTAAAAAACTTACAATTTATATCTTTTGAATGAATTTTCTCAAATATTTTTTTAAAATGTATCATGATTAAATTGTCAATTGAACCAATCTCATCAAGTAAGATAATCATTGTGTAAATTGATGAGAATGTTGAAAACCAAATGAATGACTTGACAACTAAATCCCAAAATATATTTAAGATTTTTCTATATAACCAGTATCGATGAAATGCAAATTTATGAGGAATTACAGTAATAATATATTCATTTAACCAATAAAATAAACATAAAATACAATCATATATTTCAATAGAAGATTTATTTCGGATGATATTTTGAATAGATTCAGTTATTACAAATTTTTCTTTATTTAAATTTGGTAAAGATTGTTCAGGCAATGATAATCTCAATGAAATGAGTGCATAAATTAAAACGAAACTTGTAGAAAGTATACTTAGTATGCAGACATGCTGATGCAACATAAGATAATAATCGTCTGTTGTATAATCGTGTTATCTATTTATTGATTGTATGTAGATTTAAATAAATTACGTAGTGTTGATTTAATTATCCATTGACTGAAATGAAAATTCAAGGTTAATAACATTCTGATGTATTCTAATATTGAAGAGTTAAAAAGTAACATTCATAAAGTGATTTAAACATGGTAGAGTTTAACTATTTTGTTTGATTTTAACTACTGAAAATGAACAAAATGATAGTCACTAGGTTGATAAACATGTTATTAAGAGATGAATACTGATTAAGAGATTTATATTAGAATGTATTAGATATTCAGTATTGTTGGGGATGTTAGATCCCCAGAACTCAATTAGTAAACATCTTATTTTTGTAATTTTATTTCCCGATTGGGAGAATCTTAAACACTATTGGCTTGTTGTATCTTTTAGTATGCTATTTTGTAACGCTTCCCAAAGATGTTTGATTTGTGTCTGTTGTAATCGCTCATGCTTCTAGCTCCTTGCGGAATATATTTCTCCGTTTTCAACTTGGCCTTATCTCTTTAATTAGCGGAGCTGGAGCGCGTCAGAGTAACTAGCTTATTGGTCTTTGGTCACAGAATCTTCTTTCCGTTCTTAAATTAGGTGAACTCGTCATTGCTTCAAACACAGCAAGTATTTTATAACTTTTGATTTCTTGTGAATGATATAGCTTCACTGTAATTTGATCATACCGCTTAAGTTTATAATAAGTTCTAATAAACTCGAAATGATTACTATGATATCATTGGAATAATGAATATTTGTAGACAAAGAATGTTTATGCAAATAAGTCAATCAGCCGATTGTAAATAGCGTAGAACCTGGCACATACACACATCTATTGAAGTTGCTTAACCCTAGTCCAACACAAAGAAATTATCAGGGAAAATCCCATAGTAGTAAAAGTAGCATTAGTGAAAAAGCATAATTTAGGGATCAAAGATACGATTCGAAAAAATTATGGATTTGTAGAATGAAGAAATTCAGAAACTCAGGATCTAAGGGTATACAAAAAGTGAATGCACCTGGACCATTGTAAATACATGCTATAAATGTTTCTTATATTACATAATAATCTTGAACTATATTTAGATACATGCCCTGTGAATGAAACAGCCCAGTACTTTATCATTTTAAACGCTTTTCAAGTTAATATGAGTTTGCTGAAGTCAACCATCTATATCTCTTTCACCTTCTATCAAAACAATATTCCAGCATGAATTAAATTTCTTCTAGTTATAGCTATTAAAGTCATTTTCATAATACAAAAAAATTAATGAATTTTACATGCTTAAAAAATCACAGAAAGTAGGCATATAATGACAACAACAAAAAAGATGTAAAACCAACAACTTAATCTGTAGTTTACTTTTTAATTGAGACTCTTTGATAAATTTTAAGACAGGATTTGCTTCTGAAATTGTTAAACAGCTTGATATGTCACATTTCTCTCTCACTCTCTCTCTCCGTCTCTCTCGGTAATGTCTATTTTCTGATTTAATCACAATTTCTTAAAGATACTCCTATGCTTCTTTTTTGTCGGTATTAACTTTATTCACGAAACGTCTTCTCTTGACCAGACTGTAAATTCTTTTTTCATAAAAATTATCACTTCAAGTTTAAAAAAATTTCTAGTCTACATAAAATAAATTTTGTATTATCATTTTAAATGGGTACATCTAAGAGTTTAAACCTGATTATGTATAGTTTTGTGAATCTTTTGTGAATCTTTAAGTTGATTAGTAAGTGTAGAAACCATAAAAACATTCATTTGAGTACCGCTTTAAAACAAAACGCATATATATATGCATGCTTTATTACATTCAATGACATCAAGTCGCTTATTTCACCGACTGACAGAATTTGTTGAGCTACTGGTAACGAGAGTAGAATAAATGATCGTATATTTTTAAATTTGAATTACTATTCAATGCAATGATAAGCTGGAGCGTGTTCAAATCCCATTGTCCTCGAAACACAATGTAAAAACACTGACCTGTTCAGCTGACAGAAGGACTATGTCCTCTTAATTGCACATGAAATTGTCGCAATATCCGCCCACGAAGAAACAGAAAATTATCAAGCAGCATAATGAAGACAGTTGTATCAAATGGAGCTCATCATTCTGAAGCAAACATTTCTGATGAATCTACTTATCAGGGTTCTCTAGTTGTTTTACTAGATATAGGTCATCTTAATGGCTCACATGTTATTGATCAAATTTCTAACAAAAATGAAAAATATATGTCGGATGCATCAAATGATGATCTAGAACCTAATGAAATTTTGATAGATACTGACTATCCTAGTGATCCGCTATCTACCAATGAGATTTTCAAGAAATTTGATGGAAATGTTTCAGAAGAGTTAAACCCTAATGACCCTATATCAAGTGCCGTTGATCTTCACCATCTAGTCTGTTCTAGTGAACTCTCTATTCAATGCAAGAAATATGATTTAAATAGTCACACTAACTGTAACTTGGGAATATGAGCACCCAACATTATTTCGTGGTGAGGGGGAGATTAAGTCAGAAAATTTAAAGTCAGGATCTAAACTTTGAGTTTTCGAAAAAAGAAGGGAAGATAATATGACGGGAAGAAAAGTTAAAATTCGATTGATTTACTCATTATGAGTTTTGTCCAAAATTATTTCCGTTTTGATTCAATGTAATGATTACTCATTGTAGTATTTGTTTTATTGTCCCGTATGATATTTTATTCTGTATAATATACGATATTCTTGTATTTAATTGGCATGAACTATACTCTGTATGTGATTTGTTATAACTGAGCATATTTTATATATGTGATTTCATCCTAATTATGAATCAAAGTGTGTGTACAATCAATAGATAAATGAGAGTATTTTCTACTAGAGTTGTCGTTGTCGTGTTTTGGGAGTTAATAAATCCTCACTTACACCAATCTTTGTGTTCTTACTTTCACATCGTGGGAATTGCAGAGGTCCCTCTTTTCAAGTATATGTGATAAGCGTTTTTGGTACAACAATCACCAACGACCAGATATAAAAAGTAGCATTCAAAACAACAAGATATGTCAGTATTCAAATTTAATTGGTTTTCTTTCCATCCATTAAATAATTAGATTTTAATGAATTTTTAAACATTCATCCTTAGTTATTAAAATCTAGAAAATAATTTAATCAAATGCTTTAGTATAAACTTTATTGCTTTAAATATTATATTTCGTCTGGAAATAAAAAAAAATTGATAATAAAAAGTAACTATTGAAGGAAACAAACTCATTATTTCAGTCATAAAAATGAATGAAGTATGAAAAATCAGTTTCAATCAAAGTGTTCTTTAACTAATACTAATAAAGTAGAATGTTTAGTTATAGTAAATAAAAAGTTCAATAACACTTAAAATAATAACAGTAATAAGTTAATTTCTATTGTGTATCTCATGAACGTAATTTCATTGAAAGTTAAATATGAATTCTTGTTTTGGATTAAAATGATTTAATTGGCGCGTGATGTTCTGTAACTATAATCTATTTTTTTTTCATGATCATCAGTGATAAATTGTCGAAAAGAGGGGTGTTTAGTTAAATTCTATTTTTGTGTGTATGTATGAATTCACTTGTCTACACAGCGAATTGGCACATATATCATTATTAAATTTCACGATGTGTCGACAATAAGATACATATACATGAATGGTAAATAACATCATAGTTATAGTGTATTAGTGCTGTTAAAATATGACGTCTCTAAATAACTTGAAAACTACTGACATTATGCATTGTAGTACATATGAAGTAGTAAGAAAATTCAGAGAGTTATCAACTTATATTTGTCGCAACTATATATATATATATATTTATATATATATATATATATATATATATATATATATATATATATATATATATATATATATATATATATATATATATATATATATATATATGATAGATTATTTACCCAGCATTTTTCATTGAAGATATACACGTTTCACTATTCAAAGGAAATTAGAAAAAATTATGAAAACTATAATTAGTATGAAATGATGGCGAGTCAATAGTATTTATCTACTCACTCATTGAAATGCATATTTATAATAATTTTTTATTAAGATGAGATATCTTCACTAGGTTTATTAAGATATTACCATATTATATTGTTAATATTGACTGTGCTTGCAGTCTAGATTACAATTACCTTAAACTATCTTTTTGAGTATTTTAGAAAAGCTGAATGTAAACACTAAAAAGTAAAGACGGTATCTTTTGTCTTAAACGCATATTATGTTATCCGCTGAGCTATTGTGTTCAAATAACTACTGGCTTATGAAATAGTGATTAGTTTTGCATTATTCCTGAGGGTCTGCATCTTCAAGTTGTCAGTATTAATGAATGTAATTGATCGGTCTCTCTCGGGGTGCATACTATGAACTTTACTAAATTAAGAGTGTTGATGCTTATAACTATAGTTTGTAAGTTGTTGGTAAAAAACTAAAGAAATAAAGTCACTCCGTATTATTTTGCTCTCATCAGTGTTTTGCCAACTTCAAGATAATGAACGGAATTATGTGTATAAATTATTAAATGCATATTAAACTGTAGTTATCGACATTACTGTCCGTCACAACTCTACAGATTTTAGCCCTATGTTTAAAAAAAAACTGGTGAATCGAATGACTAAATATCAATGAAGTTCTATTCTTTTGAAAGTAACGACCAGGGGAGTAACTCAATTTATCACTTCGATGAGTGGTGATCTGATCACATAATTTAGTTGTAATTCATTTATAATGCAGTCTGTACATTTAAGTTCATCAAGGTATTAAACACAAAGGAACTGTGGTATTCAGTAGCTAGGATATTTTAAAAATGTTAAACGATATTTTTTCAGAGTGGTTGTGAATTAACAAAAGCTATCTATTTCTATAGACATTGTCCAGTGAGTACACCAAGGCTATCTAATATAATGTACTAACATACGATAGTCCAGTACTATGAATGTTCAATCAGGATATAGAAATCTATTTACTCGGTGAATTTAAACTTCACCTCATTGCACAAGCAGGTTGCTGTCATGACTCAGTAGCTAAGTGGATATTGTGGTGTCGTTTGAAGCGAACAGTACTGAATTCAAGTCCCGGAGTAAACCTCAACTCTGAGATACAGATACATTTAGCTAATGAGTCCCAAGTAAAACAAAATGTGCGTCTTGGATTCCACGACTATCCACTATCCATCTTTGATTATAAAAATAGATTGTTGAAAAATATAAAACAAAATAATAATGATAAATTATTCCAATATACACATTTAACTTCTTATATATGAATTCCATTTTATGAATGTTTCAATAATGAAATTTTCTTACTTTGTAATTTCTTATCATAACTCAAAATTTCATGAAATGACAGTAATAAAATGTATTTATAACGTGTTCAAAGTTAATTTTTGTTTTCAATAATTTAATTAACTATGATTTTTATGAATTAAAACATGTAGCTCTAGTTATATGTATAATAAATAATCTTAATAATCAAGGTAGTAATATACATACATTGATTGTAACATTGATAATGTTAAGATTGTTAGTAGTAATAAAATAGATGAGAAAATATATTGAACCGTGACTAAGCACAATGATAATATCAAACTTGCTTATAGATTTTAATAATAAAACAGGTGAACTAATTCAATTTATATGATATATTACTGAATTATAATGTAAATTATTTATTATCAAATAATGAATTATTCTTTAAATTGAAACAAAATGTTTTACTCTGTGTTATGGTTATCATTAAGTTGCAAGACATTTGTATTCAGGTTTTAATATGACCACCCAGTTAAACACATGGAACAAGGATATACATATATATATATATATATATATATATATATATATATATATATATATATATACAAAAACTTAATTTTAAATGATATAGCACCCCGCGTGCAATTGAGTTTGCTCCCATTTACCTCGGTCAACCCTTTTTGTTAACTTATTTAGCGGACGGAGTCATCCGTACTATAACAACTTAGTGTGCCTTTATTATAGTTGTGCTTGTATAACATATGTAAGCTTGAACATTGCTTACCGTCTACACATATATTCATTCTGCTAGATTTATCATTCACTGCCTAATTGATTCGATGATCCATTCATTTCCCTATATATATACACATGTGCACTTAAACCTACACTGCCTATTTTATCGGTACGCTGACTCACTCATTTGCCTCTCTGCTTTGTGGTCTGAGTTATCTGCTAATAAAAATGTAGTTGCCGCTTCTCTTTGCCTTCTGATTTCAAACACCGTTAAGGATTAATATGATAACAGTTACGAGTGTGATTGATCAACGAAGCACATCCAGAACAATAATGAACATTCTATAAAAATTCATTTAGTCTAAAATTATTTATTATTGTTACATACTACTTTATTATCTCTATCCGAATCGATTGGAAATTATTTTTATTATCATATGACTATAATTTGAAGAGAAACAAAACAAAAACAGAATTTTACAATGATAACAGTCTTTCAGCATATAATATTCAACATGAGTCCCGTTTCTCAATGGGTTATTTTCTTTTATGTGTATTAACTTGAAAGATTTATTTTGACTAGTTTATCATCTTATGGTATTGTTTACTGTTAAACTCTTTTACAAACTTTGCTAGAGCATAAATTATACCAATATGTGCCAGTATTTAAGGTTTTTCCGAATGAAATGTCATTTGTAGATAGTGAATTATTTTCCGGAAATTTACATAACTAACATCGATCCTAATATGATTATAAACGATCTTCATTAATTTATTAAGTTTCCTACTGTTCTTAATTCATAGAATCAGCGGATAATTGACGAATACTTTAAAACTTAATGTATTCCTAAATGTTTATTAATAGTACAGTATTGCAAGAGGGGTAAATGATTCTCAAGAAAAAAAAGATTTCAATATTAAGTTGACAAACCCCACCTTACAATATAGGATTATGTTATGGCATTTATTCTGTAAAATGCAAGAGTCGTTCAAAACTGAATATTTTACTAGTGACTATGGGAACGGAGATTCTAGTGACCATTCAGTAAAACTTTTCTGACAAAATAAATTCTAAGACAACTTTCTGTAATGTTCAAAAAAGAAATTGTAAGATCTTATTTTAGTTTGATGCTGCTAAACCTTATTGGTCACGACTTCTCAGTAGAACCCCAAGAAATCCATTCTGAACCTATTAACTAGAGAGCACATTATAACCATCAGTATATGGTTGTGGAGATTGTTGAGTTTTTGATTGAGATCAGTGGAGTTCAACCGCGTCTGGTGTGAAGCAGTTACCCACTACATACAATGGAGGACAGTTAAGCGATTTCGTGAATTGGTTGAAGTTAAACATTTACACCGTTGGATGCCGGCTCAGTGGACTAGAGTTTAAGCGTTTACATGAGAGACCAAATGTATTGGGTTCAAATCCTGCGTGCGTGATCATGTATATATGTTGCTGAGGTGTCTCATACTAGGACGAAACGGCCATCCAATGCTTCTAGGCTTTAAATGCTGGTCTAACATTGATCTATTTATGATCTCAATCAGAAACTCGACAGTCTTTACAACTCGTATAATGATTATTATAAAATTTACCAGAGATAATAGAAAAAAGTATTTGGTATATTTTTTGTCTTTACTATCAAATCTATTTTTCATTTTCATTACACTTAATAATTGTAGCAAATAAATGAATTTCACTTCTAAATGAGGATTTCTAATTAAAGATAGATAAGTTCGATATTGAATACAAGTATGTATTCATAAGTACAAATATATCAGAATACCGTATTCAAGTTTTTTTTTTCGTTTTTTCGACATAGTCAATATGTATTTCGTCTCTTTAACCATACTAACTCTAATAACAACAGTAATAATAATAAACCGTAACTATGATAAATACATATATGCAAATTCTATAAATGAATAAGAATATCTTTGAATTCAGTAATTTATTTATCTCACTTGTAAAATAAGATGTCTTCAATAGAGATTAATGAATTAGGAAATAGGAAAAGACAAGTGGTTAGTCGATCGAAAATAATTAAATTTTATTTAGGGCGTGTGCATAGAGAAGTTAAGTAAACAGTAAGCAAACTAAAATAATTATATATATATATAAGCATTTATCATTTCACAAAACTTTAGTGTACATAACACTCTTTGAGATAATAATGGGATTAAGTGTTTATTTACGTACTTTAGGATTAAATATTATGAGAATATATTTGTGTTTGTTTGTGTCAATAAATGTTTATTATATACCAAAGACAGATTCCCGAGTGTATATGTACATATATAAGTAGAATGTTGTGGATTATATAAAATAGAAATGATATCAAAAATCATGAATATGATTATATTGATTAAGATTTTTTTCTTTTTGATTGAAATCATCTATACACAGGGGAATGTTGGGTATATTTTATGATTTTAATATAGAATAAACAAACTTTTCCAATTTTATTATGACATTTTCTTACTCAACAAGAAAGAAAAAAATTATTGAAACTTTTTTGGTTTTAATACATTTTGACTATTTCAAGGACAGTTGTTTAATTGATTTGTATCTTCTCATTGTTATTTAAGACGTTCATCCTAGATTCCACAGCTAGCCACTATCAATCTTTGCTTAAAAAGCTTGTGATTTAAGGCCATATCAAGACAATCCGTACAGGATGCACATATGCGAACAAGAGACTGATCAACTACAGTCCTAAATAACAATGGGAAGATAAAAGTAAAACAACACCAAGTGAATCATTTAAACCAGAGTATGAAATTACTTTTCTGGGCCCAAGTCAGTAAATTATGAAAAAGTAACAAGATAATTCACGTAGTATCTAGATATCTATATTTTTATGTAAAACAAACGTTTTTAAACAACTTCGCATAAACTAAATGCTATTTTATAAATAATTTTTACTCTGAATTTTCAGTTCCTTATTGGTCAAACGTTGAAATAGAACCATGTATTAGGTCATTGCCTTTCGCTCAGAACCTTCATCCAAAACTAAATATTGTATTTTCAGTCACAGTTTTAAGTAGAGTCTACCCAAAAAGTATGTTCAAGCTGTTGCTATAATAATCAATTTCGCATGGAGTTTTATTGAGAATGTTTGTGAAGTATCTCTCATTCAATTAATTTACAATTTATGAAGTTTCATTGACCTTGTAACGTAACATTTTTGAATGTAAGTTATACATCACCGATAACATCGAATTACTAACTGAAGTTGGAAACGAATTCTGCTATTCACTAGTTTTGATTTAAAAGTATCTGGAATACCAAAAAAAACATAGACGAGAACTGAAAATTTCAGAATCTAAGATGAACTATTTTACAAGTGTCGTCTACCTTTTAGTAATTAAGCTTAGGTTATATAATGATTTAAAACCGAAATAATATCTATAGTCAAATAACCAGAAGTCAGAATAATTTTGAATGATTTATATAATCTCAATTAACATTTGAGTAGCTATCGAAAATAAATAATTTTTGTGAAATGATGGTTGTGATTAATTGTGTTGGGTCAACTTCAAATATCAATAAATGAAGATTGTTCTCAAAAACTAGAAATATTAATGTAAAGTTTTAAAACAAACTGATATTCATTTTGTATTCAACTATATTTGATTGTTCCCATTTATGTTCTTGTTCCTTAAAATACCTGTGAAATATGACATTTTGTTGATTTTTGTTTACTAACAAATCATCATTCTTTCTTTTCTTTTAATAAAAACAGAAGTTTTTTTTCTATATTATACATTACCAATGGTAACCTTGATAAATATTTCATTTTGTTTACACAAAAGACCTCATACATTGAATCTTTCTGGATAAATAATAATTACAGTTAATCGTTTTGGTAAATTTAAATATTCTTTAATAAAAATAATTTATGGTATTTATTGGTAATTTAGCGATTACTGTAGAGAATCTCAACATAATCTCAATGAAATTAAGTCATATATACATATAATGTATAACTGTTCAAGTAAACTTGATGAATACATTAACATAATGTGAAGCGATAGATCTATTCATGATATATAATATACCATCTATAGGAGAAAAAAAGATCAAAGTATTTCTTCACTTTATTGTCTTACTTCGTCAATCTTAAAACAATCACATATTAATGGTAATTTAGATAATAATATTTTTTGTATTATTTTTCTTTTAATGATTGATATCGGTGCAAATTAATCGAATTAATATAGTTCTATTTAATAAAGAAATAAATTGATAATCGTTGGATTCATTTTAATTCAATAAAACACTTAGACTTATTATTTAAAGAATAGAAACAAATCTAGACTGTATTTTTCATAATACAATCTAATAGAATACATTTAAAGTCAATATGAGTCTAGGTTACTAATCAATCAATATTATTTCTTCTAAACTAGAGATCTTTTTCTTCTTAGAAATTAATTGGTGAGGAAAAAAATGTAACTGTGTTAATTCTTTGTGGATGTAGGTTTTAGTTAGTTCGTATTTTATTTTTATTATATTTGTTAGAAATTATTATTCAAAAGGATGATTTTGTCACCTACTCACAAATGTGAGGTAAGGGATTGATTAAAATATTCAAGTACATTTTAATTTGAGTAGCATCCGTATCCTCAGCTATTATTGTTATATCCTAGTGAAGATTACAATACGAGTAACTTTTGAGATCTATTGATGGACTAATATTATCTATATATTCTTGTGGTATAAATATTCAGTAATTAGATTATGTGTATCTATATTCCCCTTATTATAAGCTTTGTTTTGACTTATAGATTGTTATTGTACAATTTACTGTTCATAAGTTATACTTAAAATATTAATTACTGTCTCCCACGTTCACAGCCACTTTGTGGCTTTATTGTGTATGAATGTTATTTTCTATTTTATGGTGCGTTGCGGTCTGTTTGGTTGATATATAAACCCAGTATGTCCGAAATAAATGATTCGATTCGCATAGTGGAAGCTGGTATTGTTGTTCTGGACTCAGGTGGATGGGATAGGCGAACATAGGACCAATAAGGACGCTAGGCTGCTCATACTGATTGAACGAAACAGGTTTTGGTACAGTACTAAGATTGTATAAGTCGTATTTTGATTGGCGAATAGATTACGTGATAACTAGCTGACCATAAAGACAACAGTTATCGTATTCTACTTTGTGTAAAAAATATCACTGATAATTTATGTAACCAAGTAATTTTGAGATGACAGATGAATGGGAGAAAAGACGATCTGATTGATTTGGAAATAACGAAATTTGCATCGAAAAATCATTGCAAAATTTTCATTGTCACGTTAGTTTATTCCTTAGTGTTGATCAGTATCTCGGATTGTGAAGTTGAGTGAGGCTGGTTCAAATCCTATAAGAAGCGTCAAATCCATCAAGATTAACGGCAGACCGGTTTCAATTGGCATGCAACCAAGTACCAGGATGTTTCTCAACGACCTTGAGACACCAGATCTCAAAACGTGGTTCGAGTTAGCAATGGTTTCATACTAAAAGTTAATGGGTCTCGAAATATAGTTTTATATTATAGTGGTGTCCTTTAGAGGATGTTAGCGTAGTTTTCTGCGAGACAATAAGAGAAGTTAGATCAACGAATTTAGTCATCAATGTTCGAAATCGCCATTCTGTGTGGAAAACGTGTATGTTCAACTGATAATGCTTAAATTTAATCGTGAAATGTTTATTATAGGCTGAAGATTAAGAGTTTAACATTTTTTATACTAGAATAAATATTATTCAATATTGTAATTTCACATTATGTATGATGCCGTTTTAGAAAACAGTCTTCCTTGAGAATATCATTCATGGATGACGTGTGAGCGATACTACGCCGACCTTGAAAACTTTTGCCTACTAACTAGGACTAAATGAGGGTTATAAACCAATGTGAGGAATAAGAATTATGATTTACAGTTGATAGTTAGGGTTAGGAATTGGATTTAACGTTTCCACAGTGAACTGGCATCAGCTAAAATGCCAAAACTCTATTTATTAAAATGGATAAATGAATTTTGTATCAAAATGCAAAACCTTTTATCTTACATCTGATTGATTTGTCCATATATTATGGTCTCGTCAAGTCCTCTTTAAAATTTAAAAATTCGAAATTATTTTAGTGTTTCTTTGGTGGCTTAATTCAAATATCATTATGCATAACCAATACATTAAGATTATGTTTGACTATTTTCATACTATTTCGAGATTTATTCTCAACTCAGAAATGTGTTTAAACAAACAGTTTATACACTGGGATACAATAGATAAACACGTTATTTGGTCAAACATTTCCAAATGATAAAACGTATTATGGAAATGACTAAGAAATAGATGATTTGTGAAAGTATTGGTGCTTTAGTATTACTGACATAATAAAACTTAAATGATTGCATTCTTAATATGAAAGTTCGTTACATTAGTCAGTAATCCTAGACAGTGTATGACATGGTAACAGAAGGAATGCTATGATCTTATAACGTATCCATGAGCTAAATGGTGGTCATCGTGCAGCATGTGACGTCATTTTGAACTTCATCCTATTATTGTTCAAAAGTTTGAAGATATTAAAGCATGCATAACATGCATGACTTGTACTTTACTATGTGATAATTTTCATGTACCTCTGTCAGTCCGTTATTTCAATTTTAATAGGTTGTCTAATAATTGGAACATTATTGACATGAATGTTTGGTTAAATACTGTGATTAACAACTATTCACTTTCACCCTAATGTTCTTTTTGTTTAGACTAAGTCAATGGGTTGGAATAAAGAATTTAGTGTTTCCTCGATGCAATAGGAATAATCTTTGGAAGTCTTTGCTATCATATCACATTTCTTGATCAACTATTTCACGTCCGAAATTTCATCATAAAAATATGTATTTACTTCCTGTTCTGCATGACATTGTCTTTATAAGTTTTCTAGTCTAGATGAAGGATAACAGAGCTTCTTTGAAACTACACGAATATTTATGTTCACCATGTATTTAACTTCCTTATATTTTTTTAATGTATTGGAGAAAAGCGTTTTATTATTTTATCTGAAGTTCGATAATTTACGTAATATACCTTGATAAGTGAACAATAGATAATCGATTGTGTTTTTTTGTTTTTTTCAAGAGTTAACCTGTAGCCATGAAATAATTTATTTTCATAATAATCTGTAATAAACTTATCAATCTTTAAAAGTTTCGATCTCTTGAGAACTATATTGTCAAGAATTGGATAGATAGATAGATAGATAGAAAAACATTGCTAAATGCTTTATCACATTATATGGATAAATTAAATTAAATGAATGCGGTGGTAAGATATGAATACTATTCAATGTTAGTGATTATAATATGAAATACAGTAAATTGTCCCGTGACAATAAAAACTTTTTTGATTAAATTATTTACTTGTTCGATTATCATCTTTATATCAAAAGATGAGGATTAGTTTGTTGCTTCAATAGTTTATTAGAACGAAAATAATAATAATAATAATAAAATTCATTTGATTATCTAAGAAACAACATTAGAGAAACTACGTAAAATTGAATTTGATCAATTTTCACATATGTTTTCATTAAATTACAGGTTTACCATTGATTTTTGTTGCCAAGTGTTTACAGTGAAAAATAAATAAATAATTACTTGTTCATGAATTTTGGTCTTTTTATTTACTTGTAATGTGACAGTATTTAAATGATTTGGCGGCCTGCTTGAATATCTGAGCTACCTGTTCCTCCGATCTAGATATTTCATTAAGTTATCTGTTTTGTTGTTTGTTTTAGCACATCATTATGTCTATTGTGCGCACAATCTATTCAGGCGCGTTTATGAAAAGTTTACAACCTTTCGCTATACGGAATACAAAAAGGTACAATCAGCGACATCATGATGGCTGGCAATATGCATTGAAACGAATGAACAATAATCAAGTGTGGATTACCGAACTCCTAACATCTAACTGGTCATCATTCAAAATTTATCGTCACAATCGATCAAGGTATAAGAAAAGGAAACTTGTTGAAATACTTTATGCTGAGAATTCTATGTTGTACCAAAAATATAATGTTGAATAAAGCTTCTAATAATAAATTAATAAATGTAAAACTAGTTGAGTATTGTAAAATATTTACAGGTCAAATATGATAAACAAAAGAAACTGGTTGATTGTAAAAATTGAGTACACAAGATGTTTTAGTGTAGTAAATGAAATTAACATTGGACAACTGTAATAGCGATAAACAAATCATTTTGTAACTAAATCTTTACTAATCAACGAAGATTAAACTTTTGTTCCTTTAAAAAAGATAGTTGATGATTATCTGTAGAAATTCATTGAACCAGTGTCGCTTGCTGATTATTACATACATCTGAGGCGTATTTGGAATCTTAAGAATACTGATACTTTCAAAGGAATTGTAGTGACCTACTTTTATCAAGAGAACGCGATTGGTTTAATGGAAACAATTATTATTATAACCAACTGTACCAGTGATTGTCTTACTGTACTTGTTTGTTTAACTGTACTAAAGACATACTTTCTCCCGTTGGTTGTGACCTTGCACGCAATTACGTTTGCTCAGTGATTCCACTTGTACTCCTTTGACACGATCTCGGTATTCTTTTGATACCACGAGATCGTCAACAAATATACATCGCTACAATCTCTAATCGCCTTCTGATATCTGGTACGCAACCTTCTTGTATTGGTGACCACAGTCAACCGCGACTCGACGCTACGCTACAGAATTTTAATTTAAAACGCATTGTCCAAAACATTACTTTTGATCTGTTTGGGTTAAAATTAACTTCCTAATTGATATTGGTTTGAATCACATGACTAGTGTTTGTTCTTACCAAGGTTCGTTTATGTCTAAAAATCTAAATTAATGATCGCGCTCTCCAGTCATTTATACTACAGGGATATTACAACTGATCCACAGAATTCGATCAGGACTTCAAACATGAAAACCATCAGTTTGGTAAGGAGTGAGTGGTTAACTAATTAGTGACATCACTAAAAATGTTATTTTGTAGATATTTATATCTCCATATCATCAGTTAAAAGGTTTCAATAACTAAAAGGTTATGGTAAATGTATTCAGTGATAATACATAAGTTACAAATATTTGAAGGAATACTTTGAACTATCAAATAAAACAATGATGATAATAGTAAATATGATCAGACAATCTGACAGCACATATAATGAAATATACATATGCTGAGAACATGATTACCAAATATATTATCTGTTTTAAAGTTTTAGAATACATCTTGTGGCAAGAGATTAAAGTTTGGCATGAGATCATATATGAACAACTGGATCATATATAGTCGATTTGACGGAAATACATACAACTTGTGTACTATGTAATTAGAAAATAAGGCATATTCTTATTAAAGTAGGAAGAACTTCTACGTAATATTAACTTTTATGTCTTTGTTCATGAATGTTAAGAGTTTGTAATTAAATTTGATCCTCTTCAGAGTAATATACACTTAACACATTGATCGTTTTGAAACATGATATGAACAATACGTCAGATTGGAAATAAACTTGGTATTAAACATTTGTACCTCATTAAATCCCATTTACTTCATATATATGATGTTATATTTGTATGTCGATATGATATGAAGAAAAGACATAAAATATACTTCACAACTACTTGTTAGTACGGTCATTATTACGTGAATTTATTATCTGTTTATAACCTTTCGAAAAAACAAAAAAATTAAAAAGGAAAGCTTATGTACATTTTGGACCTTGTACTATTGATGAACAAAAAGAAAACTGAAATTCATTCAGTTCTCTTATAATGTTTACAAAAATCAATCTTTGACAAGTAAAGTGGTAAAGTAGACCCAAATCCTAGTAAATCTAGCAAACTATTGTACTTTCAACAAGAATAAAGGTACGAAAGAAGGATATTGTCCTGGGTCCGAATCTCGAGACGGGATCGTGGATGCTTACTGCTTAGGAGTCCCATAACAGGACAAAACGGCCATCCAGTGCCTTCAGCTTTTTCATGATGGTCTAGCTGCAATTGACTTATGATCTCAACTATTAAAAAATAAGATCACTATTAAATAATTCAAAATATTTTCTTAAAAAATGAAGTGACAAGTAGCTGAGGCACTTCTTTTAATAATAAATCCTGCTGCTATCAATAAATAAAAAGGTTTAACTATTCAACTAACCTGTAAACGTTTTCAAAACAGTCGCTGTTATAGTTTGATCTTATCCTCAATGCTTTCACTTGTCAATACATATGTTGCATTCAGTCTTTCAGACCATTTTTTCCATTTATTTCAAGTCTTAGCTTTTATCTTAATGGTATTTTACATCAGACAATTTGGGATGAAGTGCACATAGAATCTAGATTAAGATAACTGTAAAAGCTTGAAATAGATGCTTTAACACGTACATTGAATAATTAAAGCATTGAGGGTAATTTTAGCATAATAAAACTGTATAAGACCAGATTACAAATAAATATATAAATTAAATGAAATTTTTATGATAAGAATATCTCTTTTTCATATGAATGCTGAAATAACATATAGTAAACAATATCATACAAGATGACATTACCATGATCGGACTTCATAGTTATTGAATATTTGATATGAATCACTTTTCGTTATTCAAACTTTTGCAGTTTATTTGTTGATACAAATGGACTTCAGTTTTCCTTTTCCAAATGAAATTTCGAAGAACATTTAAGCCAGATAGCATTTATTATTTTGTTGTTTCAAAATGTTTTAACTGTTCTAAGTCACCTTAGAAACTATTTATTTTTAGAAAAAGGGACTACTTTAGAAATGTATATTACAAATATATATATCAGAAAAAGTGACTGGTATTAGAAGAAACTTCAGTTAACACTTTGTCTGCGTTCGTAAAAACATTTTATAATCTCATTAAAAAGTCACAGAGATATTCACTTTGTATTGTTTACTTGAATCTTTCCATCGATATTTAGGACTGCAATTGATCAGTCTCTTATTGGTATATGTGTATATTGTACTTATTGCTTTAATTTACAAGCATTATAAGCATAGACAGATAGTGGCTAGCAAAGAAATGCAGGACGCCTTTTTCGTTCTATTTGCACAAGCAAGTGGCAATCAGGAATCAGTAGCTAAGTGGATAACGTGATGGTTTTTGAAGCGAACGGTACTGGATTTGAGTCTCAGAGTGAACATCAACTCTGAAATGCAGGTACATCCAGCTGATGAGTCCCAAATAGGATGATGTGTGCGTCCCGGATTCCTCTGCTAGCCACTATCCATTTTTGCTTATAATTTCACTGAGATTTGATTGAGGCCTTTCAGAATTTGAACAACAGTTTTCATTTATACTATCTTAAAACAAACAACATCTACGGTGATGAATAAAGACTGTTTGATCAATTTCATTCAAAATAGGAAATTAAGTTATAAAATGAATAAATCTAAAGTTTTAAGATGATTAAAGATAGATCAAGCAGAATAAAATATCACGTTTCACTATTGTTTAAATACTTCACTATAATGAGGTCAACATTAGCATGATCAGATGATAGAGATGTACCTTTCTATGTTGTATTCAGGATATTTTATTAAAAGACTAAATTTGAAGATTCAAAATGTACAAGGAAAAAGATAAACCACATGGTATTTAAACTTTATGGTTGAGTGATTATTCAAGTGCTATTCAAATGAATAAAGGATGGTGAGTTAGTCTAAATGTCAATCGTTGAAAGATTTATAAATGGGAAAAGTGAACTAAATGATAACATTTTAGACATTCAAAACTATCTAATCATCAAAAAAATTAAATTCATCATTATTATAATCTAGAGGAGCTCTTAGTAAATATATATCTCCTGGAGCTATGAGTTCTAGGTAAGTTTCATGCGTAGCTGTAATTGCGCACGAATCGAAATACAAAAAAAATATTTTTGACGAATGTAGAACTAAATATTCCCTAGTCAGTTATTTTAAATTATCATCAACTTCAGTTAATCAAGAAGTTCTAGGAATTATTGCGGAACAGAAAAATTTGAGGTGAAATATCAACATAATGTTTTAAACATAATAGAATTTAGATAATGCAATAAGAAGACGTAGGTTATCATAATTATGTGATATATTTGCGCAATACATTTCGAACAATCTGATCACACATATACTTGTTAAGACCATTTATATATGAAAATTAAAAGGTCAACTAGACAGATTAACCGTACGTCATAACAAAGGAAAATTATTAAAGGGACTAATTGTTTTAAATAGAATTTAGGTTAATTCACTCTTTACAATGTTACACTCCAAAAATTGATATGAAAGAAAGGTAAATCCGTTCCTAAATATCAGTCATAAATAACTTCCATGGTGATATGAATTGACATACACTATTTCGATAGTATATATTATTTTTTTTATCATTGGTAAATGAAGATAAATGAGAAAATAATCAATCACATAAATTTTAATTTATTTAATTTGCTGATTCAACTACGTAAACGTACACCTTTTTTTAACATCCCATGGGCATTTTCATTAAATTGTTTCTTTGCTATAAGTTAACATCAACTTTACAAAATAAAAAAAACTATAAAGTGACTTAGAAGATAGAGTTCGTTAAAGTTTCAATCTGAAAGTGATTTATGTAATATAGACGTGATTATTATTGAATGCTGTATAGACGAAAATGTTTTAATGAATTACTATTTTTTGAAGTGCTCGCGCGCGAGACTGATAGGTCATGGGTTCTAGTCTCGCGAAGTGAGACCATGGATACGCACTGCTGAGGAGTCCCATAGTAGGATGAAACGGCCATCCAGTGCTTTCAGGTTTTTCATGGTGGTCTAGTTTAATTGACTCATGATCTCAACTATTAAAAATTAATGTAATATCCACAAAACCCCTTCTGATACTATTTTTGTTGCTTGTTTTAACACATCATTATATCTAGTAAGGACCTGACCATTCTGATGGGAGATTTCAATGACAAGGTTGGAATGGACAACACGACATCATGGGACGACACGGACTGGGAGAAAGGAACGAAATGGTGAAAGAGAATCGAGCTCCACTGAACCCATCCAACATCGAAGTACCACTAATGGACCTCCCAATCGATGTTGGTTCACCAAAAATTAAAAAATACCCAGCATGGCCGTTAGACAAATCAAGAGTGGCAAAGCAGCAGGAGCAGACAACATTCCAACAGAGGGACTGAAAGTAGACGCAGCAGTAACTTCAAGAATACTCCTTATTCTCTCCAATAAGATTTGGGATGAGGAACAAGTACCAACAGACTAGAAAGAAGAACATCTGATCAAAATACCAAAGAAAGGCGATCTTAGCAAGTGTGATAACTACCGGGGACATCACTCTTCTTTCAATACCGGGAAAAGTCTTCAACAGGGTATTGTTAAACAGAATGAAGGACTGCGTAGACGCCCAACTTTGAGACCAAGAGGCAGGATTCCGTAGGGATCGATCGTGTATAGACCAAATCGCAACTCTACGGATCATTGTGGAACAATCAACTGAATGGAATTCATCACTCTACATCAACTTCATCGACTACGAAAAGGCATTTGATAGCGTGGACAGGACAACACTATGGAAGCTTCTTCGACACTACGGCGTGCCTCAGAAGATAGTCAATATCATACAGAACTCATATGATGGATTACATTGCAAAATTGTGCATGGAAGACAGTTGACAAAGTCGTTCGAAGTGAAGACCGGTGTTAGGCAAGGTTGCCTACTCTCACCTTTTCTCTTTCTCCTGGTGATCGACTGGATCATGAAGACGTCAACGTCTGAAGGGAAGCGAGGGATACAATGGACATCTAGGATGCAGTTGGATGATCTAGACTTCGCAGACGATCTGGCTCTTCTATCGCACACGCAACAACAAATGCAGGAGAAGACGAACAGTGTGGCAGCAGCATCATCAGCAGTGGGTCTCAATATACACAAAGGGAAGAGCAAGGTTCTCCGATACAACACAGAATGCACCAATTTACTCACAATTGACGGAGAAGATTTGCAAGATGTAAAAACCTTTACATATTTGGACAACATCATTGATGAACACGGTGGATCTGATCCAGATGTGAAGGCGCGAATAGGCAAAGCAAAAGCAGCATATTTACAACTGAAGAACATCTGGAACTCAAGACAACTGTCAACCAACATCAAGGTCAGGATTTTCAATACAAATGTCAAGACAGTGCTACCGTATGAGGCGAAAACCTGGAGAACTATGAAAGCCATCATCCAGAAGATACAAGTGGTTATTAACAGTTGTCTACACAAAATACTTCGGATCCGTTGGTTGGACACTATTAGAGACAACCTACTGTGAGAAAGAACAAACCAGATCCCAGTGGAGGAAGAAATCAGGAAGAAGCACTGGAAGTGGACAGGTCACGCATTGAGGAAAAACGTAACTTTTCCAAAAGGCAAACTCTCCCTTGAAATCTTCAATGCCAAAGGAGAAGAGAAAGACCAAAGAGCACACTACGTCGAAAAATGGAGACAGATATGAGAAAAATGAACAACCATTGGATAGAACTAGAAAGAAAGGCCCGTGAAAGCGTGAGTTAGAGAATGCTGGTCGGTGGCCCATGCTCCATTAGGAGTAAGAAGCGCAAGTAATTAATATATAAGCATGGATTAGGAAATTTCCTAGTCAAGCCGACTCATTTACTAGACATTATTTTTCAGGCAATACAAAATTTGCACATTAATCCCTAACTTATTTTACCCATGATTTGTCAATTGAAGTTTTTTGATAGAACAAAAACAGCTCAATTTCACATGAAAAATGACAAAATGTGCACATATTTTAACGATACGCAATTCATATGACGTTTGAAATTTTTATAATAGACAATGCAAAATTCCATTCAATAATTACACATTCATGATCATGTCCTTATTGCCTGTTAGTGAATTCCAGTAGAATAAATAAACCAGTGTCCAACTAAGTATTGAAATTTAAACTCTGGGAATGCATGTCAAATAAGTATTCGTGTTGTTAAACAAGTGTATGGAAGTTTAGTTTCATCAGAAAGCAAAGCGGATAAACTCATTTTATTCGTACTAATATTCCGACGTTTGCATATAAAAATAGGTACCTAAAGTTTACAACGGTTTAAATTGTTTATTCTGCTTGGTGTTTTTTAGCAAGGTGGTTTTCTACGGGATAGAGTTGCTGACCCCATCCCTAACCCTGATTTTTTACTGAGGCTTGAGACCGGCTGTAACTTTAGAAAAGCTACAGGAGGATACCATCAACAACAATCTACTGTGGCAGAGAACAAACTAACTTCCATTTGAAGAGGGAATTAGGAAAAGATGTTTGAAGTAAATAGGACACATATTGGAAATCATCAAACTGTGTCATGAAGCAAGCCCTAACATGGAATAGTAAAGAGAAAAAGAAAAGTAGGAGGACCAAGAAATACGTTTCATCGAGAATTGGATTGTTACATGTAAAAAACAACAGCAACTGGAAAGGATTGCCCAGAACAGGTTTGGATGGAAAATGTCGGTGAGCGGCCTTTGCTTTTTTACGAGGGGTAACAGACATAAGTAAGTAAGTATTCCTTACAATGAAATTAAAATCTACCCCTTGAATAATTATTTTGTCACTTAGCCCGATCATTTTCTTGCATCTGTAATTGTTTACAGTGAATACTAAAAGTCTACTGGTCGACTTTATATATCTGGTTTATTTTGTTGTCTAGATGGTATAAAATCAATTGACAGCAAATTTCAAAGATTACAATTATTTCAATAAATGAATTATGTTTGAAGTATGTAACAAACATCTACAATATAGCCGACATCTATTTAGCTAAGTTTATCAGTCAACATTAAATTTTATCATGAATTGATAATCAATACTTTCCTAAAAGTCTAGGATATCTAATTAGTTTAAAGAAAAGTCAATTCCTTTATGTGTAATATTCGATTTATTTGTCTATAATAAAACTTTTGTAATCATATGTAATCATAACATAAAACTATTCTTAATGGATTTAGTATCTGAGTATTTAGTCATAATATTATTATCGAAATAACTTCATACATTAAATTCATTATATTTTAATACAAGATGACTTTCACATTACAAATTGTGTATCTATTCTAATTTGTCTGTTTTAACGTAGCTATCATTAGTTGTTCTGTTTTTTTTTGTCTTTTTTTGTTGAAAGAAATATATCTCAAAACTGATTGGTGCTTTATCACTCTGAGATGTAAAAATAAAATAAATTCTTTGATTGGTCAATAATTCTATCATATCTATCATTTATAGAATATAAACTAACCAAATTGAAGTTTATATTAAAGATATTCATTCTAATAAACTATTTTCTAATTATGTTACATCATTAATTTATTTCAGTAATAATGATGTAATTATTTTTAAAGAAAAATATTATTTGGAAATCAATTTGTATATTGTAGAATCATTTAAATTAAATTAAAAAAAAAGAATAAATGAATTATTTATATATAAATAATTGTCCATTCAATGCATTTACAATAACAACATTATTCAGTAAGTTGTCTTATTTGGATTTTGTTATGCGTAAATAATTCTTGGACATTGAAAAGATATAGATATATACTGGTATATAACCAGTTATGTAATCATTGGGCTATTTTCTTTTTATTTTGTATTACTAAATTTATCTGGGGTTACTGACTTGAAAAATATTCGATTGAAAATTAATTTTACCTAAACAATAATAATTAACTGACACTGTTGTCAAGACAATATACAGCTTGGTTCTATCACAGTTGATCGATAGCGGTCATATAGTAGACAGAATTAAGTCATTTAAAGTTATTTATCGTATTCTTACTAGTTTCCCTTATGGTGTTCGATCACGTCTCTTACACATAGCAGAAGGTATAGGAATTCGAGCCAACAATCCAAGTCTTTATGTTCATAAGAAATCTGTAACACCCTTATCTCTCCATTGGCTTTAATATTATTATTAATATTATTTTCCATACTTTCTCTTCGTTTATTATTATTTTTATTTCTTCAACCCCTCCTACCATTTTATTTTATTTTCTCTCAAATATACGTTTCACGTTTCAATTATATGAACACTTCTCATTACATAATCCTATAATTTTATAAATCTTATCTCACTGTCTATATTTTTCTAATCATTGACCTATTTCTGATTATGTAACATTGACTTAAGCCTTTATTATTCTTATCAAAACTAGTACACCGGTCATCATACTACCAATTTGTACTTTTCAGATATTATGTAATTGTTTTCATTGTTATCATTAACTCATAAACTACCTTGATTTGTTTAATAATTTCATATATGCATATAAATAATACTGTATATTAGAGTAAAGCCTGATGAGAATCTAATCAAAAGTAATATTGTTCGCTTATATATATTCTAAAAAAAGGTAGACGAATTATTATCATATTTTCAATTTTTATAGCGGAATTGATGTTTTCATTCTTTTTATGGTTAATGTGACGTTATGATATAAGGAAAACTCTTACATAATAAAGGAATACATATAAAATTAGCATGAATTTCCATATAAATAATATTTCTCACTTATCATTAGCAAATAGATATAAATGACTTATATACACATAAACGAATACAAAGACTAGAAGTAGTAGATTATCAACGCACTTTTATATGTATGATTATGCATAAATACTAACAGATACTGAAAATGTTCCAGTGAACGTTATATTTTAGTAAATATTTAGTTTCCGTTTGATTGACTAAGAATTCAACTGTTTCAAATGTACGAAGGTCAATTTATCTATCACCGCAAGTAATACAATCACGGTATCTTTTGCGAAAGAGATTTAAATTAAACACGTTTGCTTAAAAAAACAGTTTTGACGTCAAATTCAAATTCTTGAATATTGTTAAAATAACTCATACCTGATGCTTTATATAAGGTGAAAATAAACCAAATTTGATAATGGGCAGAATCTTTTGTTTGTTTTTTACTAAAGTTATACAAATTATAGGACAAACTTTAGAATACTGTTTGTTCATAGAATATAATAAAAACCGTCTAATCAAATACTTAATAAAGGATACATTCAGGGAGTAAAGTGATAGATAATGAATACAGTATATATGTGTGAAGATTTTGTCAAACACCGATTAGTTGTTCTACAGTATCTCAGTTATTATTTTTGCTTAAGTATGAGAAATAATATTTTCATTTCTTAAATTCTGCAATTACATTTCACCATTTGAGTACTTACATGGTATAAAAAAGAGATACAAAGCGTTTTTTGCCACATATCTCAGATTTAAATAAAGAAAGCATTCAAATGTAACTTGGTGAGCTTATGCGTGGTGACTAGTGGTAGAATGCAGTACTCACGTTCTCTCATATTTGAGACTTGTCAGCTGGAAGTAACTGCTGATCACTTACAGTCCTAAACATCAATGAGAAGATTCGAATAACCAATATTTATGTATGAATCAGGCGAGCTTAAGTTCGCATTCTCCATCTAACTCTGCCCTGGGCAAAACTTTTCAGTTCATTTCATTTGCCATTGGTCCTTTTCATTATATTCATAGAAAAAAATGTTATTGTTGGTATTGCTTAAATAGATCAGGACAGGATATAAAACTCTGTCTTAATCAACATTTGATTGTCAATATTGTATAGGCGTCTGGTCAATGAATACTTCATCTTGTTTTATACAAGCTATGCTCAAAAAACACTTCCTCATTTTATCATTTACTTACATTTACATTTTAAAAAATCTTAATGAAAAGGAAATAATAAAAATTATGAATAAAAATAATACTAGATGAGGATTTTTGTAGTGAAATATTTTTTGTTAACTGTCACCAGTTGTAAGATGATTTCAATTAAATAGAAGATTTCACGTACCAAGATACTTTTGTACTTACAAACAAGAACAGCAAATAACGCAACTATGATTTAATATAAATTCAACATGATTTGGTCTTAATATTCACGTTAATGAAAGTTATTTAAAAAAGCATATCTTTTGTATTAATTATAAGATAATAGTCATGGTATTTTTTAAATCAACATTTACAGTTAACTACACTTTGTTTTATACATGATGAATACCTTACATTTTGACTTCAACCTCTACTATGAAAATGTTGTCTATAACAATACCTAAGCTATCTTACAGTTCAGATGATCATTCAAAATCGGAAAAATAGACACTTATAGACATTACGAGTGTATTTTCATTTTATCGAATAATTTCCTGTTATTCTCACAAGACATCAAACTTAGGATTGATTTTGTTTACAAATATTACCAATACTAAGCTTGTAAAAATCTTTAAAAAATCAACCCTGATGTTATTGATTGGTAACAACTTATGGTACCATAGTCTGAATTTTGACATATCAGCAACTCAAAATATCACTACGTCCTCGATTGTTAACATTACACTTTATTTCTCTTCAAATACGTATGTAGATTAGTATATTTTCAAATAGTTTTGATATATATTCAATTTGTATAAAAAATTGCTTAGTAAGTTCCTTGATAGTTATAGTTTTATAAAACATAAATAAACTTTGTATAAGATATAAGTTGGTGAAACAACAACTATAATTCATGTATCTACTGTATGATATGTAGTCTGACGTTTACAAACATATACAAATGTTTCTCAGTTGAATGGTCTTGATTCATATTTATTCTTTAACATATATATAGTCAAATATACATTTAATTCACTCCGTATTGTTTGGCTTGTATCTTCCCATTGAGGTTTAAGACTGCAATTAATCAGTTTGTTATTGGCATATGTGCATACTGTGAGTAGGCGTCAATATTACGTTAATTCACAAGCTTTTTGTAAGCAATGATGGATAGGACGAAACGCGCGTCCTGGTTTCCACTGCTAGCCACTATCCATCATTGCTTACAAAAATACACTTCCTTGTTTGTAAAGTGATCCAATACATAATTTTCTAAATGAGCAGTAATTTGTCTTTTGTTTTCAGGTATGAAAATAGTTTTCGTCATAATGATGTGTGTAAATGAACTACATACTTACATATTATTCATTCGTTTAAATCAATAAAACAATTTATTATTATATTTTATATCTATGCATTAAATAGAATGACAGACGAACCATTATACCCTCCCCCCCGCCTAAAAAAAATAAAGAAGCGTGATTATGGGGATTTTGTAAAGCTAATAAATACACAATATTTTACGCAATATAAATTTTTAAAAATATTTAGTTTCTATCCGTTTTTTTTCTCTTCGACATAAAGTGAAAGTTTTTTCTTAAATAAGTAGGAAAACGCAAATCTTATGTAGAACGTATTCAGATTTTATTTTAAGGATCGATTCATTATTTTAGTTTAACCGTTAAAAAAAATTGTTTCCATGAACAGAATTGAACCGAGAAAAATAAAAAAACAACACAAGTACATTCTTTTTAGAAAAAAAAATATATTTGGGAAATGTTTATCAAGTGTGGACATTGGTAGTATTCGAAATCAAAAAATACTAAATTTACTGATTAACATGTGGATTATTTGGGAATATTTTTTTGGTAGAGATTAAAGTTAGTTCACATTAGGAATAATATTAATTTCCAATATATAGCGATTGTAAATGAAATGGTTTCTAAATATTAGATATCACCTTGATATTGTTTAAATGACAAGTATTAGATCATGTTTACACTTCAAGTATTGTAGTGAACAAGAACACCAGTTGGGACAATCGAATGTATTTCACACAAAATTACAGGACTTGTTAATAAAATCTAACAATCATAAAGTAAATGTTTAATTTGCAAAATGTTCATCAGTTGTCTCAAAATGACTCAGACTTCATTGTTCTCACATTTTCATACAAATTGCTTTCTATTCCCGCTCTTCCTTTCTTGATCTTCTTCATTTTCTGCTGCCAGACATTACATTCCTGACTCGCGTCATATACTACTTATATCAATTTAAGTAGCACAGACCGCAATATGACCATGTTTTGTTTTTATTCATTATTCTATCATGAAAAGCAAATAAAATAAGATCTGGATATAAAAAGATGTTTTATATTTACGGATTAGGTGTTTTATTTAGCGGCAAAAGATGGAATATGTGGAATTCAGGGATATGATTTATTTTGCATTGTAACTAGTCTATACTTATATTTATTTAAGTTACTTCCTTCAGTTTAACAAACCATTTCATTTTGAGCATTGTCTTATGAGCTTTGAAATGTTAGATATGAATAACTAAAACGAATAATACTTTGTCTTTTAAGATAAAAGATGGATGAGTAATTTTAAGACTGAAGACTTTCAACAAGCATGCTATTTTATTATAAGTATGGAAGTCAATTTATGCTTCTAAGGATTGAAGACTGAGTATAAATCCCTGATACTATAAGTCAAATACTTCATTTCTTACAATAAAAGCCACTTATCATAAGGTAGTTGTTGAGTTTTATGCTAGTGAAATTATATAATTGTTTTATATCATTTAGTTATACTTCCAAATCAAATCAGAGTATTTACTATAAGAAAGCTTTTAGATATCAAAGTAAAATTTCCGCAACTTATTCCTTCAATTATATGACATTCTATAAAATTCTAATATGAAGACTGCAATCATTTTTCTGATTTATTGAATGTTTGTCTTGATAATTTATATATGCATTAATTTCGTTAAATCATAGTCAGAGGATTTATCTGCCGTTGACATAGTTTTATGGAGAAAAGGTGAAACTTACTGTTTCCGAATTTTAGTTAATTCAAACGGTATGACTAGATCGTCGAAAGAAACGTTAGATTCACTTGAAATTAAATTGCTGAGATGTGATAAATATATTTTTCCCTCCTAATGTTTTGCAATAACTCGGCGCCCTAAAACTGTGAAGCGTTCTGATTGAGATCATGAATCTAATGATCTTAGACCATCATTGAAAACGGCCTTTTCGTTCTATTTTGGGATTCCTCAGCAGTACGTATCTACGACCCCACCCGTTGGATTCAAACACAGGACAGTTGGTCCCACGCGCGAACGTTTAACATCTATACCACTGGTCTGGTATCCAACGGTGTTGATGTCTAACCTCAAACAATCTACGAAATTGCGCGACTATCTATCATTGTACTGAGGTAGTTACCTATCATACCTGACATGGATTAGCTCCACTGGTTATGGCTTTTCACTAGAACACCGAGAATTCCCTCACGAAGCTATTAATTCAAATTTGAATGAAGGTTCTTATATAAGCATAGTTTATCTAACTTACCATTCCAATACATCAAGGTTCTATCATGTTTCTTTTTTGATTAAGTCTGTTCAGATGAACGTTTTTATTTTAGCAGATATAATGACTGATTTTAACAGACGTTAGCAAACATTTCATGAAAAATTTAAGCATTAAAGTTTTCGAAGTTAAATACACGTAGGAGTGGGCGTACGGATTTTTGTGTTTTGTTGAATCATATGCTGATAAGTGTTATTTACTTATATATTTACTGTGATACTAGTTTTATTAAGGCTAAATATAGGTCTTGACTAAAACATTTTAGTAACCACAAAAACTTAGTTAAAGACTTTCTAACAGTCGGAGAAAATCGTTTGTTCTTCATTTGGTTTATCTAGTGAAACATAAATTTTCATAACAAATTTAGTAGAGGTTAATATGAGAAGTTAAGAGCCTAATTTTGTCACCGACGGTTTATGATCCTGCAGAAATTATTTACATAGCATCGTTGAAACTAAATTAACCGTATCCTTCGGGATTGTTTAAGGCTCACTATCATTTGTTCAGTATGTAATTAGCGTTAGCTAGTACTAAAATGAAAGTTATGTTTACTCAATAACTGATAAAGGTTTTTCCTGACTGTATTATGTCTGAAAATAGAGAGACCTATAGACATAAATCAGAGTTCAGTTTTGTGTTAATGTGATAATATTCAGTAGTAGTACTCAGTTTTTTCAACTTTCTATAGTGGTTCTAATTTATTTTCTATTACCTGAAGAAAACATGAATTTATAGAACCAGTACTTTTAAACGGCAAACATTCAATACAGTCTTCTAGTGTTCCATACCAATTAAAATTAGCAAAATAAAGTACAATCTTATGATCTGTCTTAAGTAGAATCATTTACATACATAAAAGCAGTGGGATTTTTCAAATAGAATCCATTTCCACTCATTTCAGCTATAGTACATTAAATAAAGCATTATTTCACAGAGAAAAAAAACAATACTGTAACTTCTATATGTTTAATGATCATTTTATTCAGACTATAATAAATCCCACCATAAGAAACGTTTACTAGAAAGAAGAATATACACTTACAAATATAATAGAAATATAATAATCTTATTTAATCTTTTCCCCTAATACATAGGATTACCATAAATATGAACAAACGCATTTTTTACAACTCTTCATTATTACCTAATTGATTATTAAAACAATAAATGGGAGAACAATATTAGTATTTTATCGTTTATCTGATTATTCTTTATTTAAAAAAGATGATTTTTATCCCTTTTCTTTATCTAATTTGAATTTCATTGATGTATTCAATTTTGTATATGAATCTAAAATAAATATATTACCCGCATAGTTACAAAAATTATAATAAAGAATAAATTTTTTGATGTTTCGTGACTCAATGTAAGTCACTTCTTCAGAGAATAAATAAACATATCAAATTTAATCCAAATTCAAATAGTATTAAAGAACAACAAAAGAATATTATTATGTGAGATCAATCAAACAGATTTGTACAAATCTACCCAATGCTTAATTTATTCAAAATGATCAAATCAAACCTTGATAATGTTATCAACAATAATGAAGAATATTTTTATTATGTAATTAATACCATGATACTTAAAGTTATTATTGGAAAACATAATTATCTCATTTAAGTACTTGATTTTTCTATAACAGAATAAAGAACACTTAAGATTTAAACAATGATAGGTACATTTTTATTTAGAATAATAATAATAATTTTCAGCGGTGGTCTAACATCAATCGGTTCATGATCTCAATCAAAAACTTAACGATCTCCACAACCACCAAACTGATAATTACCATGTGATCACTAAGGATTAGCTTCGTGAGAAAATTCTCGGAGTTCTGTTGAGAAGCCGTGACCAGGTGAGTCAATCCATGTCGGGTAGAAACAGGTGTCTGCCCCAGTACAATGGAAGATGGTCGCGCGATTTCGTGAATCGGTTGAGGTTAGATATTAATACCATTGGATGCCGGTTCAATGGTCCAGTAGTTTAAGCGTTCACACGCAAAACTGAAGGCCCTGTATTCGAATACCGCGAGCGGGATCTTGGATGCGCACTGCTGAGGAGTCCCACAATAGGTTGAAACGGCCGTCCAGCGCATCCAGGTTTTCGATGGTAGTCTAAGATCATTAGGTTCTTGATCTCAATAAAAAATAATGATATATTCTAAAAATAATAATGACATAATTGATGCCAATTAACATGCATAATCAATTTGATAATAAATAATAACATTACATATAGAGAACAAACATGGGATATAAGATTATTTTAAGTTTGCTAGTTTAGTAATTAGTTAAGTAGTACATTTAGATTTGTATATTTATTGAAAATATTCAATTATTATGTTCTTTATATAATGATGCTTTTCTCTTGATAGACTATCAATAGGATTAAGCTAGGACCGTTTTCTAAATAAATAAATAAAACAATAATTTCAATTCATCCGTTATATCAGATTTTGAGATATAAAAATTGTTCAAATTGAAGATTGATGTTCCATAAAACAAACTTAGAAATTCATTATTTTATTTAATAAAACTAAATTAATAATCTTAGTTAATAATATTCCATTGTTGTAATATATCAATTGGAATATTTCAATGTAATTTAACTCATAAATATAAAATATAATTAAATAAGACTTTGAATATAAGGATCTGGAAACGTTTAGTTTAAAATTTAAGATTACTTGTTTACGCTCTGTCCTTGGCCTTCCTTCCTAGTTCTATCCAGTTGTTGTCCATTTTTCTCATGTCCATCACCATTTATCGGCATAATATGTTCTTTGGTCTTCCTCTCATCCTTTTGCCTTGAGGATTCCAAGTCAGGACTTGCCTTGTGACGCAGTTGGGTGTTTTCCTCAATGTGTGTCTTATCTCCTTTCAACGCTTCTTCCTGATTTTTTCCTTTCACTGGGATATGGTTTTCTCTTTCCCATAGTAGGTTTTCATTGATAGTGTCTGGCCAACAGATCCAAAGTACTTATCTGAGACAACTAAGTTTCTGCCCCATACAGTAGAACTGTATTGGCATTTGCATTGAAGATTCTGACGTTGGGCAGAATTTAAGATTAACAATCTAAAGAAAATACAAAGTTGTTTCACATTACTTTAGTACTACCATGATCTACTTGAACCTAGATATTTTCTAGACTGAAATTCATACTTCAAGTCAAATTATTTAAAGTCAACATTCATATAAGTGTGTATAACTGATGGTGAAAATCAATTTTCATATATTGACGGTTTATGTGTGTGAATAAATTAAATTTATAGGTGATGTTTATGTCGATTAATAACATGTAATGCATTGAATTTCTGATGGCTAATTAATTTTTTGAAAATTGTAAAAAAATTCATAACGCTAATAATTATTTGATCAGAAACAAAAAAAACATGGATAACACGAAGATATTTTCCCATTCATATCATTACGAATACTATTCTGTGAAAGTTATTAAACGATCAAACATCTAGTCTGAACATTGAATAGCTAAGTATAGTCTACTGAGTTGAGTTACTCTCTGACTACAGAAATCTTACTATTCTTTTCAAGTTCAAACCATGAGATATTATTGCAAAAATCACCTGATTATTATAAATTTTCAGTTTCTTTTAAATGAAAGTAAAGAAAGTTGTCTTAATTACAGACGCATCCTAATGAATCCACGTAATTTTTCTAATCACTATAACCTTAACACTTCACATACTGACTAGTATACCTACATAACTTCAACATTATTATCACAACATTTACACTGACATAGATGTTCTCTTATTATGTATTGTATTCGCTTTATATAATTGCATTAACTACTAGTGACTATGTAACAGCAAGTTTCTTTATCATTTCTTATATATGTTGTACCTGCGTTGTTTATTCTTGTAGTTGTAACAAATGAGAAACCACTGTATTTTCTACGACGCGAAATCAGAACACCAAAACTGTTACCAATGATGATTTATTAACATCAAAACACTACAACCCTTGGTCAATAATACACTCGATACATATTGATTAGATACTCATTTTGGTTAAAAATTAGGATAAAATCATATTGTTCAAAAAATCTCCAGAGTTACAACAAAATCACATGTTTTCTATCATGTTGAGAATAGTTCATGTTCATTTTATACAAGAATATTGTATCTTGAGTAAAACATTACACTCAAATAAATTATTGTCATGCCGAATCAAATATTACACTAGAAAACAAAAACAAATATTAGTCTGATAATCATCATATAGAAATAAGTTACATTACATCAATGTGACGTAAATATGTTCCTTTTTTCGAAAAAATGTAACTGCAAAGGATAAATACATACACTATAGATGTATCAATCTAGTCCCTAATGATGAAGATACCATTGGATGAAGGATCAGTGGTCTGAAGGTTAAGGCTACAAATTGCATCGTCATAGCTATAATATAGGAGACAAAAGGAGTTTCATGATGACAGTAAAAGCTTAGCACAAATTTTTTTTTTTTTAAATGGAATTAAGTTCAAATTAATATAATAAGATCAAGATTTAGTGAAAATTAAACATTGAATGCAACAGAAAATTTTTTAAGCTATGTTCCTCATCATCACCACGAATAGAGTACGTTCATCCAGTGGACAATAATAAGGATGTTTGTATGTAACAACACATCTAAGTCCGAAATTCGACCATTTTTCAAATACATAATGCATTATAAGTTTGCACAAACCGAGTGGTAACTAAAGACAAAACATTTTTCTATTGAGTTGGAAGCTAATTTCAATAGAGTTATATTAAAACTCGGCTAATCTCAATGTAGTATCTGAAAATTCTGTAAAAAAAGAAAACGAAACGTCTTCTCAAGTTCGATGAATGAATTTTAGCGATAACAATTTTTTGTTATGTCATATATCATACTTTTCTTATTTTTCTATTGTTGTAAGCGATTGATTATGTAATAGAAGTTGTTTCTAGTCTGTGTATATATCTCAAATGATTAGTGAAAAAAGTAGTGCAATTCTAGGAACTAAAATGAAAACGACCGAAATTCTCACATCACATCACATTTTTTTGTACATCCATTGACTCAATTGAAAGTCAGTCTTATATTACCTTTATTCAAGTATCTTTGTACATCTGACCACAACAGTGCATTTCTTTTTAAAAAAAAATAAAATGTACGTTTAAAAATCATTTTAATATTGAATAACGTAAAACAGTTAAGTAATTTTCTGTCCATTGACTAGTCTAAAACTTTTTGGCTAATTAGTTTAAGTACATTATTCACTTTTTTTTCTTTTTTTTGTTGTTGCTGTGATTGTTTTCAGTATTGTTTTGTAACCATGTTGCCAATTAAAGTAGATCAGAAACTTATTCTAATGACATTTTCAATAATGAAAAAGTTATATGTCAGTTGATTTTAATTTATTTCAGTAAATAGTTAACAAAAGGTTATGATGACGGAAATTTGAAAGTGGCACTCTTTTATTTCAAAAAAAAATAATGACTAAATTGGAAATAAACTGAAGCAGAATGTTTATACTTTGATGATGTAACGACTAAATATTTGTAAAATATGTGTTAAAAACTTCGTCGAATAACTAAATGTTGATCTGATCAATGCTAGATTTCCGTATACCGATGTAAAGTATTCTTCTACGGTTAGAAACATGTCATGACGTTCATTAGTTAAATAGTTATGGTAAGAATTAGCCAGTCAACTTTCTAAAAAAATTATTTTTTTAAAAATGTATTTCAATTGTAGCTCTCAAATCATGTTATTGTAATACTTTAAGAAGAATTTAATGAAATATTATTTTTGGGTGATTGTATGAAATAAACTAATGTACAATCCGTGGGCATTGAATTACCTATCTACTCCTTTAAATGTTCGCAGAATGTGACTATCGATACAAGTTACTTTATGAGAAGATAAGTGTAACTCAGATATGACATATAATAATTTGTACAAGATAATTTATCTCATAACTTGAACTTACCGAAGTTGTTCAGTCTGAAAAGATTTATCAATGATACTGTGATAAATCGACTACAAACATCTTAAAATATTTTCTATTGGACATATTTTGTTCTGATTTCTTTGACAGTTTAGCATAGAAAGGTGTATAGAAAATAAGATGATTTTCATGTAACACGAATCATGAAATTGACTATACGATAAAATAATTGGAGTTTAAAAAATAGTTGAAGTGAAAATTAGTGGTTCTTGGTCATCATTAACTATGATATTACATAAGTAATTCATTTTAAATGAATAACTGGAGTAATACAAAGATCAATGAATTAGAATTGCAATATTGTATAGTAACTTCCTAAATGGATCTCTCAGAACTTTAAAAAATTAACAGCCAGTGAAGGGCATATATACATTCAAAATAATGTTTCCAGCGTTTACTCTCTTCACTGATATTTTCGGTGAATTGTAGACCAACGAACTACTCCTCACAAAAGACCAAATGTATTCAAAAAATTGTCATCAGAAAAATTTGATGTATCATGATTCTATAACTGCATTTCATAAAACGTACTATCATTAACGACTTCATTACTCGACAACCTAAAGTTAGAAAAGCTCTAACATTAATAAAAATAATAAAAGCGTCAAGACCCAACGAAAAGATATGTCAATATATGTTTAGAACCTTCATAACAAATTGAAAAATCTATCCACAGTGAGTTGATTAACAATTTCAAGCTGTCCTATGAATAACAAAACATTATAACTTCTAAGGAATTAATTTCATTTGAGTAAGCATATAGGATATCAATGGTAAATTACAATATCTGATTGTGGTGTGTAATTTCAACAGTTGAGATTATGTGTCAAGTGAAGCAAGACCACCATGGAAAATCTGTAAGCACTGGATGGCCGTTTCGCCCTATTGTGGGACTCCTCAGCAGTGTGCATCTACGAACCTATCTCGCGGGATTCGAACTCAGGAAATATCAGTCTCGCGCCAGGCAATTGACCAACTAGACCACTGAGCCGGCATCCAATGGTCTTAATGTCTAACTTCAACTAATTCACGAAATTGAGCGACACATCCACTATTGTCATCAGTGAGTTGCTATTTCACAACCGATCCGGTTGAACTCCAATGGTCACTGCTTCTCACTAGAACTCTAGGATATACCTCTTGAAGCCAGTCACTAGGGAGCATACGTTGGTTAGTATCAGAAGGGGTTTAGTAGAGACTGTAGTAATTTTAACTGACTCATGATCTCAACTGTTGAAATTACTACAATCTCCACAAAGCCCCTTCTGACACTAATGGCGTGTGAATTAGCTCAACCAGTTTTAGAAGCATAAACTCTTGACAATATAAATTTACAGTCATTTGATATTTTGAGATTTATTACTAAGGAATTCGACAGCATGATTTGTGAATTCCTTTTGGACAATAGTAGACATTTAATCAATCATCCTTTGCTTTACTTAAACAAACATATACTAACAAATACCTCATACAGATTTCTACATATCAAGAGCAGAACTGATTCACTTTTTACATAAGCTATTCAACGATTCCAAAAAAACAAAAATTAAGCAACCAATTAATGTCTGAAAATCTATTAGGAATGTAGTTCGACAAGTAAGCGCAAATCCGAAATTCGAACTAGAACATTTATGAGTGAGTAAATAATTAGTTAGATATTATTTGTGTCATGATTAACTTTTCTACCACAGTTTTTTTCTGGCATATTTTCATCTAAATATTTCATAGTTTTCATGAAATAAATTAGTAACTAAAAATATTCATACAATATTTATGTGTATTTGTAAAACCAAAAAAAAAAAAGAAACCCAACATAAGTCTAGTAATTTATCACTTCCTAATGACGTTTATAATCGTTTTTCAATCTATAAAACATTAAATACAAGACATCATAGTACTTATTCACCAATTGTAACTAACTCTAGAATGACTGGAAGAAAAAAAAATTAATAAACGGTCTAGTACGCTATTGATTGATTTTGTCCATTCAATATATAAATAGTGTTTAAATACTGAATTAATGATCTAACTTGATGATTGAACTGGATTAGGTTTTAAACTTGTCATCTTGACAGTTGAATATTGAATGCCCAAAATTGTTATGGGCACTTATCTGAAAATATTTAAAATATTTATTTTCTATACAATTTGAATAGATTTTTTTTAAAAGTCTGACTGCAAACAGTAGGTGGTATCAATCATTTATTAGTTGAATTTATTATTAAACAAAAATTACATTTAATTTTAACTAAATTATGTATTTATCACAATTTTAAATCTATGTGAATTTGTTTAAATATTCTACTAGAACTACGTAACTTTAATATGTAGCGGATTTTTAAATGTCATGTCTGAAATATACATATTTATGTATTTCACATAAATCATTTCGGATTAGTACACTTTTAAGTGAATTGAGGACCTAGTTAATTCAAAACATAAAGAGATAGTTGTCATCTCCTAATACCTAAAAAGTATGATGACTTATTTATTTAAAAATGAATTAGGTATTGTAATGGATGAATAGTTTCAGTCAATTAGTATTACATTGAAGATGAACTACCGTATTATAAAAATATCACAAATATAAAAAAAAATGTGAATATTATTCAAACGATGACTACGAAGTTGGCTTTTTGATCCGAATAACAATTGCTTCAGCCGTTTGCTGGATTCTTAGTCTGACGGAACTAGGTAGACTGCTGTTACCACGATATAATATTTCGAAAGATCGCTCCATGTTGGCTGTATGTCCCATCTGAATTAAATGGATTAAAATGAAGCTGTTAACCATTTTGACTACACCTTTGATTAATCACACTGGGAGGTGCTCACAAGCCCGGATGTAAAAAAGCCAGAACATCTGCCAATATAATTTGCTCCACAGGAGCAGTTGAATTGATAGATACAGAAAGAGGTGGTTTATCTCATTATTGTTATTATCTTTGTCAGTGTTATTATTATTACACTTGATAACATTTTTAAGTAATTTATCCAACATCCATCCCTATCTATACTATATCTGACCTAATTCATATGATTCTACATATTACGTAATTTTTTGATTTTTGAGATGGTGAAGATTTTAGCTCAGGTGGATGATTTTGATGGAGTTTTGTTTTCTGAGCTAGATGGTTTATCCCATTATTCTCTCTCTCTTTCACCCCATATTGACCATATTTATTCGGATCGCTTATTTCACAATTTTACCGCGCTTATAAAAAGATTCAAGTTTACACTTCATATTAGTCAACCCCAACGATAACCATTAAATTTTATATACTTCTTACGCCTGTTACTCCTAATGGAGCATAGGCCGCCGACCAGCATTCTCTGTCATGGGCCTTCTTTTCTAATTCCATCCAATTCTTGTTCATTTTTCTCATGTCTATTTCCATTTCCCGGCGTAATGTGTTCTTCGGTCTTCCTCTCCTCCTTTGACCTTGAGGATTCTATGTGAGAGCTTGTCTTGTGATTCAGTTTGGTGCTTTCCTCAATGTGTGTGTGTCCTATCCACTTCTAGCGCTTCTTTTTAATTTCTTCCTCCACTGGGATGTGGTTTGTTATTTCCCTTTGATTTTATATAGCAAACAACAATTCCTGATTGACATACTACAGCTTTAATTACTTCTCAATAAAGAAGTATATCAAATTTTTTTAATTTGGAAAACATTCATGAAAAGAATAGCCTATTTTACGTCAATTTTCTAGTTAATGAATTTACAGTTAAGCAATCAAAATCATCTACTACTCTTTACAGTGTAATCTATTGATATAATGGGCTGCTTGTTATTTATTTCGTTAACATCCAAAAGTTCTATTAGGCATATGATTCAAAAATGTTTAAATCTATTATTTATCCCTTTGTTAACCGTGAAATGGAATAAATCACTGATAGATCATTATTCAATTATATATATATATATATATATATATATATATATATATATATATATATATATATATATATATATATATATATATATATATATATATATATAGTTGCCTCAAGATATGATTTATCCAATTATGTTTTATTATTAAGTAATGTTACATCATTGTATGAACATATATATTACAATATTCCTTTAAGAAATTACCAACTGACCGAAAATATTTAACCAATAAAACCATGAGTTTTCAATTAGAATCCTTAATAATCATGAAAATGGATAAAAATTGAATTTATCCAGTGAATGAAGTGGAATTTGTTTTCTATCTTTAATTTGATCATAAATTATTGTTTATTTAATTGTCTTTTATATTGTTTAACGAATGATTGATTTCATTGTTAATAGTTATACAGGTATAAAATTTGTACAAATTTAAATATATTTAGAAAAATACACTTTAGACTTGTTAATGAGAAAAAATGGAATGGAATGGAATAATAATGATAATAATAACAATAATACCTCAGAGAACAAACTCTACCAAAACCATCCACCTGAGCTCTAAATCTCCATCATCTCTTTTATTAAAAGATCAATGTAATGATAGTATAGTTCAATTTTGATTTATTAAATTTGATTATAATGAAGTTATTCAATGATACTATCAAGTCATATCTAGTCACAACTGTTGGTAATTCACCAGTTACACCAAAAATTACATGGTTTAGAATGACTGGAACGAGGTAAACCCTAAGGTTTATTATTATTGCGAAGTTTTCAAAAGACAACTGACCTAGAAAAGAAGTAATTTCAAGAAATTCGTGTTTTTTCTGATATATTAAGATGATTGAACGATAGTTATTAACCTGCATAACATCAATATATGTACGATTTCATTATCTATCACTAAAAATAAGGAATATTATTGGGACTGACAGGTTCACTGTTTTCTTAAATTGATTTAGGCATTTAAAGACGGAAATCCGCCTGTAGTTCTTGTAGAGTTATTGACGATCCCAATTCCACACAAACAAGGAGGGTAGGGTGTGGGGTCGTCGACCCCATCTCGTAGAAAACAATCTTGCTAAAATAAATGACAACTAGATTAAACAAATTAAACATAAATAAGGTAAGTAATTTAAAGATGGCTATTCATATACTGAATCAAATATCGGCACAATATAAAAAATGTTACTACGACATTACATTCTAGGTAATGCCGTAGCTAATCAGAGCTAAAGGCTAGAGTATAAGCACAAATCCATAGACATTTTTGTTGATCTCTGCAAAATGATGATAGTATCATCAGCTGACTGGAACTCTTGTTCTACGTGTGTCAAATATTAATATATACCTGCATATATATCTAGATTTCGAAGTTGAAGCACACAACTATTATCAGTTCTAAATAGCATTTTCGTATTCATAAATTTAATAACCATGACTGTTTTTCTAAGTCACTAAGAGGTTGTAGTGTCGGTTACTATGTTAAGCCAATATAACTTATTCTAGCTTCTGGACAGGACACTTTATCCATTCTTCTTGAGTCACGTTTTGAACTTGTTAACTGTTCACTTATCTACCCTGACTGTTTTTATATGAGCGTATGGGTGTGCATGTCTTGTCCTACTCATCACATGTCTGTAGCTTATTTTTGTGCGACTATAAATATTGATGAACTCTTGGTTAAATGGAGTTGGCTTACACACTTTCTCCGCCGTGCATCATTTCGCTTCATTCGCTGCGATTCTCTGATTGTCTGTTTCGATTGGCGACTGTACAAACCAAACGTATTCGAAATCCGTTCTCGTATCTGAGTCATTTGATTCCGTTATTAACCAACGTGGATTAAGTCGATAATAATATACGAGAATTACCAACATATATATTTCAATAGCAATCAATCACACGATCAAACTGAGATCAGATCCCAGGCCACAAAAATGTTTCAACAGATTTGAATTTTTTTCTGAAAGTTTTCAAATTTAGTAATTGGTTACTTATGCAGGCAAACAAATCCCATTAAAAGGCTGCTCTCGTTTACGAAGAAATCAACACAGTTGGTTGCTTGAAGAGACACCGCCTATCTCAGATGTGTAATGAATGTAGTTTATAAATACTTGCCACATTTGAACTTATGTACAAACATTCAGTTGACTATTGCTATTAAGTTCTACCTTTAAATAAACAACATTGTACAAATACTTCATAACGATTTTGAAACCATCTAGAAATCGTATATTCACATGAAAATAACCAAAATATCCAAGAAATTAGTGACTAATAATTATAGTTAGTCAAATATTTATATTCCATATATTCCATATATTTCATATACATATATAACCAACGTTTAAGCGCTTCCATTCTTAATTGAACCATTATCATTAGTCTACGTCGATTAAGTACATATATCGAAAGTCTATTCATATAAGAATTAAAATTATTATTATTTCCCTAGATGAACAATATCACATAGTAAATAACTGAAATAAAAATCATAATTATTTATTCCCCATTTTTCTAATTATTTTTTATAACAGCTATCTTAAATATTATTAGAATTAATTAGTAGTAGTGAGTGCTTCTTTTCAAAAAATTTTTAATTTTAGTATTTTTAAGCAAAGATGGATAGTGGCTAGCAGTGGAATCCTATTTCGGACTCGTCATCTGGATGTACCTGTATCCCAGAGTTCATGTTCGTTCCGGGACTCGAACCCAGTACCGTTCGCTTCAAACGCCATCACTTTATCCACTTAGACACTGAGTCTTGATAGCCACCTGCTTGTGCAATCGGGTGAAGTTTAAATTCACTTGGTGTTGTTTTACTTGCATCTTCCCATTGTTATCTAAAACTGCAATCGATCAGTCACAAACGAAAAGCTATCAGGGCTCAATAGCTAAGTGGATAACGTAGTATCGTTTGAAGCGAACGGTACTGGATTTGAGTCCTGGGGTGGCCATCAACTCTGGGATGCAGGTTCACCAAGTTGACGGGTCCCACATAGGATGAAACGTGCATTCTAGATTCCACAGTTAGGCACTATCCATCTTTTCTTAAAAAGCTTTTGATTTAAGGCTATATCTAAGCAATCGGCACAGGATGCACATATGCCAACATGAGACTGATCAATTGTAGTCCTAAATAACAATGTGTAGACACAAGTAAAACAACTACAAGTGAATTTTAGTTTTGTTATTATTTGACACTTAAATAAGTAAACATTTTAGATTTATTTTGTTTATTTCCTCACAGATTTTATTTTAATTTTCTTTTTTTTCTTTTTTTCTTTTTTCTTAAACTAGGAGTGATTAATATTTTTTTAATACAATATCTAATAATTGCTCGTAAACAATGCTTTAATTTAGAACATGAATTAGATTATTGTTCTAGAAAGCATAAAGTTCATATACCAACAAGTCAATTATCTGGTTATAGTTTTGGTTATGGTTCATTAAATGATACAGAATATATGTGCCGGTAATTATCAATTTTTTTGGCGTTTTTTTCGTTTCTTTTATATATAAGATTTGTAAATTGTTTTGCAAGATTTCAATTAAATATATTTCAACCAAATATTCTTGATAAAATATCATACAAAATGTATGAATTTCTTTCAAATTACTCTTAAGAATACATCAAAGTAACATCCTGGTATAAAAAAAATCTAAACGTTTTCATAAATCTGCTAACTGAATCAATTAAGTTTTTGATTGAGTTCATGAACCAATTGATGTTAGACCACCTTTGAAAACGTGGAATCACTGGACGGCTGTTTCGTCCTAATGTGGGATTTCTAGGCAGTGCGCATCCACAATCTCGCCTGCGGGATTCAAACCAATGGCCTCCGGTCTTGCGCGCGAACGCTTAATCTACTGGACCACTGAGCCGGCATCCAATGGTGAAAGTGTCTAACGTCAACCAGTCCACAAAATTGAGCGACCATCAATCAATTAAGATATCATCTCCATTTTATCAACATTGAAATTATTCACTTATTTAATTCAATACGTCCCTTTGATAAATTTTGATAGTGTGATAATAAGATGAAGATTATCAGAACTAATATGATATAATAAAGCAATATATTTCGAACTATCTGATCACACATGAGGTGTCAAAGAAGACATTTCATCTATAAATGATAAATGACTAAGAAGAACTATGTGATATATTAGCGCAATACATTTTGAATAATCTAATCATAGACAAAGTACTTGTTAAGAACATTTATATATAAAATAAAAGCTTATTATCCAGAATGATTAGGTTTTAAACTGTTTTCTCCTCTTACCCTCCACTTTTAGTGTAGTTGACCTTTTATTTCTATGCTTAAATGTTCTTAACAAGTACAATATGTGTGATCAGATTGTTTGAAATATATTGCTCTATTATATCATATTAGTTCTGATAATCTTCATCTTCTTATTACATTATCAAAATTTATCAAAGGGACTTATTGAATTAAATAAGTGAATAATTTCAATTTTGATAAAATAGAGATGATATCATGAAAACGCCTAGTTTTTTTTTACCTGGATGTTACTTTGATCTATTCTTAAGAGTAATTTAAAAGAAATTCATACATTTATACATACATGAAGCAGGTACAAAAAGAGATTAACTTATGTTAATAGATTAAGCTAAAAGAAAATAAACAGAAAGCTATTTTATTTTCTCTAAAATGTATGGGAACGTTAAAAAAATATAATTTTTACACTTGAATTTATTAAGTAAGTATATGCTATTTTTGTTGACAAAAATGAGCAATGAAAATGCATAAAATCTGAAAAATATGACTTTACAGTCTATGCAACAGAGATCATGTTTATTATTTATCGAAGATAATGGCTTAACATTGAAAACCAAAGGTAATGGATTCGAACCTCAGAGTGAACATCAAATATGAAATACAGGTGTATTCAACTGGATAGTTCTAAATAGAACGAGACTAGCATCTTAAACTCTAACGCTATGCATTACTTATCTCTTTGGAAATAACCGCGAACTAGTGACGACATCAAGGCAATTCCTGCAGGCTCAAATAATGCAAAAGTGGTGGACCAACATTTAGTCCTTCATATCATCAACGAAGACACTCAAACACATGCAAATATTTAATAATATAGATTTTCATAAATACCACAAGGTGCCTGTCTCACTTTAGTTTTAGTAAACGATGAGACATCATTAATGTAACAATAATTTAATATGTTCAGGACTGGATATTCTTGACCGAATTTTGATTACAATAATATTTTTGTTCTTTTTAGTTTACAACTTTACTTACACATTAAGTATTCTATTTTATATATATATTTGACAATATATTCAGTACTCGATGGCACATATTAGTATTTCACTGTATGAGGAAAAGAGCAGAAGAATCATGTAATCATTCCGATGAGGAGAAATTTCGACAAATTATATGGTCCATTTCTCTAGATACAAGAAAATTTGAAAAAGCTGCTGCATATATATGTCATGAACATAATTTGAGAAGTAAGTTGTATTACGAAACTTACTACACTATTCACAATGTCCAATATACTCAAATAAATCATAGAATGATTTAATAACATGAAATGATTATGTTTCTGTGAATTTAATTTAAGATTTAGAGTTTGATTATGTTAGTTTTACACCTGTTTCTTTATTATACCAAATATGAGAAACTTTGTTTTCAAGCCACTGAAAGGCTGACGTTAAATTGAAAACAACACTGCAAACAATGTCAATATCAAAATTGTGCTTATTTTATGATTAACTACTGAAGTGAAACACTGATATGCTATAGTCAAATAATGTGAACCAAGCACATTTTTATCCACTGAAAAATCTGATTAACCATGTTTTCATTTAGTTGTTAAGTACTTTGCACAATGCAGCAATTCAAATAGTTTGTTTCTGAATTCTATAATTAACAACCTATAATTGTACATCAGTGATCAGTCAAAATTTAAACTAATACATATATAATTCTCGGAAATATGCTAAAGAATATCTTTGAATGTGCTGAATTTAATTCAGTTTAAACGTTTAACTTTCCTAAGTAATAAATAAAGTGCTCAAACTGTTTCCTGATATAATTATGAGATTGCATAACAAATAAGACAGTTTTATTGATTTAAGTAAACCTAAGCTTTAAATTCTTGGTTAGTTGAAAACAAATCAAAATATGATTTTTGAAATTATGAAGGAGATTGAACTTGGCACTAGGTTGTTTTTCTTGTTTGTCTAAATCAAACAAATATGCCACTATGTCGTTCGAGTTTCTCAATATCACAAGTGTAGGTACTAAATACACAAACTGCTTGGTGTAGTACATAACATTTATACTAAATATTATCCAAAGTTCTGAAGTTTAAATATGAAGGACTTAAATATACTAAACAGTTATCATTTCTAACTGTGTTTAAGGAATTTAATTTTTCAGTAATTGTATCCATTCAATTTCGATTGGCTCGATGTTATATTGATGGTATCGCATCTTAGATAATGATTATTTGATCAATATGTAGTTTTTTTTATTCACTTTCGATATTCATCAAGAGACTTAAAATATATATATAAATTATATATGGGCGTTTAATATGAAAATAAATTCATTCTCTTAAGGAAATCTTCAAATATAGAAATTAACTAAGCATTTTAACTATAAATTAATGTCACTTAACACGTGAAGCAGTTTAAACAAAAGATATTAGTACTTGTCAATAAAACTACTAGTATTTCTGGTAAATCTAAGTAATTTTCCTCATACAGTGGGAACGACTGAAGTTGCACTTGAATTACTGGGATATTTACACTTAGTATGAACAACTAAGTTATTACTAGAAGAGGTACATCCAGCTGCCGAGTTCCAAATATAACGAAACGCGGATCCTAGATTCCACTGCTAGCCACTATCCATCTTCAATTATAATGCTTGTGAATTATGGCAATATAGAGGCAATCCGCACAGTATGCACATACTCCAATAAGAGACTGATTATTTGCAGTCCTAAACATCAATTAGAAGATTCCAAGTGAATAGTATCATTTGTTTAATAAAGTCTTAGAAATGAAAAGCATTTAATTTTTATAACTACTTACAGCCTCTTCAAAAGCTGTACTTCTAACTCTTGTCTTTGTCAAATTCTTTCTTCAAATAAAATCTGTCTCACTGTATTTATAGTCAGTCATATATACTAGTTTGACACATCTAAATTATCCCTAGTAGTGTTGTATAGAACAAACATTTCTTCCTATATATAACCCATCAATTTCAAGTACTTACATTTTAATGTTGATGTTTAAAGAAAGACGCTGTATTTGAAAGTTAATAAAGTTAAATATGACGAATATTTCTGAAAATAATTCAGACCATAACTGCTCACTTGCCTTATTTTCCAGTAATAAAAGCACTAGCTTGCTCAAAATACTTAAGAGTTATTAAGGATTCCGTTATTGCTTATAATAAATTGTTTAGTTTTAATAAAAGTTTTTTTTTTTTCTTTTCAAATCAAACTAATTTAAGTTGTCTTATTCAACATTTATTTAGTAAACTACATTTATTACAATATTTCTATTTTAGTTTTACGTGAACATCAGTATAGATGTTTAAAACAACAAGAGAAATTAGCTGAACAATGTGCAGTTCATAGAAATGAAACAATTAAAGAAGTTGTATTAGCATTACATAATCAATCTAGTCGATTATTATCTAGTCCTAATGAATATTATTCTATCATTAAACACACATTAACATCATATGAATGCAAGTAAGTTACTTTATTACACCTTCATTATTTTGTATCTCTATGTGAATGTTTTTTTTAAAATTTTTTATAGAAAACCGTTATATTTGGATCTCTAAATGCTTCACTTGATATTGTTTTATTTGAATCTTCCCAATGATGTTTTAGGACTGAAGTTGATCAGTCTCTTATTGGCATATGGGCATACTGTGCGTATGCCTCGATATTGCCTTAATTTACAAGCATTATAAGCAGAGATAGATAGTGGCTAGCAGTGGATCAACTTCAGTCCTAAAACATAAATGGGAAGATTCAAATAAAACAATATCAAGTGAATTAAACTTCACCCCATTGCACAAGCAAGTGGCTATCAGGGCTCAGTAGCTAAGTGGATAACGCGATGGCGTTTGAAGCGAACGGTACTGAGTTCGAGTCCAAGAGTGAACATCAACTCTGAGATGCAGGTACATCCAGCTGACGAGTCCCAAACAGGACGAAACGAGCGTCCTGGATTCCACTGCTAGCCACTATCCATCTCTGCTCTAAATGATTATTTTACAATTACTATAAGATTGCTCATTAAAAATTTAATGGTCACTTTCTTACAAATTACTGTCATAATAACTTGTAATAAATAATAATCTCCTATATACAACAATGAATTCATAAATAATTCAATTAAGTAAATTTTGTCTTAATATATTTCCAAATTTAACTAGTTACTATGAATTTCTTAAATGGTCATAAGAATACTGTAATTTCAGTAAACTTCATTAAATGTAAACATTTCACCTTGTAACATATTGTAAAAATATTGTAGTGAATAGAACACGGGTGAGGACAATCGAATCACAGTTCAAAAACCACTACAGACTTACTTGGTAAAATAAAGAAATCATATAGTAAATCGTTAATTTTTCAAAATATTAATCCATCATACCAAACCGGACTGTTCCTGTTGTAATCATCAATCCATTGTCTCACATTACATTGTTCATGCGTTTTCTTACAAATTGCATTGTGTTCCGTCTCTTCCTTTCTTGATCTTCCCCCATCTTCTGCTACCAGACATTACGTTTTTAACTCGCGTCATATACTACTTATATCAATATAAGTAGCACGCACCACAATAAGATGTAGTATAACTATTTATTAATTAAAACTTAAATACTCAAAATAAGTAGATCATTAAAATATGTTTAACGAATACTTCAACTTAGCGAAGCAATTTTTATCTATTCTTATTAGAAAACATAGTGAAATGTTTATTATTTAATGTGATGAACAATGTGGTGTTTACATAATATAATGAAACTCATTTATTAATTGCATCAGTCTTCCATACTACTAGAACATTTGCAATATTATCAACTAATTCAAATTAATTTAAGATGTTTTCAGTTAATCCATCATTACAAATCTGTACATGATCAACAGGATGAAAAAAAATTAATTACTAGTGGAAAAAGTGGCTTATTTTTGATAAAGTCCATATTTCGGTTTTTCCTATTGTGCTATGTGCTACTGATGTCGACAAATATAAGTAGTGTGTATCATTAATAGTGAAATGCCTAGCAGTAGAAGGTTAGGAAGATGGAAAAAAACAGAACAAGACCAAAGAATGGTTGTTGTGGGAACAAAAGAACAATGAAGTCTGACATTTTGCAAATAAGCTATTTACTGTATGGTTCTCAGATTTTAGTAAGATGTTCTGTATGATCGGATTCGGTTGTCTCTATTTATGTTCTCGTTCTCTACATTATCTTTATTAAATTAACGATAAAATAGGATTTATTTATTTATTAATAAAGGAATATGCAACGTACTTGATCTCTGATTGCCTTTCTACTAGCTGCAGTGAGACGAGTTGAGTTTACAAATAATATTTCTTCTGAGTAGTCAAAGTATTCATGAAGCGTATAGAGAAATAATTTGAATGACCACAAATAAGAATCATAGAAGCTCATATGTAAAGAATCAGTTTATTTTAACAAAATTCAGGATCAGATTATTTGCAAGTATAACATATAGATTAACTTATCAGTTCTATTCATGAATTTTTTTTAATGGTGTGACTGGGGTTACATTTGATCTATGGTTCAACAGTAAGGAAACTTATTTTACATCGATCTACGAATTTATGAAAATTACGAAGGTCTCATAAAAACATAATACCAGGGAAAATGTACGCAGCAGTAACCTAATTCTCCAAGAGATAAAACAAAACTTCAGTTTACGTCATACCTCTAAAACCGTATCCTCAGTATTTAGAAAAGTCATTCTTGTTCAGTAGACGTTATCTTTTCTTAGAGCCGTCCAAGAAATCCATAGATTACTGTGTAAAACATGTTGGAATCGTGGATAGACAACGTGAGCTTTTAAAACAGCCATAAGCCAGAAATTTATTCCATCAATTGAAAGTTTGTTCTCAAGAATTTAAAAATCACACTTCCATAAATTTCGTCTGTAGCTAAATTAACCTTACGAAAGAGCTTAAAAAACAGATTTTAATTAAAATTCGAATTGGTGAATATATGAGAAAAGAATTTAGTTAAAAATTCTGATAAACTTAGTCTTCTCATTGCATTATCGATATAATTCTCGTATTCTAAATAAATATATAAGCTTTATAAAATCCAGCATAACTAAATATGGATGGTTGCTACCTGTCGAATCAGAGGCACACGTTTATTCGTCTTTAGAACTCGTCAGCTGGATAAACCTACATCTCAGAGTTGACGTTCAATCCGAGACTCGGTCCCAGTACCGTTTATTAACCGATTATTAACCGATGATTACAGTGCAAACGTTCGTTTGAGATATTGTGGAGTAGGAGATAAATTCCACTAATTCTAAGGAAACATTCTGTGACGTCCCTTCCAAAACGATACTTCGAAGAAAACTTTCCGATTCTTCACCATTACGTTTGTTATCAGACAATCCGGGGAAACGTTTTCAGTGTCAAATGGCTTCTGTCATCGATAAGTATTAATAGTATTTTCATTAAATAGTATCCAGCTTCGGTCTACATTGGTTACTCCGTTGATGTAATTTCTGATCAATGCCATCTGCATTTCTAAAACAAGTAGATTTTAGCTAACAGTGGAACCTAGTACTCTCACTTAATCCTATTAGGGACCCATCAGCTGAATATCTTCTAAGAGATTGTTCAAATCCCTACTGACAGTGTTATGAACATCTGCGTTCTAATTTTGTTTCGACTTTCTCAACGATCTTATTTAATACCATGATTAAATATATAAAATTATTGGCGATGACAATATGACAAATTATAATCATGCAAATTAGGATCAAACATTTAGATTTAGTCTCTTATTGTTTCCATACGTAAGAAACAGTTACCCATTATTAAATTAAAATATTAGTACATCAAGGTGTGTTGGGAAGATTATTTTCATGAAATATGATTTATAATAATATTTTAAAAGATCCTATAATCCCAATAATCTACAGTCTGTCAACTTAATTTACAAATTTCTTAAATGCTTGAATATTATTCAACGTATGAATGTACAGTACATTTTGCAAACGCTTACACTGTGAGAAAACTATTCCAGCGAATTATTATTATTAAAACACATAATAAATGTAAGGAATAGTATAAAATACACGAAGATTTTGTAAAATATGTACGCACCTTGAAGTTAGAAAATTAGTTCTTATAGGTTCGGTTGTGTTTTTGAACAACACACACTTCAGAGAGAAGTGAATAACAGCTCGTTCCGTGGATTTGATGCGTTTTTCTAATGATGTTTTACGAATAACTTCTTCTAAGATATTATTGCTATCAATGAACACGTATTTGTAATATCACTCAACTACATTATGCCGTTTTGTCTTTGTTTCACTTAACTTGTATGTCTTTATTTCAATAAACTGGTATTTTATTTAGTTAAAGTTAGGTGATGAATTGCTTATCTATTGAATTTTTAGACTGAGAATCACTTCCCAAATCCCTAAAATTAATCATTTTTATATCTTTTTTATTTACTACTGACAAAATATAAAATATTTGGTTAAGATAATTTTTTTATTTATTACCATATCACGTAATTGTCATTTGTAATTGTCACGCGAAAAAACAAAAAAGAACCTTGGTCAGATGTTGAATTCAGTGATAAAATAAGTTTTATATGAATAAGTAAACAATTTTAATTGATTGAGATCATGAACTGATTGATGTTAGACCACAAGTGAAAACCTGAAAGGAGTGGACGGCTGTTTCGTCCTATTGTGGGACTCCTCATCAGGGTGTATTTACGATCCCGCTCGCAGGATTCGAACCAAAGGCCTTCAGTCTCGCGCGCGAACGCTCAACTTAATAGACCACTGAGTCGGCATCCAACGGTGTTAATGTCTAACTCCAACCAATCCACAAAATTGCGCGGCCATCTTCCATTGTACTGAGGTAGATACCTGTCTCTCCCCGACACGGATTAGTTCCACTGATCACGACTTCTCATCGGAACTCCGAGAATTCCCTCACGAAGCTAGTCATTAGTGAGCATTGTACATTTATGAAACAATTATAAAATTTTAGATGAAAAGATTATTTTCCTTTCAATTGTTGAAGTATTATTTGATCAATAAATGTTTCCTTTAGCGACTGATTCATTAAAACAAAACAAAAAAAGTTAAATAAGAAAATATTGATAACCCTGTCAAAATAATTGATTTTTAATGTCATTATCTATTCAGCTTTAAGCTACTATACATATATTTAAAGATTCCTACAATTCGAATTATTTGTTAAATATTGTATTAAATATATGTTATGAAATTGATCTCCAAGGATAATAATACTTATTTACAGGATTATACATCTCAAGGTATATTTATAATCCAAAGTTAAGTAGTTGAAGCTATATATTCTTGTTTTCTGTTGTTTATTAGGCTGTTAATTTTGACAGATTATATATATGTAAAAATGTAGTAAACACTTGACTATCCGTCCAAATAGAATTTTCTGTCTTAACTATCACATTAAATAACAAAGCATATTTGAGGAAATATTTGTTCGTAGTAAAGTTTTCTACAAGCTTTATATTTAGTACATCTGTAGTTATGCTAAGCAATTGCTTTATCAAATTCAATTCATTTTTTTGGATGTTCATTACGAATCTTTTAAATTTAGCTTTTTACAGTCTCATATCATGAACACGATTAGATAATATATTTACATGTTCTATTTTTCACACAAATATACCTCTGGATGAATCATGGTTTACCTGAATGAAATAATATATGTATATGTTGAATATCTCAATGAATTTTATCCCTGGAAGTGATAATATTAGCCTTCATTTGTGAAAGACTATTCATCACATGGAGGAACAATTAACATAGAGTCATAAAACATCAGGAATTCAATTTTCTATTGATTAGATTATTTTAAATATACTAATATTTGTTTGTTCTTTACTTAATAAATGAACCGAAAAAGTGTGAAACTCAAATTAAACACTAGTCAGATAGAGTTTTAAATTGAATTGACTATTTCTACCCATCCATTATAATGAACTATTTGATAAAAACAAACAAAATGTAGAGTAACTTATTATATTCCCACTACGTGCTGTATAACACGTGAAAGCACTGTTGAATCTATCAATTGATTGATCGTTCTTTAATTCAAAACAAAAATGTATTTTTGACAAAATCAAATTACTGACAATTACCATATTGTGAATTAAAATAATATATATAAGCGAACAATATTGTTTTGAATAAGATCCTCATCATGCATTACTCCAATATACAATAATATAAATATGCATTTATGCAATTACTGAACCAATCAAGGCAATTTCTAAATGTTAACATGGGAATAGATTACATGAATAAACAATAAATCTAAATTAATAGTGTAATGACAGGTGTACTCAATGTGATAAGAAGAACCAGGACATGATTCAGTGTTTCATAATAGGAAGTAGATCAACAACATGAAAAAATAGACAGTGAATAATTGTAATTAAATTTCATTAGAATTATGTAAAAAGTGAATAAGAACTTTTACAACTACTTAACAATAAACAGTAAACAATCAAAATTTTGTGTTTTGAAAAGATTGATGACAAATTATGTTTTCTTGACGTTTTAAAAAGAAAAGGATTGCGTCAATAGAAGTGAGCATAGAAAACTTTATTGGGTAAATCAGCATATTTATTCTTGAGTCTTGTACCCATTCATTATAGAAGAAACCTAGTTAGATGTCTTGTATGTAGAGCTAGGGAGATAGACTAACACTACGTCATGAAGAGGAATGTCTAATGCAACTAGCCCCTGTGTATCATTTTCTAGCCGAGTTGTGGTGATTCTAAAGGATACGTTACCTTGTTTTACCACACCCATGTGTATCTGCTTATTCAGCTGCTACTGGGCAGAAAACTATATTGGCCTTACAACCAAACTACCGATTCAACATGTTAGTGATTACCTCCCTTTGTGGTTGAGAAGGGATACAAATAAAACAAAATGTAGCTTCGTTCTGTCACACATAATCAGTAGTAGACATCTAGTAAACAGAAGTAGGTCATTTAAAGTAACTTATCGTATACCCATCAATTTCCCTTATGGTGATCGACCTCATCTCTTACACAGCAGAAGCTATAGAAGTACCAGCTAAGCACCTGAATCTTTGTGATGATTAGAAATTTCTAACACTCTTATATTTTTCTTGGCCGCAATAACCCTAACAGACAGTTTTATTTATTGTTATTTTTCACACTCTGTTCGTTTACTTTTATTTACTCCATTTTTTAATAAATGCTTCACTGTCTTATTATATGAGCACTTCATATTACATAATCTTAATGATTTTCAATGAATATTATTTCATGTCTATTTTTCTAAGTTGGTGATCTACTTCCTATTATAAAACAATGATTCAAGTCTTGGTTCTTCTTATGACATCTAGTATATCTGTTATCACATTATCAATTTTAACTCTTGATTTGTTTAATTTGTATAGTGTGATAAGAGAATGAAGATTAACAGAACTATGTAATATATTAGTGCAGTAGATTTCGAACGATCTAATCACACTGGGCTCGAATCTCGCGGAGTGCGGGATCGTGGACTCGCACTGTTGAGGATTCCCATACTAGGACGAAACGGCCGTCCAGTGCTTCCAGGTTTTCCATGGTGGTCTAGTTCCAATTGACTCATGACCTTAACCACTGAAATTAAAATAAAAATGTTATCCTAATAATATGTCAATATAAAAACGTAGATTATTATTTTGTTCAAGAGCATAAAATTAAATTTAAAACCTTGATTTAGCTGACGTGAAATTGAGTATGTTCATATTTAATTTGGTTAACCTTTTTTGTTAACTTATTTAAGTAACAGAGTCATTCGTACAATAACAGCTTATCTATACCATTGTACTTTTATTATTATTACACTTGTATGAATATGTATATCAGAGCATTTGCTTACTGCTTATGCATTTATTCGCTTTGCTAGCCTTAGTATTAGTTGCTTAATTGATTCGACGATTCATTCATTTCACTATATATACATATGTACATTTTATTCATGTTCATTATATTTGCTTATTCGTACTCGTATTCGCTGACTCACTAGCTCGCTCGATCACTCGCTTGCCTGCTAGCTTTTCGGTACTACTACGATGCTGGTATAAATGTACCGTTTTAAATATTAATCATCAATAGTAGCAATACAATAAAACACGTTTACTAACTAGATAAATCTTATTTCTTCATCTTATCAAAATAAAGTTTGATGTTAATCGAGGATAAAGTTAAATGTTCTTTGATGAGATAACCTACACAATCATATAACATTGAACATTCATTTTATCTACATATAAACTTATTAAACATTCAATATCATAATGTTTCATTCATGTTTCCATGTTCCTCGTCATATTCAATATTCTTACATTTTTTTTCTCTTTTTTCTGAACGTTTAGATCTCTACGAACAAAATTAGATTGTTTATATAATATATTACATAATGCATGTCCATCCAATGCAGTACGTTTAATAATGAATTATTTTAAAGAGACATTACCGGATGGTTGTACATTTAATTATGAAACAAGATTATCTAAACATTTAGAATCATTACAAATGACTAATTTAATTAATAATGATGAAAATATAGATGAAATGAATATAAGAAAACAAACTATTATAAATAATTTAAATCAGATTCAAGCAAGTCCAATTAAATCTGTAAAAAATTATGCTTATTTAATAAATTATAATTATTTAACTATAACACTTATTATCTATATATTAATATGTATTCACTATTGAACATTTCTTCTTTGTTAGCTTCTCTTTTTAATTAATTAATTAATTTGTTTATAATATATCCGTATAATATCAATGATGAATGATATAGTCATCTATTATAGAGTATACTTTCTGTAAATAACCATTTGAATCTAATACTGATCAACATATAAGACAAAAGTTCAAAAGTATCAATGAATTGGTTCCATATTGTATGTATAAAAAAAATGAATCTTCTATTCTGTTATCTATCAGATTAAATTGTATTCATTAAAATTGATGTAAATATATTTTTTTTTATTTTTTCTTTCCTTTTTTTTTTGTTGAACAAAAAGTACTTTGAATCTAGCAGATTATACAAATTAAATACATAATAAATACATTATTTTTGTTTGTTTTTTTTTTGACATTAGAATAATAGCATTATTGATCATATATAGTCCTCTAGATACCCGGAATAAGATTATTTATCGAAATCAATAAAATATACTAAAGTTAATGAATGAGGGATTTTAAAATGATTATTTATAATTATCATTTAAAGTAAGCATAAATATGAACAAATACCAAAAGTTTAATATTTTTACTACCGAAGTCAATATTGTGAACTGTCTCAATTGGAATTTCTTCTACGAACGATATATATATATATATATATATATATATATATATATATATATATATATATATATATATAGAGAGAGAGAGAGAGAGAGAGAGAAGACTAATTAAATGTATTTGAAATTCTATGTAACATTGATAACGAAGCTTTTCGAATAACAAACGAAAGTTGATGAAGACGTTAACAAGAAAATGTATCATTATTTTAAATCATGAGTCAGTTGAAGCTGGATCACCATAAAAAGCCTGGAAGCACTGGACGGCCGTTTCGTTCTAGTATGTGACTCCTCAGCAGTGCGCATCCGCGGTGGCACAATCTCGTGAATTGAAGTTAGACATCAACACTTTTAGATGCCGGCTCAGTGATTCAGTAGGTTGAGCGTTTGCGCTGAGTTCGAAACCCGTGAGCGGGATCGTGGATGCGCACTGCCGAGGAGTCACATACTAGGATGAAACGGCTGTCCAGTGCTTCTATGCTTTTTATGGTGGTCTGGCTTCAACTGACTCATGATTTCAACTATTGAACATACTAAAATCTCCACAAAACCCCATTCTAAAATGAATATATGTAAACGAGAAACGTCTTTTCAAAGAAGTTTACCTTGAGAAGAATAACAATATAATACAATACAATACAATATATCGTACTCTGATGTTACATCAAATGCTATAAGCTGATTTTCTATTTAACCCATATCAACGATTTATTTGATTTGGATACCAATAAATGATTTGAAGACAGCATTCATCGCATTCTTGAGTATTTAATGAGATTTACATTCATAGAATCATTCTTTCATTCATTTAAAACACCTACCATTATCAATTTAGATAGATATAGTTGAAGAAAATTATTTTTTTCTAACATTCCTTATAGTTTCAATTCTCTTATTAGTTAGTTTTCTAGAATCATTTTCACTTATATCTTCATAAATTTTGAAAATTGATGAACAACCTACTTATATTATGATTAATATAACAGACTACAATTTGAAAATTTTGGCAGAAACTAGTTAGAATGATCCTTTTTTCTTTTATTAGTCTAGCGTCGTTTTATATTACTATTATTATTATACACAGTAATATAGTAGGGTATTATAAAATAAACAATATAATTCCCATCTTCTTAATGTTTAATCCTTTAGCATAATGTTTTTGTATTGAAAAAAGAAACTGGTTCAATTAGTTTTGGTAAATATATTTCTCTTAAAAGTTAGATCATTTGTTTAGTCATTAGGATTTACCGAAAAATAATTATATATCAAATGTATTTAATTGTTTATTAATCCCTATCATTATAAAACACCGTATATATATATACGAAGAATATCACTTTTCAATAAAGTCTCTGCAGATCCTACAATTATCATATTCAAATTAATTATCCCTCCCTGCTTCAGAAAAATTGGCCAGTTTTAAGGTAAAATACATTGTTTAATATTATAACAACATTAATTGTAAAAGAGAATAAAGCTATTAGTAATAACTTGAATTCGTTTCTAAGTGATATAAAATTAAAAGATTAATAATCGGGATAAATATTAGATAAACATAATACAAAAGATAGAAATAATAATGCAATTAGAAATTGGATTAAACATTTGGCGGAAGATAATATGATGTAAAAAGAGATATGAATACAGTAAGACATAATAAACTAAGGTGTGTGTTAACTAAACTATTCAAGTATTTAGAAGGTGATTAGTGATATTGAAATAGATAGTAGTAATAATAGTAATACAAAAAAATGTGAATAAAAATATCGATGACAATAATATTTGACTAAAATAGGTTTTAAGTCCTAAACACGGAAAACAAAATGGGAAAAGTGTATGTATATTAGTCAAATTAGGTGATTCGATATAAAATCACCATCGATTTATGCTGAAGTTATGATCAGTTTATATTTCAGAAACCAGTATATACTAAATATACCTCATAAAAGGGTAGAAAATTGACTTTTTGATTTTCTTGATGAATTGAGAATGATAAGTACTTTGTTTATATTAAATAGAGTACTATTCAAAAATAGGAATCATTAAACGGATATTTTATCCACAACTTCCCTTTTATTTACTTTTTGATTTAGGATAACCTTCATCATGACACATAAGATTCTGTCTTTAACCCTAACTTGTATGACCGTAATATTTAAGCACGTTACCGTAACTGGGATGGAGCAAAAAACAGATCAACGGCTTTCATTTCTAAAGTCCAAATGTATTGTTCTGACCATTGAACTTGAACGAACCTAAATCGATTCTGTGTTTAATTATGAGTGAAGACATTTGTTGAGTCACAAACCGATTCCCTTAGAAACAATAAGCGGCTTACAGTACTTGTTTGATAAATCAAGTATACTTGAAATCATACATTTTGTTGTTTCATATTATATGCTTGGGAATAAATGCGTCAATACAAACAGTCCTCTCAAGAATAATCGCAAATAACTGTTAATCTTTTCACTTATTATAAAATGAGCATTTATAGTTTTCGGCTACATTGATTATTCGACTACTTGCTTAAGTCCGGGTAACTATCTGATGTGGGGGCGAGAATGATAATGATTGGCTGTCTGAGATTGTGGACAAGATTTGTAGCTCAGGTGGATGATTTTGATGGAGTTTTGTTTTCTGGGCTGGATGGTTTTGTCGTGAAGCTTTCATCTTTCTTCTGAACAACATCATCAGCACAAACGTCAGATAAAAGTGAAGTGTTTGAATTCCTCTATATGTGTTTCACAGCTTGTTCTGTACACCTCAACGTTGATTGGTCGATTGGCCAATGAAAAATTACGTTTTCAAAAAAATTATGAGAATTATACATTAAAAACACTGTTTGCCCATCTTCCTTCACTTGTCCTTTACATTTTACATGATTCTCCCTATTCTGCTGTTATTACAATTACTTTCTATATTCCTTCCCTTCATTTCAGTCTTCTGCTGGCAGGCATTCCACTTCCGATTACAGCTAAATACTACTGATACCGATCAGCATAAATGGCATACACTACATATTTACGTGACACAACTTTTATGAAGTATATAAATGATTAATTCGGTTGTTATAGGGATGTTTTTTTATCCCTATTAAGATCAAATTCAATAGGACATCATTAGCAATAACAAAGTTGAAGACAAAGTAGTAATAAAACTTATTACTTTTTAAATCTTCCACGAGGTTTGATATTTCATGAACTGCGTTACAACAAGTATGTTTATTCATATGATAACTAAGAGTTAAATGCATAGAAAACATTCATAGTAATTAATTCATAATTACTGTGATATTGTAAAAAGGCCAGAATAAAGCATCCATTAATGTATTTAACAAAGTTATTTGTTAAAAATGAACTTTTTCACCTGTTAGAAAATAAATACTTCAAGAAAGTGTTATTTGTAAATTAGAAAGGTCTTTTTTCACTTGAGAGAAAGTGAACATCATATTGAAGGAGATGTTGTTTTTTTCACCGTGCTTCAAGTTTCAGTCAATATGTCTAAAAGAGCTAGATTACGACTGCTCTGCATAGCTGAAGCCTTCCAAAGTTGAGTACTACTGAAGCAGAAATGAGACCTAATCCATTCTCTCCGCACGAGGGCTAAACAAATGTGTACAGAGGATACAACAGATATCAAACTTGATAAACTACGGCAGATACTGATCAACAGTGTATATCTCTCTAGATTGACTGAGAAAAGTCTGAAGCCGAAGCAATAGTGCGAAAGAGTATCCATGGAACCAAAGAAATTTTGAAACACAGACTTTCAAGATCTCAGAGAAAAACTTTATATTGGGCTGAACATCGTATTATCTTCTATAGTAAGCCTATGATTCGTCGTCGCGTGGATAATAAACTTCCGCTTTTCACTTTATCAATGTGCGTCTATCAGTTTATTTGCTCATATGCAAAAGATTAAATATGGCGCACATAGCGAGCTCTTTCAAAACGCATCTCCGAAATTACTTTCCCTGGTTTTCTAAGGGATAACAGAAGTCAGTCAAACGTTCAATCTTGAGACAGAGTTAATTCTGACCACTCCGCTTCACCAGAAGCCTCCTTCAAAATCATACATACAGACAGAAGACTAGGATCGATATGAATGTAAATGAAAAACTTATGTACTGCAAATGCCATTGCTATCCACTAGTTCAAGCCCAATCTTCAGTCCTTCATTCTTCCGTGATCTTAACCTTCTTTTTATCATCTACTATTCATCGTTTTTTATTATGTTTTATAATTTCTACTTCTCGATTATTTCCACAATTATCAATTAGAGATTATTAAACGTTTTAATTATTTTGTTCTTAATAGCTATCAAGTGGACAATTATGTCTAGATTAACACGTTTCGATTTGTGGATCATCACATAACTTCCTTTCAATATCTGATTTTCGTAAACAATTCATTACAAGTTACTACTTCAAGTTTATTGTATTATTGAACACCATTCTATTTTACTGCGGACTCCCATTTTAGCAAATAAATTAAGTATAAATACGAATGTAGCACTTGACGAAATCAATTTTCTTCATCGAATTGTCTTTGTTCTTCTTCAATGGCTCATTGGGTCGTTTTCTTTATTTAATATAATATTATTAAAATAAATCATGTAAAGGGAACGGATAGCGAGTGAATTTTTTCGGGATAATGGAGATAATAATAACGACGTTGTGAGAATAAAATGTCAACGGCCATATCCCCTTAAAAAAAGAAATTTAGACAAAACCTTTGTGTTTACCCAGGTCCACAAGTAAACTACCACACACCTAAACTGAACGTAGTCACCTTAACGACATTTTCTTCTTTTTGTATAACATTCACACAACGTTATCATTACTATTATACCTATCGCTATTATTACTATTTTCATAAGCCAGACAAAATTCTCTTGCTATTCTTTGTATTCATAAAATTCATTTTACTAAAGTTACATTGATTATAATTTGACACCTTACAACAGGTCATTCTGAATTTCTGTAAATGACTTTATTAATTTGAAAATGACATATTTTTAAAGTACTTCTACCGTAACAGATGCTAACATTCATCAGTGTTTGATTTATAACACTGTTTAGTCCACTAACATGCTTTATTAAGGTCTTTCATTTTATTATAATACTATAATTATTTTTTTTATGACAATAGAGCTCAATGGCAAAGTTACTGAAAACAGTTGTTTGCTCAAGTATCCATTGGTTTTGAATCCAGAAGTCTTCAGCAATATGATTTCTTTGCATCCTACTGTTTTATTTTATTTTATTTTTATTACTTTCGATACCATTGAAATTCCGAACAGATCAATGTTAGACCACTGATGAAATCCTGGGAGCATTGAACGGCTGTTTCGTCCACGTATATGACTCCTCAGCAGTGTGCATCCACGACTTCGCACGCAGAACTCAAACCCAGGACCCTCAGTTTCTCCTGAACACTTAACCACCAGACTTTCGATATCACTTCGAAAATGTATCATAATATAATGTCTGAATCATTACACCTGTTTCAAGCAATAATTTCCATAGTGCATTATACATATTTAAGTATCGTTTATAGGGATAATAACTTTCCACTTTTTTATATTTAAATTAATTATACCAATTACAATTTATTGATCAGGTATATATTTTATGTAGTTAACAATAAAAAAAGCATTTTGAAATGAATCGATTATTTTTTCGAAGGGGATTTAGTTGTTTGTACTTTCACAGCAATTTGTTTTATCTTTAGACAACATCATTTACCTTTATTCCAAGTCACCATTAGACTAGAATCTGTTCATTTTCTATTTGTGATAGAATAAATGATGATAAGAAATATAACATCTATTGAGTACTAACTATACATTGGTTTCTGGTTAATAATACTTATGTTAATATCAACGCTGCAAGATGTGAACTGTTTTCCCATATATTTTAAGAAACTCATTTATACTCTCTTTATCAACTGGAATAAATCAACTGTATGCCAACCTATATTGTAATTTCTGAAAACAATTTAAGCTATTTATTTAATGGTGTGGTACATGCTACTTATATTGACATAAGTAGTATATGATGCGAGACAGGAATGTAATGCCTGGCAGCAGAAGATTTTGAAGATCAAGAAAGGAAGAACGGGAATAGAAAGCAATTAGTATAGAAATGCAAGAACAATGAATTCCGAGACAACTATAGAACATTTTGCAAATTAGGTATTATAGTATGGTTTTTCTATTTTATCAGGTAAGTCTGTAATGTCGTGCCAAATATCGTTCGGTTATCCTCACCTCTACTCTCCTTCACTACATTGCAGCTCTGTTAGTTTGAAACTGACGAAGCGTCAAAAGAATTTAGCTAATGAAATGAGAAGACGAAGTTTGTCAAAACTATGCGATTTATTAGGGCAATACATTTTGACATTGTCTAAGATGTATAAATTATTACACCGGTAAATCAATAACACTGAGAAAGAAGGAAAGTGTGCAACAATATAAATGCCACATATATACCTTTATTTTCTTACATAGAGATGCCATCTATTCACTGAAAAATTGTAATTTAACTAGAAGTAAAATAAAGTATCAACATAGGCTGGGAATTTTCTTATAATCCATATACTAACAAAATGATTATATTTCTAACTTGACTATATTAGTTATAGTAATGAAAAGGTTAAATCTAATAATACTAGTGACTAGATATCAGACAGCGGTTTGAATTACTTATTTTGCGACTCGTTCGTCTAAGTTAATTGCAGTATCCATCATCAAGGGGATAAATATATATAACTAACCAGTTAAATCACTAGATTCTTTAGTATATGAGAGGAAAGCTTTTTTCAAATAAACATTTAAAATTAGCCTAAATGACGTTTGTTAATTGAAATATAAAATACTTATAATTTAATGCCTACAGATATGATTTATTTTCAATTCATTTGAATATTACTTGTATTCCAGTCGGATAAACATTTCAGAATAAATCATCAGGCTTGTGCCAACTGATGTATTTCTTGGTTTATATGTTTGAGTAACAGTTCGATCCTTCAAGACGTTACAAGCTTCTGCATTTGTGGATTTAACTTTCTTATATGTGCTTTCAGTTCTTATGCAAATGTGTTTTAGATAAAAAGATTTATGATATAGTCTGCAACAGTTTTATAGACTGGTATAATTTCAGTTTTCACTTATCTTCACATGAGCATATAGTTTTGCTAACTTAAGAGAATTAGACACACACATTAATTCCAGTGCGTTTGGTTTTAATATAATTTTGAAGTATACTAGGATCAGTTTATTTGATGTGTACAGTATATCAACATCACAGACTTTAAAAACAAGTTCACCTTTCTAAAACGAAACTACATATCATTACCTTAGAACGATTTCTGAACTGACCTGTGTAAAACTCTAATTTTAGTCACAATTAAATCGTGAAACATTCTATAACCAAATGTATATCATTTTGAGTATACACATAATGAGAAGTTTGAAACGAAATAAATGAATATTTATGTATCCATTCATTATTCATAAACATGTCACTGACATTAAAGGTGATTCTGTTTAGATTTTATTTATGTTATTTTATAGGTACTTTTCTGGTACACTACTTTCCCCTATTTTTTCCCAATATGAAAACTTGTCCAATAATACTTACACAATCTTGTTGAGAACGTTAGATTCCCAGAACTCGCTTGGAAAAGGTCCTAATTTTATAATTTTATTCTGAAAATTCGAATTGTATGTTTTTGCGCCAAGAGACGCCTAGTTAACCAACAGCTTACATTTCCTACTCGGAAATCGTTGTCTATCATTGGTTGACGGATTTTTTTGGTACGTTATTTTGTGGCTCTCCCAAGGGTGTTTCTATCATTGTATAAAGAAGCTTGATTTGTGTGCTTAATGAACTAGTATTTTCTGGGTGCTTGTAAAATACATTCTCTACGCCTTATCAAGGTTTTTTGATCTTGTTAGCAAGGTCGGGGACAACTGATTAGAATAGCCTATCCTGACATTATATCTTTAACTTTTGTTCCGTTTACCGAATAAGGTGAACTCGTAATAGCATTCAAAGATATCAAATCTTTAAAGTATTTACCAAACTTTTTGACAGGAGAACAAACAGAAAACAAACAAACATTTTATAATCTCATGTAAAATTAAACACAATTTTATTCATCGGATTACTTTCCTACAATGGAGAAAAACAAAATTTCTATCCTTTTAAATTTGAAGAACTTCATTTATTTTCTTTTATTTATACAATCCTTCTTATCTTTTCTAACTATTTATTTAATAAAGTTTATTCACTGAAAGAAATAATCTAGATGAAGTGGACGACTGATTAAATATATATACAAAGATTGATTTTTTTTCTCTCTTTATTACCTTTATTACTTTATTACTGTCTAGTCTATAATGAGTAAAGTTTAATTTCATTTCCACCAAAAAATGGATCATTTTCAATGATTTATCTAAACATACGAAAATCTATTGGAGATTCTTTCTTCTTTCATTTATGTATGTATATTTGTTTATTTATGTTTACAATGATGGTATCATCTCTTTTCATGGATATAAGTTGGTTGATCTGTTGTTTTGATTATTGACAATTTCATTTGAACAAGATTGAAAATTCATGTTCAACTGATAATTCAGTAATAGTAATATATTTAATGAATGTTATATGGATAAAATTTGTTGAGATAGTGGAGAAGTAAACAATGACAAATTTAAGGTCAATAAGAACCAATCAACATCGAGGTGTACAGTACAAGCTTTGAAATGCATATAGAGAAATTCAAACACTTCACTTCTATCTGGAGTTTGTGCTGATGATGTCGTTCAAAAGAACAATGAAAGCTCCACGACCAAACTATCCAGCTCAGAGAACAAAACTCCATCAAAATAAAATTTGTTCTTCTGCAAATTAGTTCAAATCTACAATATGTAATCAACTTAGTTAATATTTAGTTTTACTTGACTGTATCAGCTATTGTTATTCGTCAAATTTCGTAGCTTGCAAACAAAGGTTTGTCAACCACATTTATGTAGATGATTGTTGTAAACAGGTAACTATTTCTTTTCAATAAATCCTCCTTTTTATTGTTAACCTAAAACCTTACCGCTGATCGAACGCAGGATTTCTTGTATGGTTAAACATATTTCATTGTGTATGTTATAACATTATCAGCAATAACGTGGTTTTAATTACACACAAACTCTATTGTCAGTATGTGTATATGCAAAAAAGTTACACTACTTCATTATAATGTCTTCATAACGTTACACCATCAGTATTGTTATCACTTGAATGCTTATGGAAGAAAGGGAGAAGTACATGATATGTTGTACTTTCTGAAATTAAAAACGTCAATAGGAATATAAAGGCAAAATGTAAATTACTGATTTGCTGGGACGAAATCAAATATGTTACTTTTATTTAGTACGGCATAACATTACATCAAAGAACGACAAATATTCGTATAATCCAATTCAGTATAGAGAAATACAATTAGATTTAAGCGAAAATTCAGATATCTTCAACATTAAATATTGCTCAAGTAAAAATTCTTTTGACATTACATATGGCTATCAAATCAATTGAAATGTTTCAGTGTACTTTTGTAGACATCGCTACTGAGATGTTAATTTAAAAGTTTTCCGAAACAACATGATCAAAAAGAAATTGATAAGTAGACGAAGTAAAACATAAAATATTAAACGTTTCAACCTTATGGGTAGTCTTCTGTGATCAGACTTGGTAAGTTAAGTGTCTTAAATGATTTCTTTAAAACTAAAAAAATTGTTATATTCATTATGTCCTATCGTTTTTACTAATGAAATTTACAGAAGAATTTTTACTTTAACTGAAATTTTCAAACTTTTATCCATGATGATTTCAATCTTACTATTTTGACCTCTATTTATTTCCTTCCTAGATTCTCTGATATCCAAACTGACTTAAGTTAACTTTCCTTAGAAACAATAACATTTATTTCGTCTTGAAGTGCAATAATCATTAGAGGTATTTTGGATGTTAGGAGTACGTGTGTGAATGATTGGAAAAAAAGTATTATTTGAATAACTTTGTACACATTGTTGAGATTATAGGACTTTACCTCCAGTTGAAACTGATAAATGTAATTTTAAAATATGTATTGAGCTATAGAATAGCATTGTTATTAGCTTCCATGAAATCATCAAGTATTTTGTTATCTATACTGACCGATAAGAAAATAATACAAACGGTAACTTCTATCAACGGTTGTTCAACCGCATTATTTCGGTTTATTTTTATTCCACTTATAAAACGAGGTTTGTTTTATCAATTAACGATTAGATATTTCGATATATTTTAACTTAAATCAGAAAAGATCTTGATATTAATAAACTGTTCAATATTTATTTCATCGTTTTATTGTTTTTTTTTAGTTGACATTTACGGTGTATCTACTGAAGATCTTCTATCCATTGGGGATTGTGTGAAATATTGATGACAGGCGACAAGAATAAAGAGCTACTCAGCAACAATATGTTTTCGCCTTACACAAAAAACTGGAACTTTGTGCAGAAATACATAATATTTTTTTATATTTCACTGTTTCCTTTTCCTCTATGTATCACTGTTACCGATTTGTACAGTAATAGTTAAATATAACTACAAGGAAACACAACTATCGAAATAGGTCTTTTATTGATAAATTCACTTAGTGAATAAAAATGTTTTAAAAATCATGTGATGCATGCTATAGTGTAATACATTTCAAAGTATATGGTTACACATAAATACTTTACAAGAATATTTGTGTGAAAATTGAAAAAAAACATTCTAACCAACAGAAATACTAACCAAAGAAAACCAATTAAACTATGCTATAGGAGGACAAAATGAAGAATAAATTTGTGATAAAATATACCATATTTTTGTTCATTAAATTCACTTGGTGTTGTTTTATTTGTATTTTCCCATTGTTATTTAAGAATAAAATTGATCAGTCTCATGTTGGCACATGTGCATCCTATGCGGATTGCCTCGATATAGCCTTAAGTCACAAGCTTTTTAAACAAAGATGGATATTGGCTATGCCACTATGAGACTGATCAGTTGCAGTCCTAAATAACAATAAGAAGATACAAGTAAAACAACATCAAGTGAATTTAAATTCACCCCATTGCACAAGCAAGCGGCTATCAGGACTCAGTAGCTAAGTGGATAACGTGATAGCGTTTGAAGCGAACGGTAATGGGTTCGAGTCTCGGAGTGAACATAAACTCGGGGATGCTGACAATTCCCAAATAGGACGTGACGTGCGTCCTAGATTCCACTGCTAGCCACTATCCATATTTCTTTTCACTGTCAAAAAGTCTATTTTATATGATAGATAATGATAGATGTTCAGTTAATTACATTTGTGGCTATTTGCTTCAATAATTTAGGTACATTTTCAATTATTGCTGATTATTTGACTTTGTAAATGTCTTGCCCAACGGCTGTCTACTTGAGAATATTTAAACGAATGAATAAAGAGAAACGTGAAATTATTTCGGCATATAAACAAGCATAGATTTTTTTCATTCAAATAAGATTGGCTAAGTAATGGGTATACATGAAAACAGTTTCAAAATCTTATTTAAACAAGGTTTTTCAATGGACTTTTAATTAGCAGAGTGATGTTAACAAAACTTTTCTATCCTAAAGATCTAGATGTTTGCAACATATTTTTATCTGTACAATCTGCACTATTATTATTATCTACAAATGCCTTTTAAGAAAATGCTTTCTATGGTATTAAGTAAATAGTTAATTAGTCCTTGTTTGCTTTCGAATAGACAGAAACCATAGGAAATAAGACGTTCTTCTTCCAACATATTCTTTCTATAGATAAAGATTTTAGGTCTGCTTATTTTACTTATGAAAGGCACATCACTTCCATACATACGTAATTACTTTAACAGACAAGTTGAATGTTTTATTTGAACCACTATATTACTGCATATATATTATAAGAAATATATATTAAGTCTTCAACAAGATCCTCAATGTTTAACAGAAATATGCCAAACTGGAACAATCTTAAACGACTATGCATTTCAAAAATATGCCTTAATTTACTTATTCAATAGATGTGAAAATATCATCCAGTTAGTTTAATAATTGCACCCGAATCGAACAAAAGCAACAGCTGAAACAGTATAGCATTATTATAAGTTCACCTGACGTAAAACGTCTTCAAAATTAAACGAATCTCGATCAAATATCTTGAATCTCAACCATAAACCTGAGTAATTTGAACCTCTGTTACGTAATACAATTCAACTATTTTGATCATTGATAGATTTTTGGTTAAAAGTATAATATACTTATGGTTTTGAGTTGAACAGTCAAAACCACGATAACGCATCATGTATTTTACCCAAAATGTAAAGTCCAGTGATAGATAACGTGTATGTTACAATTACTGAGTGAACATTGGCAACAACTGTTTCTTAAAACGCTCGAAATCAATAAAAATATCTACTATGGAACCGAAAAAAGAATTTCAGACGGAGAATACCCACTCTTAATGCAGATTGTCATAGTACTTAGTGTGATTTGATACATGGTGTTTATTAAAGTTAGATTACGTTCTCCATTTCGAACTTACTTACTTACTTACTTACGCCTGTTACTCCTCGTGAAGGAGCATAGGCCGCTCACCAGCATTCTCCATCCAACCCTGTCCTGGGCAATCCTTTCTAGCTCCGTCCAGTTGTAATTCATCGTTTTCATATCTGCTTCTATTATCCGACGCAATGTGTTCTTTGGCCTTCCTCTTTTTCGCTTCCCTTCAGGATTCCAAGTTAGGGCTTGCCTCGTGATGCAGTTTGACGATTTGCGTAATGTATGTCCTATCCATTTCCATCTTCTTTTCCTAATTTTTTCTTCGGCTGGAAGCTGGTTTGTTCTCTCCCACAGAAGGCTATTGCTGATGGTATCCGGCCAATGGATGTTGAGTATCTTGCGTAGACAGCTATTTATAAATACTTGTACCTTCTTGATGGTGGTTGTTGTAGTTCTCCAAGTTTCAGCTCCATACAGTGGAACTGCCTTGACGTTGATATTGAAGATTCTTACTTTGATATTGGTTGAAAGTTGTTTTGAGTTCCATATGTTCTTTCACTGTAGAAATGCTGTCCTTGCTTTGCCAATCCTTGCCTTTACGTCTGCATCTGAACCTCCTTGTTCATCGATGATGCTTCCCAGGTATGTGAAGGATTCTACATTTTCCAGAGTTTCGCCATCAAGAGTGATTGGATTGTTGTTTTCCGCTTTGAATTTGAGGACTTTGGTTTTCCCTTTGTGTATGCTGAGGCCTACTGATGCAGAGACTGCTGCTAGACTGGCTGTCTTCATCTGCATCTGTTCGTGTGTACGTGATAGGAGGGCTAGGTCATCTGCGAAGTCCAAATCGTCTAATTGATTTCGAGCTGTCCATTGAATTCCGTGTTTACCTTCAGATGTCGAGGTCTTCATAATCCAGTCGACCACCAGAAGAAAGAGGAAGGGAGAGAGTAAACAGCCTTGTCTGACTCCGGTCCTTACTTGGAATGCATCTGTCAGCTGTCCTCCATGCACGACTTTGCACTGTAGTCCGTCGTATGAGTTCCGGATAATGTTGACAATCTTCTCAGGAACTCCGTAGTGTCGAAGGAGTTTCCTTAACGTCTTCCTATCCACACTGTCGAATGCCTTTTCATAATCAATGATGTTGATGTATAGTGACGAGTTTCACTCAACTGATTGTTCGACGATGATCCGTAGTGTTGCAATTTGGTCTGTGCATGATCGATCCTTACGGAATCCAGCTTGTTGATCTCGAAGTTGAGCGTCTACTGCATCTTTCATCCGGTTCAGCAACACTCTGTTGAAGACCTTCCCTGGTATTGACAGCAGTGTAATGCCTTTATAGTTTTCACATTTGCTCAGATCTCCTTTCTTTGGAATCTTGACGTGGTGCCCTTCTTTCCAGTACATCGGCACTTGTTCCTCCTCCCAAATCTTTTTGAATACAAGGTGAAGCATGTTTGTAGTTGCTTCGATGTCTGACTTCACTGCTTCAGCTGGTATGTTGTCCGGACCCGCTGCTTTCCCGATCTTGATTTGTCTGACGGCCATTCTGATTTCTTCCTTCGTTGATGGGTTGACGTCTATGGGAAGATCTGTGTGTGCCGCTTCGATGTCCGGTGGATTCATTGGAGCCGGCCTATTCAGGAGTTCCTCGAAGTATTCTACCCATCTGTTCCGCTGTTGTTGAATTTCGGTGATTGGCTTGCCTTCTTTGTCTATGACCTGTCGCTCTGGTTTACTATATTTCCCTGCTAGTTTCTTCGTTGTATCGTAAAGCTGTTTCATATTTCCTTCCCTAGCAGCTTTTTCTGCCGTCGTTGCTAGTTCTTCCACGTATTTCTTCTTGTCGGCTCTAATGCTCCCCTTCACTTGTTTGTTTGCTTCTATGTATTCAGCTTGTGCTTGGACTTTCTCTGCTCGTGTTCGGCTGTTGTTTATTGCTGCCTTCTTGTTCTTCCTTTCTTTAATCTTGTCCAGTGTTTCTGTAGAGATCCTTTCTTTATGGTGGTATTTCGTTAGACCCAGAACCTCTTGACACGTTAAAGTTAATGCTTCCTTGATGCCTTTCCAGTTGTCCTCCATACTAGTCTCTTCTTCTTTCCGTAGATCTTGTAAGGCTTGGAACCTGTTGTTGAGAGCTATCTTGAATTCATTGAGTTTGTCAGTATCTCGAAGGAAGGCTGTATTGAACCTTTGTAGTGCTGTTTGTCCAGTTGTGCAGTTCTTTTTTAGCTTCAGTTGGCCACAACTAGGTGGTGATCTGAAGCTATGTCATCACCTCTCCTGGTTCTCACATCTTCCATTGTCCTTCGGAATTTTTTGTTGATGCAAATATGATCTATTTGGTTCTCTGTAGTGTGGTCCGGTGAGATCCATGTAGCCTTGTGTATACGCTTGTGTGGAAATATTGTGCCTCCTATGACCAATTTGTTGAATGCACATAGATTTGCAAATCTTTCACCATTTTCGTTCCTTTCTCCCAGTCCATGTCGTCCCATAATATCTTCATATCCAGTGTTGTCTATTCCGACTTTGGCATTTAGATCTCCCATCAGAATAGTTAGGTCCTTTCTTGGGCATTTCTCAATGACTGACTGCAGCCGCTCGTAGAATTGATCTTTAATGTCGTCGTTGCTATCATTTGTGGGTGCATAACATTGGATAATATTCATTAGGATCCTCTCCTTCTTTGTTTTGAATGATGCTTTGATGATTCTGGATCCGTGAGATTCCCATCCTACAAGTGCATTTCGTGCTATTTTGGACAGCATAAGAGCGACTCCCTGAGTGTGTGGAGCATTGTCCTCTTCGTGACCGGAGTAAAGCAGCATCTCTCCCGTAACTAGTCTTTTCTGTCCAGCTTGGGTCCAGTGGGTTTCGCTGATTCCCAGTACTGCTAAGTTGTATCTCCTCATTTCCATTGCTATTTGACTGGTCTTCCCGGTTTCCCACATTGTTCGAACGTTCCATGTACCTATAAAAATTTTTGCTCTGGTTGTTAGAAGGGGCATCGGCCTCGTGGCTTCCGAAGGAACTCGGCTTTCACCATGAAGCGTCATAATTCTTCTAAATGAAGACCTTCTAACTCCCAGGGCAGAGTTTAAATGGTTTGGATTATTTTTTCTGGTAAGCGTTTTTTTAGCGAGTTAGTTTTCTACGGGATGGGGACGCTAACCCCATGCCCAACCCTCCTCCTTTACCCGGGCTTGGAACCGGCAGTAACCCTATGAGAACTACGGGCGGAGTTCCATTTCGAACTGCTACTTTAAATCTCAACCTTAACTTACTTAAATTTATAAACATAAGGGTTACAAACCATTGCATTATAACTGATCCCAGTTTGTGATGAAAACTCCATAGAGTAAAAACTCCAACTCACAACACTACCCTGACTCCTAATATATATACATAAATTACGAAGGTGAATTCTTACCATCAAAACCTTAATTTTCCAGTTATTTCATTACTTTATATTTTTTTATTGTTTTATAACTAAATAGCGTTTCATGATTGGCTGACATGTCCCCAAAATCCATTAATATATTGTAACTTAACCAAACATTTCAACTAACTTATGAACTAATATGCCGACTACTCAATTGTATCAAATGTAGTTTACTATGTATTTGCATCTTTGTAGAGTGGTAGACGAAGGTATTAATAAATAAGTTGTTCCCTGGTTTGCATCCAAAAACTTTGTGTTAATTTATAGATGTCTGATTATATCCTGGAGGAGAATAACGTTTTGAGGATTTAATAAATGTAATGGAAAATAAACTTGAAAATCGTTTAGTATTTGACTAATTTTTATCATGAAACTGCTTATTTACAGCTTTTCTGTATTCTTTGTAAATATAACACTTTTTATACTTATAGCCACTATATATCATCTGATTCATCCATTTCATTTGCGAAATCATACGAAACATAATCAGATTCTATAGCCTTGAGGTAAGTAATATTTATTATGATTTCACTAGTGGAAATTCAGTTGATTATTTTTTTCATTCTCATCCGTATTACAAAATTAATTAATTAAGTTAAATAGAGTAAGTTTATTTTTGTTTATCCAATCACACATTGTTATGTATTTTCACTTCCTTGAAGAAAAAAGCATGGATTCACTGATTGTTTAGTTACTGAACGAATAAATGCTTCAACAAAGAAATTAAAATCATTCATTTAAAAGACTGGAATTCGCATTTCATTAACAAATTACTTTTTGATCCATAAACCTAACAGTTTTAAATTGAGATCTGCACAAAAACGGGCTAATCCCAGAATTAATACATCCTAGCACAAGTGATAAGTGTAATTATACTTATTGTTTAGTGAGGTAGTAACAACAAAAATATCTTCAGTATTTAGATGGCTTTTTTGATAATATTAAGGAATCATAAGATGGTGGTTGGCCATAGTCAACAGGAAACCCTAGACCCAGGTTTTATGCTATTTGGCACTCGTCAACAAGATGTAGCTGTAATCTTGAGATAATTGATGCTCCCTGAAAGATTCGATTCCCAGTCATTCAGCTTCACGTTCAGACACAATACCACTGGGCTATCTGGGCCGCGACTGAAATCCTGTAGGAATGAGATGTTCTTACAATTGATTGATCACGGGGTGGTGATCAATGTTGACTACATGTTATCTACCTCCAACCACTATCCTATCTCAGCATGTCGATATCGAGTCGCTTAGACTGGCGGCCAAATTGTAATTTGGTCGATGGTAGTCAATCTACACTAAGAAGAACCCGACACACATGACACTGATCATCACCCAGTGATCAATCAGTTATTAATGATTCACCAAACGTGACCTAAGTATGATTAATTTGCCATTGGTATAAACATTTTTGCAATTACTTTTTAATAAAGACCACAATTGAATGGTACGTTTAGTCTCACCAAAAAAGTTCCATCACTCACTTATTTCTTTCCTACTACTCTATATGTTTAGAATTGGACAAAGTCTGTTATTAAATTGTGTACGAATTACAGATACACAATTTACGAACTGATCCTTATATGTTTACTTTGAACAAAAAAACAACTTATAAAGAGATAAGAAGTTATCAAGCTCATAAAATCAATATCATTTCTGAAAAAAATTCGATAAATATCTATAACTGTTCACCAAAAGAACTGCTTATTGTATTATGAACGACTTGTAATAGCTTATAAATTAAAGCTTGTCAATATTTAGGAAACAGATACTTATTATCTTATTTAGTGAATAAACATTGTTAAGTTAATCTGCTTGTGACTACGTGAACCAGTAATTTGTTAAGAAATACGATAGCTGTATGTTTTATTGTTAAACATCATTCATGATATAACACTATTTTGATGTTTAATATATATATATTCTTGTTGTCAATCAACCAGTCAGTGAAATGAGAAACATGTAAATGTTTTACAATAAAAAAAAACGTTTTAAATAAGGTAACATCAAATTAATCAGATTGCTTACATAGATGATTCGACATAAGTAGTTAGGATTACGAACGGAAAATACTTTTAAATAGAGATTAATGATGGCTAGAAGTAAAATTCAGGAAGTGTGTTTTGTCCTATTTGGAATTCGTCGGTTGGATGTACCAAAAATCTGTTTTGTCTCGTTGAAGTTTATAAATGCCACATAACTAACTACCGATATTAAATGTTAGATTTCTTTACAACTAAGAGAATAGTTTTGTTGAAAATTCTTTCTTCAAGCTCTGAACTTTCTTCTTCATTTTGATAATTTAGTTAAATGATTACAAAAAGAATAAAGTATTTACTCTAAATAGAACTTATGTATGGAAATGACAGCAAATAATGCTTAAAATTGGGTTTTTAACCTATATCAGCATCAAATTTCGACCGAATATCTTCCCGGCACACAGACAATCGATAAGTAGCTTAGTAATAATTGATCAAATCAAACTTTCAATTGAGGTAGCATTTCAAGTACTTAGTAAAATATATAAAATGAACTCAATGAAAGCTAATTAAAATGTGATCATTATCGTGTTTGCTTATGAGAAACAAGTTAGATATTCATAGTAACGTCCCTTTAATTCTATATTGTAATTAACATGTAATATCAAATGATATGTTTGGTGATTGCTGTTAAATCTGTCTATTAATGATCAGCTCTAAGTTTTGTATACATCAATAACTCATCCAAATATTTTGTTTAAAATAAACACTAAAGATCTACATTCTGTGAAATTAAGCGTAAGATTTTTTTCGAATGGGGGTTATCTATTTTTAGCTTTATTTTGATTATAATTTTTATTCATTGTCAAACGTTATCAGATGCAGACATTCAGCGATTTGATTACAAAGATTACGAAGTGAATACTTTTTAATTTTAACTATCTATTAGTTACTAAACAATATTTTGCTTTAGATAAAAGAGATATATAAGAGAAATAGTCAAATAATGCAACGCTCAATTTTTGTTTGTGTATTTGAACAATGTAGATTAAGGTATTAAACAACATTTGTATTGGATACTTTGATTCTTATAAAGTTAATACATGTTTTTAGAAAGAATATTAGCATTCATTTTTTTTCTTTTCTGTGTACAGATTGAATGAAATACAAACTGACAAGCATCACAACTAATAACGTATAATAATGATTATTCTGAACTATTGAACAATGTGAAAATTATATTTGAAATTATCTCAGCGATGAAAATTTAAATAATTCCAACGTTTCGTCGAGCTAACTTGTCTGGACTTCTTCAGGGTGATCATCACAAGTTAAATGGACGAAAAAATGGAATTATTTAAATTTTAATCGCTGAGATTATTTCAAATATAATTTTTACATATAACGACTTCTTTAATACTCGGCGCTCAATTTCTGTCAAACTAATCGTTTTAATCTTGATGAATATTCGTATAGAACAATGGATTTAAATGATAGAATCATCTGAACCAGAAAACTAGTCTATTAAGCTATTGAAATGTATTGCGAATTTTTCTGGTTAGCGTTTTTTTAGCGAGTTAGTTTTCTACGGGATCGGGTCGCTAACCTCATGCCTACCCTCCCTTTTTTATCCGGGCTTGAGACCGGCAGTAGCCCCGTAGGGACTCCGAAGTACATGATTTTCATGCCCTCGAAAAACCCTTATAATATCACAACTTATATTGCATAACATAGACTATAAATTAATTTCAATGTGTGGCTATCCTAACACAGGATTTGTATTTTGTATTTACATTCTCTCATTTCGAACATGAAACTTTGATCAAAGTCGATTCAGTAAAATGAATGTTAGTTAACACTGTATATAGCACAAATTAATTATGGAAGATGATTTCTATCAAGTATACTAATCCAAACAGCGGATACCTGTGGCTTTGTCACTAAAACATGTCTTTTTTCTAAAAAGTTTATTTGTTGTAATTAAACTTTAACACCTACTTATTTAATGACGCCTGTTGCCCATCGTGGAGGAATATAGGCCTCCTACCATCACTCTCCATCCAACCATGTCCTGGCCAGTTCTTTTCAGTCTTTATTCATCCTTTTCATATTTTCTGTTTTCTGACGTTATGTGCTCTTCGGCCTTCCTCTTTTCTGCTTCCAGTCAGGATTCCAATTTAGACTTTGCTTATTGATGTAATTTGATTATTTCCATAATAAATGTCCTATCCATTTTCATCGTCTTTTCTTAAGTTCCTCTTGAGCTGGAAGCTAGTTTGTCCTGTCCTACAAAAGGTTGTTGCTGATGGTATCCGGCCAATGAATGTTGAGTATCTTGCGAAGACAACTATTTATAAATACTTGTACATTTAAAATAGTAAATGCTAAACCAAGATGGATGACTATAAAATAACAAACATTTATTAAAATAGAATCATCTTTTGAGTCAATATGTTTTGTTCAATGTTATGTTAGTCAAGAAACAGACATATGAATATACAATATAGATCACTTAAGTATGTGTTTACTACTAAACACGAGTCAAAACAATAATTTGGTATATTACAGTATATACATATCCAAATGAAATGTTCTAAAATGTTGAAAAATAGTTAAGAAATTATTCAATTTTTATGAATTATGATTTTTTCAAATTTTCTGTGTTAAGTTTTCGTTTTGATCATTTAAGAAAAACCTGTACTAAAAAGAAGTACTGTGTCGTTTAAACATACAAACAAACAAAACCTATTGACCAGAACTAGTTAATTACAAAATTTTAACTTTATAAGTTACAAAATATTCTTATCAATCAGACTAATTAGGTTCTTGATTCAGATTGATGTTAGACCATCCAGTGCCTTAGGTCTCGAAAGCCTTTAAAACCGACAGGACTTGAGTTCGAATCTCGCGGAAGGCGGGGTGATGGATGTGCACTGCTGAGGAGTCCCATAATAGAATGAAACGGACGTACAGTGTTTCCAGGTTTTCCATGATGGTCTGGCTTCAATTGAATCATGATTTCAACTATTGAAATCACTTAAATCTCTACAAAACCCCTTCTGATAATTACCTTTAGTGAGAAAATAAAATTCATATATCAACATTGAACTTGTTGAAAAAACTATCGATTTCTTTTTTTGTGTAATTTATTTAATTAAATGAATGTTATTGAACAAAAAAAAGGAGAAAACACCTCAAAAAATGTTTCTAATTGGAAACATTCTCTAGTGGTTATATGAATGTTCAAGTAGATTTTAGTTTAAAAATATCCAACTTGAAAAAGAAACCAATTTTTTCTCTTTTTCCTTCATGTTTTCATTTTACAAGCTTAATTTGTAAACTATATTATATATATATTTCCTAAGAAGAAATTAGGAAAAGACGATGGAAATGGATAGGACATACATTACGCAAATCGTCAAATTGCATCACGAGGCAAGCCCTAACTTGGAATCCAGAAGAGAAGCGAAAAAGAGGAAGGCCAAAGAACGCATTACGTCGGACAATAGAAGCAGATATGAAAACGATGAATTACAACTGGACGGAGCTAGAAAGGATTGCCCAGGACAGGGTTGGATGGAGAATGCTGGTGAGCGGCCTATGCTCCTTCACGAGGAGTAACAGGTGTAAGTAAGTAAGTAAGTATATTAATGTTAGAAGAGAAGAAACACATTAAATATTGGTATGATACGACTAATATATTTACCTTTAACTATCATGATTAATTATATATACTTAATGATCTGACTGGATGTCTTTATTTAAATTGGCTGAATAAAGGGGAAAATAAGGTTTAACATTGCTTTCACGCTATAAACAACGAAACATTATTTTTGAAGTACATTTTCGAATTAGTGTATCTTTATTCGTTACGCAAAATGAATATGAAATCTAAAAGATAGATGGTTATTAGACTATATATCATTACTAGGCATTTGAAAACGATTGAAAATAGGCTTAAAAGAATTAATACTCTGAATTCGTTTGTAAGCACTTTCGCGGACATGACAGATGAGTGATGTCCATACTCTGTCAACAATATTTTTTATCATAATTGATTCATTTTCAACTTTACATTTTGTTCAATATTTTTAGTATCGCTGTATTATTTTGTATCTTTGTTTGGCAAAACTAAGACGGGAAAATGTTTTTACTGAATTACTCCATCTTTACAAATTTTATTATCTTTAACTAATGATTAGTCATATATCAACTGTAAATAATAAGTTTCTACTAAAGTTTACAAGTCTTCAGAAGTGAACCGATCAATTATTGGTCTACTGGGAACATGTGAGAAAATTGTGAAATTGTAGATGATTCTTCTCACAGATTTTGTTAAAGTTGTACGAAACTATATAATGAGAGGCAGATAACTTACAGTGGAAAATTATTTAAATATTGCGAAATAAATAATCATTTTTATACCTGTCCAGAGTTAATGTTTGATATAATAATTATTCTTATTTTTTTCATTCACGTGTATAACAACTGTTTGTAGAAATTACAATAACCATATAACCGGAATGAGTTCCTTCATTTGTGTTCATTGTTTGAGCACTTCCATTATTTTTTAGAACTGTTACTGATAGTCAGTCTCTCTTGATGTATGTGCATCCTGCGCAGATCGTCTCGATATAGTTAGTATGGGACACTCATTTTAAGCAAAGATAAATAACAACTGGCAGTGGAATTCAGAATATGCGTTTCGTCTTATTTGAGACTCGTCAGCTGCATCCCGAAACTGATGTTCATTCCGAACTAAAACCTGGTATCGTTCGCTTCAACCTTCTGAAATGGGGTAGAATTTAATTCATTTATATTTGTTGTTTGAATTGAGGCAATATCAAGGCTATTTGCACAGGATGCACATATGCCAAAGGAGAAAGCGATCGTCAATTACACTCCTAGATATCAGTTTTAAGTAACTAATATAAACTAAGTGCAAGCTTGTGGCTTTCTGGCCTCAGTAGCCAAGTCGACAAAGTTATGGAGCTTGGAGCGAATGATACCAGGTTTGAGTTCGGAATGAACACCAATTTTCGGATGCAGTTAGATTCAGCTGACGAGTCCCAAATAAGACGAAACGCATATACTGAATTCCACTGCCTTTTGCCATCCATCTCTGCTTATAATGGGATTGGTTCCGTCATCAAGAGGTAAAACTAAACAACGTATATAGAAGTTCTGGGATTTTTATTCCAAGGCGTTCATTTTTTCCAACATTAAATAAACTGAATAAAAAAAGCTTTTAATTTAATAAATGGATTGATGTTAATGACAAAATCCAGGATTCTACATCATCCCTATCTACTGCTCGTTAGTTAAATATACTCATATACTGATAAGCATTCTGGAATGGGAACCCAGTACATCGTTCAGATAACCATTATTTTACCTAATCATTAGGATGTTTACAGAATTATTAGCTCCAAATAATATTACACTATCTACGATTGTCACCATCTTTGATTTAGGTATAGTTATGATATTCATTTCTTTGATTGCTTAATCTAAAGCAATCAATAAGATTTAAATGAAAATACTCACTTGAACATTAACTCTCATAAAAACATCAAGTCATTCTCGATCAATAGTTAGTTATTTTCGTTTTTCATAAATATGCTTAATTTCACTAAGTATTATTTGGGGCACTTATAGTTGATCATGAATAAATGTCAAAACAAATTTATTTGTTTATTATAAGTATTTAAGTAGTGTTAATGTAAACATGTTATCTGATGAAACATTATATTCATTATAACTGAAACTAAATCTATCTATGTATATTAATTCACTTAATGATCTGGTTAAAAGCCAAAAATGTACTTTTATTTAAATAATTAATATGAACAAAGTTAAATTTGATTTCTATACCTATGAATTGGTATATTCTCTGTTTATCAGATTTTTTTACAGCCTTCCTAGAATGATTAAGTATTCAAGTAAATATGTAAGATTAGATAATGTTAAGTTTATATTTCTATCTTATTATAGCAGAACTATACTATAAAATGAGTGAAATTCTCATGTATTTGTAGCTAATGATCTAACTAATGAGTTGTTTACATTTATTAGATGAATTAATCTAATTAAAAAAGTTTAGAGAAAGAAGACTAACATCCCTGTTATTTTTATATCATCATTGAATAACAGTAGTTTATTCACTAAATAACCAATATCATATTTAAACAAATACTTTCAATAATCAAGCCTATTTAATCTGATTACAATATAGGCTTTCTCTATAAATGGCGACTTACAAGTATTTAAATTCAATATCAAGGGTATCATATCAATGTTTTTCTTTCAATTTTCAATTTTTAAAAAAATATCCAAATGTCATAATTGTCAAATAGGGGACTAACATTCACCGTTTATCCTTGGAAATTCAACCTAAAATTAAGAGTAAATACATATGGTGATCCATCTTATTGTATAATTTATAACTGAATTATTATAATTTTACTGAAGTGTTTTTTTTCTTTATGTAGACCACAAAGTATATGAATATTAATTGAAATAAGACTATGGTAGAATAACTCAGTATAATTATTGTTATATAGTCAATTAATTGGACTGTCAAAACTGTAATTAAATATTATATATATATACTTAAACAATATTGGTAAGGAAATAATGGAATGATACAGTGAAGAACCATTTCATCACGCATTATGTTCAAATATTAGTTATGTAATAGGACAATAGTAATCCATGATTTTAAACTGGACAACAATACTAAATCATTTTTTGTTTAAACTTCAAACATTAACATTGTATTCACAAGAAACATGTATAGATATTACAAAATCATACACATAACACAATATTACGTAATGAAAATTATATTTATAGTTTTTCTTTGATAATACAACATTACGGGTATGTAATCGAGTATCTTCACTCTCTATTGGTATAAGACTATATCTAGGTTACTACATGTTGATATGAATAGAGTGTATACTCACTAGGTATGTTCACTAAGTGCATATTTGAATTATTGTTTACTGTACAAAGTAAAAATTCAGATAAATTTCTATAACGACTATTGTAACTGCGAACACTTTAGATGCTTACTTTTTATATTTACTATTCATGAGAAAACTTGTCATTCAGATATCTCTACAATGAAAAATTCAAAACCAATGAATTAATCCTCAGAGCTTGTTTCTTAAGTGTACTCATATTCACACAGCATGTTGGTTTACCTGGAAATAATTGAAGTTATAAATGTCTATATTCAATTGATTTGGTCTCGTATTTACTGAAACATATTGGATGTGCCTTATTTCATATGGAATATTTTTCATAAATTTACATTCTCTATATATTCAAACATAACTTAAGAATAAGGTACAAGTATAAATTTATAAGCTAGTGAACTCAAGTGGTTTACTATTACTTCATAAGTTAAGACTCAGATGATAAACAATACCTAAGACTTTACGAGATCTGGATACATCTTGATTTTGAGGTGGATTTACTTCGTGAACTACTATCTATATCCTTATGTTACCAACAATCTTTGATATAAAACTAAACAGTAACTCATATCATCTGCGATAAGTTCCTCTTACGTGAAAATATTTGAATTTATCTACTACTGCTAATCAGGCTTTGATTGAATTTATTTTAATTAATTAACATTCAGAATGTTTGAACACTTTTCCATTTTTATGAAAAGAACAATTGCAAATGATCAGTTTAGGTATTTACTCATAATCATTAGAAACGATATGACAATAATTGAAACTAACTTAACAACATTACTAACGAGAGCTTTCTTGCTATATGATGTTGATATTATTCAATGGAATTATAATGACTAATATGTAATGAAAGCCTTGGTTAAACATTGTAAATTTGTACATGACGCAAATCACTTACATATGATGAATGTTCAAATTAGGATAAATAACAAAGGTTTATTCTAATAAGCGTTTTTTTATCAAGGTTGTTTTCTATGAGATGAGGATGCTGACCACACGCCTAAACAAGTTGAACAATTTAATGTAATGGGTTCAATATTAACTTCAGATAAAATTAGGCTATCATTTCTCAATCGGATGAGCTAAGTTATTAAAGCCTCCGCCTACGTAAATGTGAAATTGGCGAGTTTTGTATTTTCTCTAGGTTGTACCAGACTTTAGGAAACAAATTAAAATTTTAAATGAGAGGTAGTGGACAAGGCTAATCAATTTATGCTAATATGTATGGAAGCATTATATATATATATATATATATATATATATATATATATATATATATATATATATATATATATATATATATATATATATATATCATCAATAGGATTCTCAATATATATAATGAGAATAAGCATAACCAACTTCAAACGTACGTTAGATCGTTCATATTTCCAGTGATAATTTGATTTATAAGTGATCAGCTATTATTTTACAAACCTGTAAAGCTTAAATCTTAACTAATCAAGGTTAATGAACCTGGATTCACTTATGAATATTTATATTCATTTCCATCTTGGCTGAACAAGTTAGTCAGTGTTATTTTTTTAGAAGTATATTGCATGAGTAGATGTAAAAGCCCTTCAGAAAATCTTTATCAGTTAGGGATTATGCATAAGAGGGACATTTTAATTATTTTAATTATATTCCTTAACATTTACGAAGGTCATTCAATTTTTATATTCTCTTTGTTCAACAGTTGTCATCTTTGAATCTTTTGTATTCTAATCATTATGAAACCAAATCTACAAAACATTCTGAACACATTAGAATATGAATTGCAAAGAACAATCTCTTCATTTACATATTGAAAAAAATGGTTCAATGTAATTTTTTTTACGAGATATAGCAAAGACATTAAATGAAAAATACATTTTATCTCAGGTAAAGTCTTATTATAATGGTCATTCTGAAGCAGATAAAGTCAAATAAAAAAAAGAAACCAAAAACAAAGATGCTCTCTGATTAATTATGACTTAATTATAGACTGCCATTTCTTACATTTCTAGTTATTATTCATGATAAAATGCTTATTTTGTTTATAAGTTCATATTTCGTTATTTCAATTGTTTTTCAGAGAGTTACAAAACAGATTGGATAATATGGATCTATGAACAGCCAGACGCATAAATCAAAATAATTATAATAATTTAATGAAATTTATCTATCAAATTGCTTAGTTAATGTAGATCATAAACATAAATGAATTAGTTTCCATTGTAGCATTAACAAACAGAGATAGAGTGATTAAGGCGTCTTATTGAGAGAAGTTATTTTGAAATATAATAAACCAGAAAAGAAAATGTTACATTAGTTGGATTTAAATTAGAAGAAAGAAGAAAAAATGTGAAGAAATGATTTGTCGAACACTTGGTTTAGATTAATGATATGGTGGGATGAAGAGACAAAACTATATTCTTTTACTCGTTGAGATGTTTTGTTCAACGTTACTCCCATTTTTAATTCAATATGCTATTTACTCAGTGAAGTACTTGTGCTAGTTTTGCAAGTGTGATATTTTACTAGGTATAAAATTAATTTGTTTTAATGTGATGTTTGTTCGAAATACGATATTCTTGTATTAAATTAAGGTGGACTATGATCAGCATGACATACAGCATATGATTTGTTATAATTTTGGATATTTTTCATGTGTGATTTCATTCTAATTATTAATGAAATTGGGTGTACACTCAATATATAAATGAGTGTGCTTTCGACTTGGTCTTCATGTTTTGGGTTTAATAAATCTTCACTTGTACTAGTTTTGATGTTCTTACTTCGCGTCGTTAGAATTGCAGTATTTCATCGTTTTACAACTATATGTAATAAAAAATTGAGGACGACCAGACATAACAATGCACCAAGTTATAATTTTTTCTAGACTTTCTGATGTGACGGTATAACATACGATAAAGAAAAAAGTATGTCTCTCATTTAAACTTGCAATCCATGGATAATAAAGGAGTGCAAATAAGAAAAAGCTTGGATTACCTAGACAATGTAAAGATAGATTTAGTTCTCCTGAATACCCGTAAATTTGTATACACTAATCACACCTAAATCAATGAAAAACGAGCGGCAGATAAACATTCATTTGATGAAACAAATAGACCAAAAATCATAATAATGCACACTATTTTGCCCGTCTAATGAAATTCAAATAAACTTTAAAATAATACAAACTCCACCTGGAGCACCTCCGTGGTTACTGCTGGTCTTAAGCCTGGATAAAAAAGAAGGGTTGGACATGGGGTTAGTGACCCCATCCCTTAGTAAACTAACTTGCTAAAAAAACCACTCATCAGAAAAACAATTCAAACCATTCAGGTATTACAAATCAAATTTTTGGTGCTTATAACAGATCATACTGATATTTAATCATTAACAATTCCCGAAATATCCATTCAAATAATGACAATAGGTATTTCATCAAAAACTGAAACTTGGAACATGTACTTCCACTTGTCTCAACATCTGAAATTTGTGATTACACACTTTCGATAAAAAATAAGATTCTTCATTAAATTAGTTATAATTTCTTTGCAAACTATGCTTTAATTATACATAATTCACACTTAGCCAACTATAAGTATCATTAAACATCATATTACGACATTTACTGGGATTATTTGTAGCTACAACCAAACTGTCTGTTTGGCTTATTCAGTCGATCCTGAAGACATTGCAGTTGGTGTTTAAAAAACGATGTTAGTTGTTATGGATCCCTAGAAAAAGATTTTCTGTTTATTTTTGTTGTTCAACGATCTTTAGTAATCAGTAATAAAAATCATTTTCTCGTTTCTCTATTTGGTTTTACCACAGATATATTCTAGCCAAATAAAATATACCACATATCATTGATTAATATAAGTAAATTAACACAAATACGTAGTTCTATTTTAAGGAAATTACAAAAATTATTATCATACATAAACTATTGAGTTTAAGATTGCTAAACATTATAATGTTATTAATCAAGCATAAAATCACTGTGGAATGAATACAAACAGTGGCCTAAATTTTAGATTTTTCTACTGACATTATGAATTTACCTCCTGAATGACAAACAGGGAGTTATCCACAGTCAATTAGTTGAGCAGATAAAATTTACAGTGATTAGAACTTTTACTTTATCAGCATAGGATTGTAAATATTGTTGACTTTGATTGAAATCATGAACATATAAGTGATTTATGATCACTGAAAACATAAAACCTCATGACGTCCGTTTCATTCTAGTACGGGACTCCCTAGAAGTGCTCACCTACGACCATGCATGTTAAAATTGGACCAAGGACCTTCGGTCAACCTCTTGGTCATTAAAGCAGATGGCATTCAACCGTGTTAATGTCTGACTTTGATCAATCTACGTGATCGCCCCCTGTTGTCTACGGTGAGTAACTGCCTTACATTTGACACGGTTGAACTCCTTTGTAACTAACTCTCACTAAAACTCTAAGAATTAACCCTCGAAATTATCCATTAGTAAGCAGGTGATATTTATTAGTATGGAGTTGTGAGAATCGTCGAGGTTCTTCGAAATCAATGTTTATTTTATATTTGATACTCATAATTTCTTTATTATACGTGATTGATATCTTTTTAACTTTAAAATTATCAGTAGCCAATAGTAGACAGATTAATCTTCAACATTTAACTCAATCAATTTATTAAGATAATGTATTATTTCAGCCTCAACAACATAACTTTAATTTTTGTTATCAAAATATTTTCGTTACTTTTAGTTTCTACCATAAGACTCAACTTTACACTTAAGTGTTGTTTATACATTTAGGTATTTATTTATTGAGATGTAAAGTTATATTAACTTGGAAAAAATTTCTACACATAAAGTGGAATAAACGTCGTGAAAAATTTCACTCACAAAAACTTATGAAGTCTTAGGCAATTACTAGCAGTGGAACTTAGGAGGTGGATTTAACCACATTCAACGTTCGTTAACTGGATTTATCTGTTTTCCAATTATTATTGCATCACTAGTTGGAAGTAGAAAATCTAACAGCAGATGATTAGGATGATCAAATCGAAAAGAATAAGAACAAAGAGTAATTGTTATGAAAATGAAGGAACGATGAAGCTTAAGACAATTGATTAAGGATTTGCAAATGAATTACTGAACGTATAATTTTCATATTTGATCAAAGATCTCTGTAATTTTATAATAAAATACATTCCTTGTCTCTCATCTGTATTCTCCTTCACAACGTACACATTAGTATAATTTTACTTTCATCATTAACAATATTGATATTCACTTGTCATTTTGATTTGGATACTTTAGAAAATACTATGAAAGTTCTTTTAAAAACTTCGGATATAAATTATGCAACCTGATCACATTAATTTAGCTGTGTACACTTTTCAAACATAAATCAACCATAGTTTATCATAATTTAAAATAATGTTTTCTAGTTTGTTTTTTTTTCGCTTCATTCAAGATGGATTAATCAAATAAAATGAAATAAAGAAAAAAAAGAAAGAAAAACTTCCTTTTTTTCACATCACTTCATCATTTAATTAGTTATATCACAGAAAAAAAAGAGAAAGAAAAAAGAAAAAAAGAAAATAGTAAAATAAAAATCATATTTGAAAATTTATTCATCATTGAATACACTTTACATTGTTATTCTTTTATTGATATAGTTTATTCATTGAAATCAGAAAATTGGAAAAAAAACTTATTTGATTTCGGTGAATTCCAATGGAAAGATGAACCAAGTAAAAAATAAAAAAAAATAAAATTGTTCTATTTATTAATACTCAAAAGTAATAAATATTTTCAGGACAAAATAATCTGGTTTGTTTTTCTTTTCTCTTTTTTTTATTTTTTTATTTTTTTTGTATTTTTGAAATCATTCAACCAAAGTAGAAAAGAAATAAATTTGAAAATAATTTGTATCGTGACCAAAATAAATTTGACTGAATACTTGTTGTTGCGTTTTTTTTTTCCTGTTTTCTTGTATCTTTCAAGTATATTTTCATTTTCATTTTTTTAGTGTAGAATTTTTGTTTTCCTTTGGATAATTTCAAATAGAAGTTTTAAGTAAAAGTACATTTTGAATAATTTGAAAATTGAAAGGTTCATTGTTTCTAACTAGTGACAATAACTTGATATTTAATTAATTCTAGGCAATATCAATGATATTCCTAAATATTTTGAAATTATTAACAGATTTTAAAAACGAACATGCTGTCTCTTTAGTTTATCAAAGTTGTAACAAATAAAAATACTTAAACCTGATTTATATGTCCAGAAAGAGATGGTGATCAACTTATTATAAACTTGGTAAGTGAATATCTTTGACAAACATCACCTGCAAATATTATTTTATTAGTGTTATGCTGTCTTCGGTGGACTTATTCTTATTTAATATCAGATGGGTTCCGTGGATATTATAGTAATTTCAATGGTTAAGATCATGAGTCAGTTGAAGATATATCACCATGGAAAACCTGAAAGCACTGGAAGGCTGTTTCGTCCGATTGTGAGACTCCTCTGGTGGTTAAGTGCTCGTGCGCGAAACCAGTAGGTACTGTGTTGGAATCTCGCAGGGGGCGAGTTTGTGTTCGCGCACTGCTGAGGAGTCTTACAATCGGACGAAACGGCCGTCTAGTGCTTCCAGATTTTCCATGGTGGTCTATTTTCAACTGAATCATGATCTTAATCATTGAAATTATTCTTATTTCACCTACGTCAAAATCGTCCTTTCATTAGTCTTTCTTTTCGTTCATTCAGTTCTCTAAAATTACGTTAACCTCTTCAAATGTTGTTTAATTATTACATGACCCTCCAATTCTTAATTCCAAACAATTATCACCTCATTTCTTTAAATCTTCACTATCTATTTTCAACGGATTTGTAAACTATTCACAACTTCTATAACTATTCAACGATCCTTCGAATTTCATGTACTTCGCGTGCTTATGGATTCCAATTTCAAAATGAATTCACGTGCATATATATTGTAGATTTTGTCTGTCAACATGATCATCTGTTTTTCATTATTTCGTACCTCAGTGTTAAACTTTAAAACGTATATGGTTGTAAACAGTCAATGTGAAACGACGAAATATAATGAATTCTTATTATTCTAACCTAAATGTTGTTTAGACTTTATTCAAAATCAAATTAAAAGAGGGATTTCATTTATTCACATGAATGTTTTTATTGTGGTGTGTGCTACTGGCGTCGACTGATATAAATAGTATGCATCATCAAAAGGAACTGAAATGCCTGGCAGCAGAACGTTAAGAAGATAGAAGAAAAGAGAACGAGGACAGAGACAATTGATTGACATTTTATAAATAAAATATTTACTGTATTTTCTCAGATTTTACTAAGATGTTCTGTTAAGTTATTCAGTTTTTTAAAACTGACACAAAATCCATACTTTCTATTCGGTTTCTTCACCAAGAGTAGTAGCATGGTATACCCTCTTTCAACATTTCCTGGACGTATCGACTTACCTCAGCCACAACACTATCACTTTCTTTTATATAAAATGTCTTTTATTTTCACGTAACTATTGTGTATTGAGTTTAACTATTGTGTCGAATTAAGCTAATGTCATTTATTCACATGTTATCCTATATTCGAAACAAACAACATTTTTGCCCGCAAACTAATATTAATTTTGATGAAAAATTGTCAATATGTGAAAAACTATGGTAAATTGTTTGCTTATTGTGCTCTAATTACAAAGAAGATAGTTAGATTAGAAAACGCTTTTACAGAATTAGATGTGAATGATAAAATCAATAACACGACTTAGTATTGGTTAGATTCATGTGTACACGTAAAACCTATCATATGTGTCAGCTATATGTATCTGAGTTTATTATTCATTTGTATTGATTGTTTCAATCTTACCTTCAATGTTATAGATTGCAATGGATCAGTGTGTTTTTGGAAATGTAATTCTGTTTGAATTTATTATTATTTATCATTTAGAAAATAACGAGATCCATAAATATATCTTTATTGATTTTTGTTTGATCCGTTATATTATATTTATTACAGTTAAAAAAATTAATATCGGTAAAGGAGTTGTGGAGATTGGTAAATTTTTAATTGAGATCATGAACCGATTGATGTTAGACCACCATTGGAAATCTGGAAGCACTGGACCGCCGTTTCGTCCTACTGCTGGACTCCTCGTTAGTCCACACCCACGATCCCGCTCGCGGGAACAATCGGTTAATGATCTCAATTAAAAGCTTAGTAATCTCCACAACTCATATACTGACAATTACCATGTGCTCACTAGTGACTAACTTCGTGAGGGAATTCTCGGAGTTCTATTGAGAAGACGTGATCAGTGGAGTTAATCCACGAAGGGTAGAGACAGTTGTCTACCTCAGTACAATGAAAGATGGTCGCACAATTTCGTGGATTGGTTGAGGTTAGACATTAACAATATTGAATGCCACTCAATAGTCTAGTAGGTTGAGCGTTCGCGCGCGAGCCTAAAGGCACTGGGTTTGAATCCTACGAGCAGAATCGTAGATGGGCACTGATGAGGAGTCCCACAATAGGACGAAATGACCATCCAGTGCTTCCAGGTTCTCAATGGTGTTCTAACATCAATCGGTTCATGATCTCAATTAAAACTTAGTAGTTTCAACTGACTGATACCATTTCTCTAATGACATTGTATAGTTGCATTAACAAACTTCGAAAGAAATAGATTTTAAAAGCCCTGTCAATGTATACTACTGAAAAAGAATATTGCGATATTGTTTAAATCAAAATAATCATGATATTGTTATTTATGAGGATTATAGGTAAGTATAGTATGACACTTGAAAGCCACATTGGGGTATCAAAAATATATTATTATTTTCTTATTAAAAATCTGTGAATTAACTTTTAAGCAAGAATATGGATCGGGCTGTACAGGACACAATATTGGGATACATATGTTTTATTAGACCTTAACTGTAGGAAGGAAATTAATTATGCTTAGGCTATAAATAAATTGTTAATAAATTTTTCATAGGATTATACTATTTAGTGTAAGTTAAGTTAGAGGAAATACATTACCGTACTCTACATTAATACACTATTAACTAAAAACACAGTACATGATATATGTATAGACTAACCTCTTTATCAACTATATGCGAACGATATGAATTACTCAGTAATGCTGATCAATAATTGTTTGTCAAACATATTTCCTTACAATTGGATGTTCTCGCATCCGGAATGTAATGAATGCTACAACGTAGAAAAACAGGTGAATTGTTCCATTTATTAATGAGCTGATTGTTTCCAAATATGTTGAGACCGATTTGTTGAAAACAGTTTAGTAAATTCAACCCGATTAATAAAATCAAAGTATTATACATAAAGATATTACCAACCGGATGAAAACATGAAGTATATAAAAAATAAAAGCAAAAATCATCTATCCTTTAAATATTATGTAACAATTTGTTTATATGACCATACATCTATTGTTTCCGAACTTACAAATAAATTAGTTTCCTTCCACAAGCAAACAATCGTTCTGTTATTATTTAAATAATTCAGACATTATCAGTATGGAGTTGTAGAGATTGATAATTATGATTGTGATCATAAATCGATCGAGGTTAGAGCACAATTGAAAGCCTGGAAGTATTCGACAGCTGTTTTGTTTTAGTGTAAGACTCCTTAGTAGTGCGCATCCACAACGCTGTTCGTGAGATTCAAGCCAATAACGTTCGGTCCCTTGTGAACGCTTGACCTTTGGACTACTGAGCCGTCATCCAATGGTGTTAATGTCTAACTTTATACAACCAACAAAACGGCGCGACCATCTTTCATTGTCTGAGGTAGATACTTGTCTTTACCTGACACGGCTGAACTCAACTGATCAGGGTTGTTCATTAGAACTCCGAAAATTCCCTCACTAAGTTAATCACTAGTGAGCACGTGGTACTTATCGGTATGAGAGATTGTGATAAAATTGCAATAAAATTACCGGTCTATTAATTTCTTTTTTATTCACAAAACATTCAATTAGTACACTTATTCAATAATAACCGAGTTATGTTATTGGTTAAAAAATAACAGCATATTAAACCAAATTAAGTAAGTATTTCAATTTGTTACAAATTAAAATGATTAAAAACATATTGAAACACAATATATTGATCAACAACTTAGATTTATTAATGCCTAAATTCTATAGTTGATCACAAACCATCTATACTGTGTTCAAATGAAGATCATACACACAATTTTCCCAATTTTGTTCAAATGAAGCTATCGTTATATACTTTCTTTTTGTTCCAGACTATTATATCAAGTATTGTATATAGCTGAATATAATCCATATGGGAAAAAATGTATGATATTTCTCATTGTCTAAGAAAAAAAACAAAACAAAAGAAACTATCATGTTATTCTGTTTTTAATTGATAGTCCATGAGAAATTGATTATGAACTAATGAGAAAATAATAATAATCATAATACTATAGAAACAGATGGGGAAAAAATGATTTAATTTATTTGATTTTTCCCTCTTTTTTTGTCAGTGAAATAAAACAAATGTTCCCAGAATTATTATTATCTGAAAGGGTGGTTTCTCTTTGTAAAGATTATAGTAATTTAATAACATGAAATTTTCATGATGTATCAAAATATATTTAAACATTCAATTTGATTTTATTTTACAACAGATTAACAAAACGTAATGAAATCAAAAGAGAACAAAGAAAGAAAGAAAAGAGAAGAGGGAAAAAAGAAAAACAGACATTAACGATAGTAAAATCCTGAAATACATTTAAAATGTAAAGTATTAAATATTTTGCGTGATGATATAATAATTTTATTAAGAAGTAATTCATTTGAAATGTGGGGTAAGACTATAATTTATGGTCGACGTTAGGGCGACGCTAAACTGACCTTGAAAGTGTTAACCTGATAACTAGGATCAGATGAAGGTTCTAAATTAGTGTGAGGAATTCGAATTATGATTTACAGTAGATGGTTAAGGTTTTCATCACGAACTGACATCAGCTATATTGCCGAAACTCTATTTAATCAAATGGATGGGTGAATTTCACGCTAAATTCCCAGACCTGTTATCGTAAATCTGATTGGTTCGTCCGTAAATTATAGTCTTGCCAAATTTCGTACTTAACAAGAATTCTGATTTATTAAAAGTAACTTATTATCATAACACCACTTGATGAATGACATCAGTGAATTTATATATTCATGTTACATTTTGAAAATGAATTCTCATTATTACTAGATCTGTATGCATTTAATTCGATAGTAAATACGCGAATCAACATCATAAATATTAACCCAAAGCCTTAAGTAAATCATTATATCTAAGGTTGATTTATTGCGAAAAGTAACAAACGAAAACTTATTCATAGGGACCTCATGATAATACATATAACATAGTGTTCTTCATTGATTCATTAACGGTTAGGTAACATGCTTGGCAGATATACAGGTGTTGGTAGTTCAAATGAAGAACCTAAATCTGGCCATATGTCCGTCGATAATTATAATGAAAAGATGGATTCCTTTTTACTATCGGAGAACAATAATTCCATAATCTACAGTTAAACATGATAATTATAAGTTAGTAATATACTTTTTAGGCAATATTCATGCCACAAATTATTTATAAATTTGAAAAAAAGCCATTTTGAATCTATAGCTAATCCATTGTCTATCAGTTACCCCTTAAAGGTTTCATTATACTTCATGTCTGTATAATTATTATTAACAGTGACTTGACTAGTTATATTCTGATTTGGAATACACTCGTGACGAGGCGAATCTCAGCAATAATGTAGACTGATGAGCTTTTTCATTTGTGAGTTTCTTATAGACAACTATATCATTAACTAAATTAATTTTGATAAGAAAACAGTACGACAAAGCTAACAGATATTCTGACTAATGATTAATTTGGGTCTAATTTTCGCACTGTCATTACTAACAGTTTTCCCAATCCTCTTTCTCTACTAGGAATTGAAGCCAACATAAACCCTAAAGCTGTTCCAGGAGCTTGAGCAGTACTATCTGTGATATCTATCACTGAGCCGCATGTGTTACAACTTGTTTGAATATTATACGCAAAAACGTAAGTTGATCTGTAATAAATACGTCTGACGTCATGAGCCTTTGATTAACCGCTGCAACTAGAAATTTATGTGAATAACAAATACTTTACTGTCTAAAAATAACTAATCTGAATCTAGCTAATAAACCAAGCTTTTCAGTAGTTGGTGGAAAATTACACCATCAGTAGCTGATCTTAAACGTATTTAAGGTTCTTTTTTTCAACGGTTTTAAATGTGAATCTCACGTTAACAAACTGAAGAAGAATCTAGTCAAACAACTAGTTATTTTATTGATCTTTAAAAGCGAACAATTTTACTATTTGACATAACATCTTTGTTATAACACGTAATAGTCCAAAATAAAAAAAAACTAAAGTATGTTAATTCATAACCAAATAAAAAAATGATTAATCACTTTTTGTGAAATATCGCTGATGATAGTCTTTTCAACTGAAATTTCTATCTATAACAACACCGCTATTGTAAACTAAAACCAAATTCGAATACGTTTTATGGTCTTTTTTTACATAGCTCTTATTTAAGATAACTTTTCTTATTGCATTCTGATCCTAAGAATAATTTTAAGAAGAATAACATTTGTTAAATAGAATTGTTTTATAAATATTGAGTGAATAACTTTGCCAACATTGTTTATCATAATTTTATATCAACTATTTTTTGAATCATTTTCCATACATTAAAATGAAATACTTCTTGGACTGATCCAACAAACAATTCATCAAGTTAGTAGTTTTCAATATCTGGTTTCAAAACATTTGTGATTTATATTGTAATTTCTGAAAACAATTTAAGCTATTTATGTCATGGTACATCAGATTTATAATTAATTAAAGATTCATCTTTAAGGCTTGTGCAAAACACAATATATTCTATCCTGAAAGGAATCTCGAATGAAATTTCATACTTCATGTAAATTTGCAATTTTGTTCTTTTTTAAGATGTACTATTATTTATCGAGCCAACCATGTTAAACGATTTCAGCTTATAGGTATCATTACCAAGGTTTGACTTGATAATTTCGAATAAATTGACCATTGGATTTTTTATTTATTCTCTGAAGAAGTGGCTTACACGAAGTCACGAAACGTCAAAAGATCTTATTTTTTTTACTCATTAGGATATTACAAATATATTATTCATTTATGATTTCAGCTTATATTTGATTTAGACATTTTCCTTAAATACTCAGTTCCAAAGGATGGTTGTATTGAGTATAAACGCCTAACAAGCTACTTAATTATTTGCAAATACACTAGAGTCAAAGCACTTATAGTTAAATTTTGTAATTAAGGTTACCATTACCATTAATGATTGTCTATTGCTGATTTATTTTTAATCCTACTAATTACACTGATAAGTATTCAGTATCAAGTCACGCAAAAACTACTTGATTTCTAATAAAAGATGAAATTAGCTATGAATATTCGATTAATTGTTATCTAATTTCAAAGAATCTAAAAAGATATTCACTTTATTAAATGGTGTCTATTCTATTGCCCACGGTAAGTAAAATACGATTTCTTGCATACATCAATGTAAATATATACATATATTGATCAAGAAATTTAGACGCAAATATCAATAGAAGAGTCTTTTGCAATCCATCTTTATATACTCTATTTTACTGACTGAAAGAATAACTTGATTATGAGCCTATAACAATTACATTGTCAGAAATTTTAGGGAAATCCCTTAATTTCGGATTTAGTTAAAGTTATGGATAGGTTACCTAAAGAGGGTTGACAGAATATTGTTTATGAAGTTTAATATCATAAATGCATTTCAGTTTATGTGTGAAAAACTTTCACATAACTAAATTTAACCCTGAAGGAACACAGTCAACGTTTAAAAGGTGTTCCTGAGTCCCCAAATGAATTTAAGTTACTTGTAGATTAGATCCTCAGTAGAGTCATATTCGTTACAAATAAGAAACAAGACTTAGTTCGAATGAGTCAAAAAGCTTCATAAAGAGTCTAGCACACATAAAGAGAGATTAACAAAAGATATGCTTATAAGAACGGCCCGAACACAAACTATGGCGGCTGCTTATTGACAAGTAAATTGAAACTTATTTCTCTCCAACCTATTTATATCATATGTTTTACTCCAAGAAAAACTAATTTTCAGCATAGCGTTGTGGAGATCTTTGAGTTTTGATTGAGATCATGAACTGATCAATGTTAGATCATCATTACAAACCTGGAAACGGCCGTTTCACTCTAGCATAGGACTCCTCAGAAGTACGCACTCACGATCACGCACACGAGGTTCAAACTCAACACTTCGGACTTGAGCGTGAACGCTTAAACTCTAGACCACTGAGTCAGTATTCAGCGGTGTTAGTGTCTAACTTTGATCACTACTGAAAATAGTGGCCTAGCTTAGATCGACCTATGAACTCAACTGTTATATATTTGGTAATTTCGATTTTAATAGCTACTCTGAAGAAGTCCAAACATGATAATTGAATAGAACACTGAAACTATTTAAATTTCTGTAGCTCAGATTATATCAGATATAGTTTTTACACGACAAATTAACAATATTGTGAATGAAACACTAATAGTTATTCGTCTATGATATACAGATCAATCAATCAGTAAAGCTATTCAAACAGTTAAAAATTACTGTATAATGATGAAAGTTAATTTTATAGGATTCACTTATATTTTAAGTGTTCCCTTATCTACCAATAACTAAATTCAGGTAAAGAAAATATCATTATCAGATGGGTTTTGTGGATATTATAATAATTTCAATGGTTAAGATCATGAGTCAGTTGAAACTAGACCACCATGGAAAACCTGGAAGCACTGAAAGGCCGTCTCATACTATTGTGGGACCTCTCAACAGTGCGCACCCACGACCTCGCCCCCTGCGAGATTCGAACACAGGATCTACTGGTTTCGCGCAAGAGCACTTAACCACCAGACCACTGAGCCTGCATCCATCGATGTTAATGTCTAACTTCAACAAATCCACGGAATTGAGCAACACATCCACCATTGACTTCAGTGAGTTACTGGCTCACAACAGACCTGGTTGAACTCCACTGGTCACTACTTCGCACTAGAATTCCAGGATATACCTTTTGAAGCCAATCACCAGTGAGTATATGTGGTTAAGTGCTCGTGCGCGAAGCCGGCAGGTCCTCGGTTCGAATCTCGCAGGAGGCAAGGTCATGGATGCGCACTGCTGAGGAGTCTCACAATCGGACGAAACGGCCTTTCAGTGCTTCCAGGTTTTCCATGGTGGTCTAGCTTCAACTGAATCATGATCTTAACCGGTGAAAGAAAATATTGTTTTTACATAACACATTCAAATATTAACTGGTGAATTTGAGAAATCCATATTTTGGATTCAATTATTATTTCTTTAAGAATAAGAAGAATTATATTTACCTTTCTTTAATTGAACATTTTATTGAAAAGCATAAATAACAAAATGTCAGAAAGTTCACAATTTCATTGACAGTTTTAAATTTTACATATCTAATTCTTTTCTATTAGAATCAATTATATATCTGTCATAAGTCGTTCATAATTATATATCTATATTATAAGGCAACAATTTATATTTACTCAACAAATAGCTATGAACTTATGACCTTAGTAAATTAAATTCATTTGAACAATTATTTCTTATTATTATTATTATTTTATGCCCATATGATTTCCAACAGATGAACTTGTTATTTATGATAAGAAGATAGTTTGTTAGCGTACTTTATTATAACATCTAATTCAATAGATAAATTTAATAGAAACGTTTTGAGTAAACCCCTACTACGTATTATATATATATGCTACGTATAAAGGCAATTTGGAAAGTTGATTTATTCCATTGATTTAAATAGAAATATACTAAAGTTCATATACTTATTTAAACTCAATATTATATAGATATAATTATACCTATGGGGAAAATAAACACAATCATTATAAAGATAATTTTATTTGTTATAAAGTTTTGTTTGTTCGTTTGTTTGTTTTGGTTACTTTAAAAATCACCAATTTTAGAGTTTTATTTGATTCATAATGAAAATCAGAATAGAAAAAATATGTTCATATGAATTGTGCTCAAAAAAGATAAATAATGTTTCTTATATACAGTGTATCATGATAAGTTGCCTGTGTAATAGTTTCGTTTTCTTCTAACATCTACTTATTTCTCTTACTTACTTACACCTTTTACTTCTAGTGGAGGAGCGTACGCCGCCCACTAGCACTCTCTATGTGACCCTGTCCTGGGTAATCCTTTCCAGTTCTTTCCAGTTGTTATTAATCCTTTTCATATCTGCTACTATTTCCTGACGTAATGTGTTCTTTGACTTTCCTTTTTTCCGCTTCCATTCAAGATTCTAAGTTAGGGCTTGCCTCGTGGGACAATTAATTTAGTTTATTTGAATTTTATAGTCAATTTTAACACCACGAATTAGTAGTGTGAAATGATGCATGACAATTTTTGTACATTTTGTGCTAATTTTTGTATACTACAGTACAAGTAAAATAATTATACTAACATAAATTAGTAGTATTATGATCTATTTTCCTTTCCAGAAAAAAATGACAAAATATTTATTCCTTGGAAATGGTCATTCGTTTATATTGTGGAGTACTGGAAACTGTGAAGAGATAAATAAGTACACTATATAGAATAGTAACCAATGTTCCATAGTAAATATATATATCTGTTTTCAAATTATCTTTTAAAATGCTGGTACAAAATCATAGGAATGTAATAAACGTTTGTCACTATTATGAATAATTAGAAAACAAACTGAAAGATCATTATTTGTGCTAAAATGTTTTCTATTGTTACAATAGACTGTGAAGTAAATTTTACCTATGACGTAACGAAACGTTTGTTCAAACAATGTTTTGTTAACAGAAAAATGCTATACACATCAACTAACAAGAAGGGTGTGTTTACAGATAGCAGTACAAAACAAAATACATCATATCGAAGAAGAGAATGGTAACTTCCTTTCGCTATCAGCAACTAGCCTAAAAATTATTGTTCACAGGAGATGTTTGCAAAAGTTGATTTATTGAGTACAGTTCATAACATATTGAGTGGAAATTACTATCAACGAATGCAATATCTCACAATATTGAATAAACAAAGTGATTTAAATTCAGAATGCAAACCATTGATATTTAACTCTATGGTCTAGATATAATGTGATGACGATGTGGCTTAAAAGTTCAGATCCAATTCATATAAACTTATTAGATTCTCAAACTCTATGAGTTTCATACCAGAAAAAAAATCAAATGTTGAGTATTTTCAATCATTCAGTGATTGTCTGGGTAAAGTGAACTATCTTCGAGTAAAGTGACCTAGCAAATCTATCATTCCAATAATTATAAGAGATGTTAAGAAACCGATATACAATGTTATTATTTGTGCACTAAATTTCAAACAAATTTATAAACCAAAATTTGCCAGCTTTTAACTCAGTTCAGTTTACATTTTCTCATATGAAGCATGCTCAATTCGAACAAACAAATAAATAAAAAGATGATTAAAAGCTGTTAAGAGTTTTCATGTCAGAGAAACCATTTTATATAATTAGTAAATGTTCATTTCTCTACAGAAATATTCTATTAACTATGCTCGTCTATCTTTTAATTTGGAACTATATTTTTGTTTGAATAAGCGTTGCTTTATGTCAGATATGTTCATATTTACATGAGATTCGTAAATGAATTATTGATTTGTTGCTATGGTAACATTTACGATGAACGGTTCAACCTGTTGAACTTTCTAAAAAATTTTTATTCATGCTATTTCAGTTCGCTTAACGTTTTATGGAAGCAAGATCAATTACAAAATACGATCAAAAGTAATTCTATTGAATTTTCAAAGTTCATTAGAAAACAATACGTTTACAGTATTTAACTAATATTAGTTGTTATTTAATCAATACCAGTTTGCTACTAACGTAAGTAATAATGTTGTAAATTAACTTGGTAAAATTAGAATAATGGTTAGTGGTGCAGTCTATCAGCTGGATATACCTAAATCTCAATATTATTGTTCATATTAAATGTTGAACATATTACCTTTCACTTTAAACATTTGTCTCATTATTGACTGAGATATTTGGTCTGAATAGTGTATAACATTTTCAATGGGTATGAATTTCATTTATAAGCTATTATATTTCCCATTATTAATGTTATGAGCTATGATTCACAACATCTACGTCATTCACACATGATACCCATATGTCTAAATAACCTGATCAGTTTCATTTCATAACTGTAACATCAACCGGGAATAAACAAATAAAATCAATTAATTTATCTCTTATTTTCTCTTATCAAAATATATTGGGCATTAAATTTACAATTTCAAACGTGATTACATGTTGATAAGAAATTATTTTTCTCCATTTCATAATACAAATAGAATTTAATCGAGCTGATAACGTTTTACATAACGGTTGATAACTTGGATTTCACAATCAGTGGAACTTGTAGGTCTAATGTTCATTCATCTAAATAAGTGCTACTACCTACTACATATATATGAATGTTCATCGTAGTCGATCAGCTCAATTTAAAATTTTTTATTGAAAATATCAATGTAATCAAATACATATAATTTGTTAAACACAATAGCTTACATGAGATTCATTTCATTATTCAATTCACTGTTCATATTTTCCCACAGGAATGTATGTAAAACAAAAAAGGCAAACAAAGAAATGTAACAAAATATAATGTTAACAGGTATATTTGTAATCATTAAAACAAATGAATAATGTTTAACAATGTTATTACAGTTTCTTAACAGATTAAATGAACTACATCAAAATAAATCAAATGTGTTTTTTCTTTTAGTGTGGTGTGCACTACTGTTGTCTACAGATATCAGTAGTATGTATCATCAATCAAAAGTGAAATGCCTGGTAACAGAAGATTGAGCAGATTGAAGAAAAGAGAACGAGGACAGAAAATCATTAGTTTGAAGGAACAATAAATTCTGAAATGACTGACTTATATTTTGCAGATGAAGTATTTACTGTATGGTTCTCAAATTCTGGTAAGAGATTCTGTAATTTTGTATTCAAATACATTCGATTCTCCTCACTTATGTTCTCGTTCACTACACTAGGAAATCAACTGACAAGTAATGGATCCTATCAAGAATCCTATAAATTCAGTCACATTTCAATCATAAGTTATTTAATCCAAAGTGTTAACGTTTTTTTGTAATATAACTATCAGGATCACAAAATTAGACGTTCGATGATATTAATATTGTTGTGTTGGTAATTTTTTTATAGTTGCGTTGTTTTATTATGAAAAAGTATAACGTACTTTATATATTTTAGTATATAGATGTCATACTTTAAATCAGTTTTCAGCTCAGGCAATTACAAACTTGGAATCTCCAAGAATAAAGGAAAATAGGCAGACTAAAAAAAGCTGCGTCGGGAATTGAAGTAAGACATCAAAAGAATAAATATCTCTCGGCAACAAACTGTGAGTGAAGAACAAAGTCGGTTAGAGGATCTTGATCAATGGCCTGTGACCTACAAATGATAACAGGAGAAAGTAAGTAATCAATTAATTAAGCAATAACAGTAATAAAAGTTAACAAATTAAAAGTAAAATAATAAATTTACAAGGTTTCAACTATTCCTCTAAAATAAGTATATATAAAGGGTTATCGGTGTTTGTCTTTTCATATTTACTCATGATTCTAACCGGATAATTCCACTCTGCACATCTACAATCACTTTAAATAGTAGAGATACATTTGGTGTCGCTGCCAACCAGGAGAGGGGAAGAGTGCTGTTTTGCGGACGCCGTTGAGGGCCTGGAGCCGAGGTGCCAGTGGGACGGCGTTGTCTGAAGCGGGTGCTGTCGACGAAGAGGAGCGGTGGGATGTGCGGCTTCTGGGTGGACGTCGGATGTAGATGGCTCAGCAGGCTAGTGGAGCATGGATGTTAGACGTTCCATGTGTCGGGTAGACATCTCATGTTGATGTCCCGGCAGGCCGACGAAGCTACGGAGGTCAGCGCGCCGCAGACTCGACATTTTGACCGAGAGCGTGGCACAGACTGCAGAGAAGAAGAAAGTGGCAGGGGTAGCATAACCACCGCAAGAACGAATTCTTTAAAGGGGGACGATTGTAGTGTAGGTTACTAATATCCACACAAGTAGTATATGACGGTGGTCAGGCATAGGATGTATTTCAGTACAACTGTGATGAGGAAAGAACGGGAACGGAAGCCAAATGATATTAAAACGCATGAACAATGAAATCTGAGACAATAGATTGGTGTTTGCAACAGTAACAGTCAAGTGTGATATGACGGATTAATAGCCTGGATTAATAATAAACCTGAAAGCACTTGACGGCCGTTTTGTCCCATTATGAGACCTCTCAACAGTGTGCATCCACGATCCCGCCTCGCGAGATTTGAACCTAAGTCCTATTGGTCTCACGCGTGAACGCCTAACCTCTAATCAGCCCCGATGAGTTGGTGTCTGACGAAATCTCTGCACATATTCAGAAAGCTCGTTTGGCTTTTGCCAACTTACTTCACCTATGGCAAAGGCCAGATATCCGTCTATCAATTAAGGGACGAGTATACTGCGCGGCAGTTCGATCTGTTCAACTTTACGGCTGCGACACATGACCATTAAGAGTAGAGGCTATTCGTAAACTACTAGTATTGGATCACAGATGCCTTAGAAATATTGCTGGCACCTGCTGGGATCACCGGGTAAGTAATAGTAAAGGTAGACACAGGGTATTAGGGAATGATGGTAAATCAGTTGATAAGGTTGTGAATCTTAATCGACTGAGATGGTCGGGACACGTGTTGCTTACGCCTGAACACGGTTTACCACAATGCGCAATGCTATCTAGTGTTTGAGACGGAAGAGTGTTAGGGGCGGCCAAATCAAAATGTGGCATCAGTATTTGAAGTCACTAACTTCTAGTCTGAGTCAATTTTTTAGATGCAGACTACTTGGTTGGGATCCGCACGACTATCGTGTTCAACTTGTTATGCTAATGAGGTATGGTAACTTGGACCGATGCACATATATGCCTGGTTCTACATTGAAGCTGACTGACATTGACTGGTTAACAGGTTATCATAATCCATTGACAACATAGTTTGTACAGTATTTTACTAAATTGTTTAAACAGAAAGGATTTTCCAATGTTTACTAAATGATACCGACATCTTATTCTTATTAATTGTTAATAATTCTTTTTCTTTGAAAATTGAATTTCTTTACTTTTTTTAAAAACTAAACTTAACTATTTATTCATTTATTGAACAACTATATATTCTATTAAACAATCAATCATTTATTCATATACTTTGTACAAATTTATTTTCTCCTCAGTAAGTAAAAAGAAAGAAAAACAACCAATTTTAAACTAATGGATTTTGATCTCTTTCAATAAACGTAAATTGCGCCATCATTTTCTTTTTTTCTCTGTTTTTTTTTGTTTTAAAAAAAATTCTAGTTTGTCAACTAGTAAATAAAATTAATGCAAACAAAAATCTAAAAAAACAAAATAAAAAAACAACGAATAATACGTTTTTTTTCTTTTTTTATTTAGAAAAAAATATTGTTTAAATGTTCAAAAATAATGAAATAAAAACTAATGGGTTTTCTCATTATACAGTAGGGAAGGGGATAGGTGGGGAAAAAACAGAGCACATTATGAGTTTGAAATAAATAATTAACAATTGATTATTATATTTTTTTTGAAAACATTTAAAGAAAATTAAAATTAATACTGTCAAAATATATGGTAAAATTAAAATATCATTATGACAAGCAAAATATGAATATAGGTTATCTTTAATTAAATGTTATAACTTGTAGTTTTGTGCCATTGTTTCTTTGTTCTTTACCCCATCGCCCATTTGTTATAACTTCTAGTCTGTAGGCCATGTTAATGCATAATGTAATGATACCGCCAATTAGAAAACAATGAATTATCGACCAGACCAATGACGCATAAAACCCCTACAAACAGTCTACAGTCCTTATCGGTTCTACTTCCCACCTAACCCTACCTCTTAAGTTCACAACACCAATCTCAACCTCTCAGATATGAATCATTTATTTCAAACATACTGGGTTCCGATAACAACCAAACAGACAACACACCGTATCATAAAATAGGAAACAACATTTGTACACGAATTAGCCAAATGTGACTGTGAGTATGGGAGGTGGTAATTGATAAACTGGGTATAACTCAACAATGGTTAATCGTATAATAATAGTTAATAGGTCAAAATAAACTTCATAATAATAGAAACACGAATATGAATAGTTTAGTTATTTAACAATTCTACGATCAAAATATACATATAGTAATGATCCATAAATGGATCCCAAAATTTACAATTCATTATTCTTATTGGGATATAACATGAAGTATAAGTTAAAATTATTTATGTAGGTAGGATACTTACTAACTAGGTAGTTACTAAGTATTTTGTATTAATATCTTTGCATTTTTATCAAATTCTGATCATATCAATCAATAAATTAGATTTTATAATTTTTAACTGAATAAATTAATAATTAAGAAAAAGTTTGGAACCAAATAAAATTTGATTTCAAAAAATAATAATAATAGTAGTACATTTACTTTTTAGAAGTTTATTTTTATTGAATTAAAATGAAATTAATTTTACTTATGTTATTCAATGGACAGGAAACATATGATTTTAACTAACTAACTAATATAACTATTAATTGAAGTCATGAACCGATTGATTTTAGACCATCATTGAAAACCTGGAAGCATTGGACGGCCGTTTCGTCCTGTTGTGGAACTCCTCAGCAGTGCGCATCCACAATTCCTTTCGCGGGGTTCGAACTAAGGGCCTTCAGTCTCGCGCGCGAACGCCTAACCTATTTAGTTTTAGTGCTATACTTTAACATTTTTGAAGCTTTCGACTTGATTAACGATCAGTTTTTATAGATATACTCTCATCTTAAGGAGTTAGAAACGCTCCGTTTGCTTAGTTTAATTATCTTCTCAGTTACCGACACAAAACAGTCAAAATTTAACTCCCTATTGTTGGATGCTATCAAGATCAAAAATGGTGTCTTAGGTCTTTCGATTTATGTAAATGATATTTGCCATTGCCTCCTCTACATCCAGATGATCTGAAAGCAGTGTATTCGATTTCTCATGATGAGCTGACAAATATGCAAATTTGCATCAGTCTGGAGCTAGACAAGGTACCACAGTGGTGTTCAAAATGGCAGTTGGAACTCAACATGATTACTTCATTCAACCTAGATCTAGCCATAAATGGCAATTTGTTGTCCAAATTAAATACAGTGGTGGACTTGTGACTCAGAAGTTCTTACAATTTTTTTCTCATCGCACGTCTCAAAACAGACCTTTAAGTCCCAACTTCTTATAGGTTGAGTACTTCGCAGGCTTATTAAAAATGAGTCACATATTTTTATGCATAGGATATGTGTTCAACCACTCCTAGAATACTGCACATTTATTCTTGGTGGTGTTTGTATTAAACATAAATAAAGGCTGAAATCCGTTCAAATGCGATTTACAGTGCTCATTCTTGTAACTGATTAGATCTTAAATTCTAAGTCCAGATGTAATACTCTTGGAATCAACCCTTTGTGAAAGAGGAGGCTTAAACGAAATCTATTCTTTTTCTCCAGAATACTTAATAAACTATCTTTTATACTCAATGAAGCAATTCGCCATGCAGAAACTCTTAGTCACAGCATCCGTAACTCTTTGTCACTAGTGTGAAACGATCTCAGTCTAAATCTTTTATACATGTGAATTACTTTACCAGTAAATTAATCATACTATAGCACAACATACAAAAAGCCGTGAAATAAAATCACTTTCTTCCTTTGTTCACTGTATCTATGCTCACGTTACCTCAGCAAATGCTTTTAATGTTCTGACACCTGTAAGTATATCTCATTAAGATGGTGGAGAGGATTTGTAGTTTATGAAGTTATGTTCTCTGAGCTGGATGGCTTAGTCGTGGAACTTTCATCGTTCTTCTGAACGACATCATCAGCACAAATTGATGACGTCCAGAAGAACGATGAAAGCTCCACGACTAAACCATCCAGCTCAGAGAACAAAACTCTGTCAAAAGTATATCTCATTCCACAAGTGAGACTTAGTCGCCTTTATTACTGAATCGAATAAGTAATCTTACCTGCCTGTTGTTACCTTACACTAGTACCATCCCTGGTAACCTTAGATAATCCGTAACCTGACAGTACATCATAAAATAACCATGCATATATATTATAGTATAACTGATTGACCTATCGTGATAATTATTTCTTATGTTGATCTGTGCTCTGGGTTGCTAGATGTAGATGGTTATAATCCATTGGTAATGATTCAGGAAATGACCTTAAATAGATCATGGATCAATAGGATGCTTACTTAAAAGAATAACATCGCCCGGTTGATGCTTTTCATTACTGTAAACATGCGAAAACTAAACTACCTAAATAATTTTCGAACTAGAACACTTTAAACCATTTAATATCACATATGTCATCTACACTTAATATTATTATCTATATCAAGCTAACCATCCCTGTAGACTGGCATGAATTCAAAATATAAATATTGTTATTATTAACATTATTATTATCATAAAATTTTGATACAGAATACTTTTTTCTATCAAAATTTAATCATTTAACTTAAAACATGATTTACAGCAATTTGTAACATACAGACTAGTTTCATTTATAATTTGATGACTGTCTATAAATTATGTTAGTTATTTCTCGATGTGTTTGTGAATAACCAATGTATCCTACATTTATGCAAATTTTTAATTTAAAAAAATGTGTTCAATCACATTTCCATAACAATAATAAATAAACTTCGAATATATTAAACTTCATTATTCGTTGCTAACTGATAAAACCAACTCACTCAGGGAAACTATTCAGTGAACGAAAGCATAAATGGTAAATGACGTAGTAATAAACCAACTAACAAGTAGATCCTTCTGTCTGATTTCACAATTTTGCTTATAAAAGTTAGCCTCAAATTATATGAAGTCAGACTTATGAATTATAAAATATTACGTTCTACACAGTTCCTGTTAATGTTTAATATTAATATAATACGTTTTGTAATGACTCGGCTGATACATTCATGTTGATGCAGAATAAATTATTGAGAATCTTATGTTAAATTAATTTTGAGGAATTTTATTTTTGATGGAAATATCGTTTCAATTATCTTCACACTGCTGGAACTTCAATAAGCTGAGAGAAAAAGTAGACAATGAAGTCGACCATCATCTACAAAAGATTGATAAAAACGTAGTATTTGTGATCATACAGCTGTCTGTAGAAATAAATAAAATAAAGATTTTTGGTGTTGCAAGTCTTGTACTCTACATCTTGTGATTTACAAAGTATCGTATGGTCCTTTTTGTTTTACAGGAAAAGAAATGTTGAAATATACATTAATTGGTTTTGAACGTTCTATGTGATAAATGTTTATGAACATAAATTGTATAAGCTAGGAGTTACAACTAGGAGTCCATACATCAAAGGTCCAAAATATTCCATTTTATTTTTACATTATTTACGTCGACGGGGAGGAACGGTTGGAGGTACGGCTGCTGGTCGGACATCGAAAGCAGATGGCTCAGCAGGTCTCTGGTGAGCAGGCTCTGGATTTCCCGGAGGCCGGATATTTTGGTAGTCCAGCAGTTCGACTAGGCTATGAAGGTCGTCGCGCCATAGACTCGACATTCTAACGGAGAGTGTGGAGTAGACTACAAAAAAGAAGTGGCACGGCGTGTAGAACCACCATAAGAACGACTGATTTAATGGGGGACGAGTATGGTGTGTGCTACTGATGTCGACAGATACAAGTATTATGTGTCATCAATCAAAAGTGAAATTCCTGGCAGTAAAAGGTTAAGACGATAGAGGAGAAGAAAACGAGGGCAGAGAGTGATTCTTCTGGCAAAGAAGGAACAATAATGTGTAAGACAATTGATTGACATTTTTCAAATGAAATATTTACTGCATAGTTTTCAGATTTTACTAAGAGATTCCGTTATTTTGCATTCGAATATACATAGTTGTCCCTACTTGTGATCGTGTTTACTACGTTTTTATGCAAATAAAAGAACTAGCTAATTTTTTAACACTGATATTCATTTTCTCTCTAATTCCCTTAAACTAACCACTGTGAAAGCGTCTCTTGTAATAAACATATGATAATTAGATAAAAGTTAACATTCAACTTTACTTGTTTTCTTCTCTGGATAAGTAATTTCTTAATTAGTTCACATTGACAAATTCAATTCTATGATATCTTAATTATAGGATACATACTACTAAATTTTAATGCACGAATATGAATGATTTTCTTTTAAAAATAATCTATACGAACGTCTTATAACAAAAATGAACTACACATAAAAATGTATATTTCATTGTTTCAAAACAAACTTGAAATAAGTGAAGCTGTAGACAATAATTATGTTTACGTTTTACATATATCTATATATAAGTAGTTTCTCACGTTTCACTAAAAAGGCAGAAAATTGATATCTGTGTATATGTGAAGTCACTGTAATGTATTTATACTTTCCCATCTTTGTAAATAAAAGTTATCACTTTTCATTTAATCCCAACTTACTCATTTACTAATGCATGAATCTATCTAAAATGTCACTTCATATTGTGTGGTTAATTGATGTATTTTCATGTTCATATTAGTTTATATGATTAATGAGTATTTTTTCAATGGAATAGTTAACCGGAAAGTGACCTGATATTATTATCAGCTTTACTATTTACAGGTAAAATTATACTCCCAAGTTAAATAAAACAACTGAAACTACTATATGGTTTCGTGTGAGAATAAATAAGTGAGTAAGCTGCAAATATTTTTGCTTACTAAAACTAATAAACTGTTCTTTTTTTATAGTGTATGTTATCTTTACCCTATTATGGTCCATATTATAGATCTAATTAATAATTTGCTTCTATTAGAATTTGAAATAAATTCATTTTATCTACAACTATGATGTTGTATATAAAAGTTTTGCTCGTCATTCGTAACAATAGAGATGAAGCCATCATAACACATATAATTGATAGGGTTGAATTTTGTCCGACTAAGTTTCTCAGCTTTTCTCGAACATTAAAAGTTAGTACAGAATAATAATTCCTAAAATAGTAAAGAATTCATTGCAAATAAGAATATAATCCGTTGAATTTATATCTTTTCCAGATAATTTATAATCCTATACAACAGTACTGTGTATCATTCGTGACAACATGTCACAAAATATCTGCCTTTCCAACTTCTATCAAACTAGTGTATACAATAATCAGTAAATAAGTCACTAGGATTTCAAAATGTACAACACGACCAATCCATTAGAACAATCTGTAATTTTAAAATGGTCTTGATTATTTCTGAACAAGTACTCCAAGGTGCAAGTAATGAACTCATGATTTAGTATTATTTTCAGAATCAATCTATAATAACATACCATAAGTAGTTTACATTAATATAAATCTTTTCACCTTTAAGCAAGGGGAGGTTGATATTGTATGTCATTCACTTTCAACAAAATTGTTTTATAGATTTCAACGTTTATAAAAGAAAAAATGGATTCTGAATGCGTCTATTCATTTTGATATAAAATTTACCACTGAACCAACATTATATTCAGCTTTTTATCCGACATGTAGCTTTCAACGTTAGAAAGAACTAGAGATAACTAGATTTTGATATTCGAAAATCAAATTTATTTCCAAATTTTTGATTCATTAGATATATTTCTATCTACTGACCATTAGATAAATACGACAATTGAAAAGAAATACCAAAAGATAACTTTATTAGCTAAAATCCCTATCAACTATTAGTCTGAAACTAGAGAAAATACTAAAATATCATTTTTAAACTAAGTTTTAGTTTCCTTCAAACTGTATTGACAAGTTAGACCAAATATATTGATTTTTGACTAAATAAGAGAAAAATGTTTGCAGAGCAGAAGATTTATCTTAAAAGTATTTATTACGACTTGTGATCTCTGTCCTAAAATTTATAACTTAATGATACCGCCAATTAGAAAACAATGAATTATCGACCAGACCAATGACGCGTAAAACCTCTACAAACAGTCTAGAGTCCTTATCAGTTCTACTTCCCGTCTAGCACTACCTCTTAAGTTCCCAACACCAATCTCAACCTCTCAGATATGAATCATTTATTTCAAACATACTGGGTTCCAATAACAACCAAACAGACCACACCGTATCATAAAATAGGAAACAACATTTGTACAAGATTTAGCCAAATGTGGCTGTGAGTATGGTAGGTAGTAATTGATAGACTGGGTATAACTCAACAATGGTTAATCGTATAATAATAGTTCATAGATCAAAATGAAGCTTATGATAAGAGGGACATAAATATGAATAGTTTAGTTATTTAACAATTATACGATCAAAATATACGTATAGTATTTATCCATAATTGCATCCCAAAATTTACCATTCATTATTCTCATCAGGATATCACAGTATTACTCTTAAACGGTATATATGACATTTAAAACAAAATGATATAAAACTAATTTATGCAAAACATAAAAAATAAAAAAATTCAATTTACATTTTTATATTCAATCGGATATATTTATCAAATTTCATGATTAAAATCCTTGTTCATTTATAAATAAACCAAATTAATTAAAATAATTTTTTTTTCATGGCAACATTATCTACTGAAGAACCATGATAGCAACTAGAATTGATGAGGGAGATGAATTAAAATTATAATAATAAAACTAAATTATATAAATTTAAACAATAAATAGTTATATGTAACAAAAAAAACAAAAATATTTATACATTGAAAAATGAGAAATGTACATTGAATTATATTGTGAAAATAAAAATGGTTTATTTATTTTTTTGTTTGTATTTTAACATTTAATAATAATACGAATGTAAACATTTTATTAAAATTATTTCCTTATATGAACTGATATATTAATTGAATTAGTAATTTAGATTGTTGGGATTATGAGTCAATTGAAGCTAGACCACTATGAAAAACTTGGAAGTACTGGAAGGCCGTTTCGTTCTGTTGTAGGACTCCTCAGCAGTGCGCATCCGCGATCTCGTCTCGCGGGATTCAAACTCAGAACCTACTGGTATCGTACGCGAGACGACCGTTCAGTACTTCCAGGTCTTCCATGGTGGTCTAGCTTCAATTGACTCGTAATCTCAACAATTTAAATTACTAAGATCTCCAAAACCCTTCTTGAATTAGGTTATTTTATAAAATGTTATCTAACATGTTAACTCCGCCTGGAGTACCTCCGAAGGACACCGTAGGTCCCAGGCCTAGATAAAGGAAGATGGTTGGGCATGGGGTTAGCGACCCCATCCCTTAGAAAACTAACTCGCTAAAAAGTGCTAACCAGAAAAAAGTATTCAAACCTATCTAACATGTTATTTGTATATTTATTTGTTATATATTTGTAAAAGAAAGCAATAAAGTTGGTTAAAAATGAAAATAAGATTTAGATTTTCATCTTTTTTTGAGTTTCAGTTTATTTTCAATTATCAAATATTTTTGTAAGTCTAATTTATATGAATATACGTTAATATTAGAACGAATAGTTTGACAAAAATAAAGCACCGAGTATAGAAAAGTCATTAAATGTGAAAATTATAACTTACTTACTTAGTTACTTGGGCTTGTCACTCCTAATGGATCATAAGCCGTCGACCAGTTCTATCCAATTCTTGTCCACTTTTCTAATATCTGTCTTCATTTCCCGGCGTAATGTGTTATTTAGTATTCCTCTTTTTATTTGGCTTTCAGGATTTCATGTGAGGTCATGCTTTGTGACGCAGTTGGGTACTTTTATAAATCTGTGTGCTATCCACTTGCAGCACTTCTTCTGGATTTCTTCCTGCGCTGAGTTCTGGTTTGTTCGCTCCCATAGTAGGTTGTTGACAATACTCTCCGGCAAATGGATCCGAAGTATTTTGCATAGACAACTGTTAATAAACACTTGTATCTTCTGGATGATGGCTTTCGTAGTTCTCCAAGTTTCCGCCCCATACAGCAGAACTGTCTTGACATTTCTATTAAAAATCCTGATCTTGGTGCTGGCTCACAGTCCATTGTTTTGAGTTCCAGATGTTTTTCAGTTGTAAATATACTGCTCTTGCTTTTCCGATTCACGCCTTCACATCTGCATCAGATCCACCATGTTCATCAATGATGCTGCCCAAATATGTAAATGTTTTTACATCCTCCAAAGCTTTTCCGTCAAGTGTGATTTCATTGGTTCATGTTGTGTTGTATCAGACAAGTTTGCTGAATGAAACGTTGGGATTATTTTAAATTTCAATAGCTGAGATTATTGCAAAAATAATTTTCACTTATAATGAATTGTAAGTCAAAGTGCGGATACTGTATTCAGTAAAGTACAAGTATGATTAAAGTCAAATGAAATAGATATACCATTCAAGGTCTAAATAACAGTTTTTGTCGTCTGTGTTATATCAGTAAAGTATCTTGATTGACCAGATGATCTTCTTCAATATCTGTTGTAATGATTTAGTATTCAAAGTTGAAGAAATAGGCCATATATACTTCTACGAGACTTGAATGTTTACTGTAGAATCGTAAATATTAGAATTAAGGTTTATGTAGGATATTGCTGAATAATTTTGGATTTGAATTACTATATATTATTTGACATAAACGTAATCACGATTAGCGTCACAAGTAATCAATATAACAATTATGTATAAAATTCTAGGGTTTTAGACAAATAATTCTTCCAATATCATGCATCAAAAGTATAAATACCTTGTAATTGCTAAGAACCGTATACATAAATTCAGATGAAGACTGTTCTAAATACAGACTGTCCAACTTAAAAGTAAATACATATAGTATTGTCATTTCATAATTATTCTGGTATTAACCAAGAATTGTTTCAACAGCATCGATAAACTGGACATATATAGTCAGGTCAACTTTCCTCCGATAAACTCACGATAGAGAAAACACTAACCCAAATCATATTTCTCGTTTTTTGGAAAAAAAAATCACAGAAGACAATGAAGAAAACTGTTTTAAAGATAGAAAAAACACCACAGATCAGTAATATTCATTTGTAGCTTATTAAATGTAACCTCTGTTTTATAATCTAACGTTTTCTTTTATTAAATTTTTAATTTCTCCTCTCCTCATCAACAATTACTGAACATCGCAAGTTTCATTCATAACTATTGTCACTGATGATCTTTATAAACATTATAAAAAAGAAACAGTATAAAAAAAAGGATTAAAACAATACCTTATCCAATTCAATACATTTACAATTAAACATAAACTATTTACCCAAAAATAACAATAAAATATGCAATTAATATAGAAGAACGATAAAATAATGACAACTTATCAGATGTAGACAAAATTTATCCAATCTCACAATCTAACGTCTTTCTTATTATCTGATTCACAATTCTAGTTATACTTTACATTAATTAGTTAGTATATTGTAATGGTTTATTTTTGATCAAAAAAATTATGAAAATAAACAGAGAATACTTGAACAAATGTAAAATGAACAAATTACGATAAGTTGTCTATTTGTAGTAGAATTTTTTTAGATGAGTCTATTTTAATGGGGTATAATTAACATTAAAATAAAAAAATATAGTAGAGAACACAATTAGTGAAATTAAATAAACAACTGAAAATCACATTTTAATTATGAAGTAAAATTGAATATGATTTTTGTAAAGTGACCGGCCTGACTATCTGGGTTACCTGTTTCTGCAACAAGTTATAATTCGTAATTTCTACTGTACTTTATCACTTTTTATTCTTCGTTTAATTAAAACCAAGCAAACTTGAACATATGTTTCTTACCACAGATATTCACCATTTTATATAGCACTATATATATCAATGAGAATATTAAATTTTCGTTGATAGCTCATCAATTTTTGAACTTCCAAGTGTCAATTTGCTAATAATGTCGGACAATCTTCATCTCAATATCTATGTCATATGAAACAATTCTCTATTTCATTTACGATTATTATCTACTGTATGTAAACCGTCTTTAATGTAACCTGTAGTGTTACATTTTTGATGATTGGAAATACTTTCAGTCACTGTTTACAGGATGAAACACCTTTCTAGTTTACCACAAACTTACGTATACTGGTTAATAATGATGATACAGTCAAAAAACATTCACTTCGTCCAACTGTCTTTTCTTATTAATTATAAACACACCTTTTAATCAAACTGGCTTGTCAAAGTGAATTTTTAATCAATGATATTTTATTTACACAATTTCGGTGGTCTGCTTGAATATCTGGGCTACTTGTTCCTGCCAGCTAAATATTTCAACAAGTTATCTGTTTGAGATGGTGGAGAAGATTTGTAGCTCAGATGGATGATTTTTATGGAGTTTTTTCTCTGAGCTGGATAGTTTGGTCGACCAAAAGTTATCTGTTTCCTTGTTTGTTTTAACACATCATTATATCAACTAATTGCATACACTATTCAGGTGCGATTGTGAAAAGTTTACAACATTTCACTGTACAAGTTACAAAAATATACGATCGGAGACATCGTGATGGTTGACAATATATGCATTGAAAAGAATGAATATCATTCAGATGTCGACTTCTAGAATGTTAATAACTAACTGGCAATCACTCAATATTTATCATGAATATCGATCAAGAGAAATAAGAGATGGAAGTTCATTGAAATACCTTTCCCTATGAATTCTATATTGTACCAAATATAAATAAGTTACCTATGCAAACTTTAAAATTTACATAATACTTATGTCTATATGTTCAAAGAAATAAATCATTTTCCAAGAAAAAAAAGAACAACTAAATTCATTTACGGCATTTTTTTCACATTGAACACATTGAATGGTATACTATTAATACAAATGATCATCTATATGCTAAGATGTTAAAATATATTTGTAAATTCAGATTACTTTAAAATAAATCATTTACATTCTACCGTTATATTAACATAAATGGTACATTGAATTTAATCTAATTTATTATCTGTTATAACATTATAAATGATGTTTATTTATAGGGACAATTTTTTTTCGTCCTATACATAGTTTCTTCAAGATGAGAAATCGAAATAATAAAATGTAATTTTGTACTTAAGATTTAAGTAATAACTTTAATGTAATGGAAATTTTTTAAGAAAAATGCAATTTTTATAAAATTGTTAACTTATATTTGAATGAAGCGAGATTTAAAAATTTACTCCACACCACAGTGTATCCACGATCCTGCATGCGGGAAACAAATCCAGGATCTTCGGTTTCACACGCCTACGCTTAACCTCTGGACCACAGAACCGACATTTAATGGTGTTAATATCAAACCTCAACCAATCAATAATATAACACGAGTGTCTACCATTGTCTTCAGTGAGTAACTGCAACACAATAAACACGGTTGTACTCTATTGATCAAGGATTTTCACTGCTAAGGAGTCCTGTACTCGGAAAAAACGACCTTCCAGTGCTTTCAGGTTTTCAATGGTGGTCTAACATTTATTCATTCATGATATTAAATTGAACTCAAAAATTATCACAACCCTATATTGATAAAACATGAATTGGTTTACAATATATGTTTATACTTGAAACATTTCTAAGATCCATGATGTAAAGAAATTTTTCGTAGTGTATTTAAATTTGAATTTTTATGTGCTGTGAAGAAAAAAAGCCGTTGTCAGTGGGAAAAATGCCTTTCAGTTATGGGGGTGTCATCTATTGCATAAAAAATACTTGGATAAATCAGAAAATGGTCAAATGGAAATTAAATTCGACTAAATAGAAATCCATCTCTGTCATCGACAATTTCTTTTTCACCATTTTGAACTATCTATTAATAACTGAAAATAATAAATTAATATATATTCGTCGAAACTTATCTCAGTTGTATCTATACAAAAACGTAAGGTAGAAACATACGATAGCATAAAATATTAAAGTACTTTCTACTAACAATGAATCTGAAAAACTAGAAAGCGTTCATTTGGAATAGTGTCATTCTAAGCAAAGACGGATAGTGTCTAGAAGTAGAATCTAGGACGCGCGTTTCGCTCTATTCGAGACTCATCAGCTGGATGTACCTGTATCTCAGAGTTGATGATCACTCCGGGACTCAAACCCAGTACCATTCACCTCAAACTCCATAGTGTTATCCATTTAGCCTATAAGAGACTGATCAATTGCAGTTTTAAACATCAAGTGAAAGATTCAAGTAAACAATACCAAGTGAATTTAAACTTCACCCCATTGTTCAAGCAAAGGGATAACAGGACTTAGTACCTAAGTGGATAGCGCAGTGGCACTTGAAGCGAACGTACTGGGTTCTAGTCCCAGAGTGAACATCATCTCTGAGTTGCAGGTACATCCAGCTGGTGGGTCCCAAATTGGACAAAACTAGCGTCCTGAATTCCACTGCTAGCCACTATCCATCTTCGCTTATAAATGCTTGTTAACTATGGCACCTTTGAGTCAATCCGCACATTATGCACATATGCCAATAAGAGACTGATCATTTGGAGTCCTAAACATCAATGGGAAGATTCAAGTAAACAATACTAAGTGTCATTTGTTTAAAAAATTCTTCGAAAGTAAAAACACCTAATTCTTTTTAATTACTTACGGCTACTTCAAAAGCTGTACTTATAATTCTTGTTTATGAATTCTAATTAATTGTATGATGGTTTTTCAATTTTTCCTATTCCTTAGGATTTGATCCTAAAGAAAATATTTACTCGTATATTACCATTCTTTATGGATTTTCAACAATCTCTATATCACAATTGTATCAATTAATAATCTCACTCCTAATCTTTAATATTCGGAAAACCGAAAGGTTTTTCTCATTTTTGTCGGTGCTTTTGTATTCGTACATTTTTAAAAGCTGGAGATAAATAAATCATTTTTATCTTTGTTTACTAGTGGTATTCGTTCTAAGCACCAAAACGAAAGAAAATATTCTTTCTTTTTTATAAATAATTTTATAAATCGTTTATTCGAATAAAACCAATCCAAGTCGAATTCATTCAGTGGAAGTCAACAGTGAATATACTTTTCAGATGAAAGTAAAATTGTTACTTAAATATTGTTTAGAAGGCCTACTTTTTTTTTCCAGATAACATCATTGATCGAACAATTTTTCATCTCTCTTCAATACAACAACTGTGGAGACATTTTTTTATTTTCTTGATTTTTCTCCAATCTTCGGGCCTTTGATCGAATAACAAGTATATCTTAATTTCAAATATTATACTGGGATCATCCATAAATCATACAAGGAAAAGGGGTATTACGCTGATGCAAAGTGCAGATAACATCTGTGGTATGTTTTATGAATATGTATTTCATATTTTGCTAAATGTATTTGTTGCAAATCAGACATTCTAATGCATTTCAAGTCATTTATTAATCAGATGTGAAGCAGATAGATATTTAGATACATGATGAAGATACTAATTAACAGTATATATATATTAATTGGCTAAAACTTAATTAATATAATGTTTGATATAATATAATGTTAAATAATACAATATTCTGTTATCTATACAAAACAATAATTTCACAATGGACCTGAGGAAATGTGTTGAGTGGAAAGTAATATGTCGAGAGCTCAATATTATGCTAATCATACACTACTGGATGTAACAATAATTTTTCTTATTTCATTGTAGTCGTTCTGTATATCTGATCTAATAATTTGGTTATACACTCCAAAAGTCGTTGATGGATATATCCGTGTGTTTCGTAAATGACTTTCATAATAGAGTTATTTCAGATGAATAACCTTTATCTATAAATGGGTCACAGAATGGTACTTCGTCTTATCTTGTAATTTATTAGCAGAGGTTAGTCAGCAGCTCAACTAGGACCAAAAGTAGATATTTCAGGTTATAACGGAGTTTTGTTCTCAAAGCTGGAGAACTTAGAGCTCAGAGAACAAAACTCCATCAAAATCATCCACCTGGGCTACAAATCTTCTCCACTATCTCAGATATTTCATGTTTCGAAACAGGCACGTTATACATAATTACTTTTGATTAAACATTTTAAACTTAAATCAATATGTAATTTGGCATTGTCTCCACTCAATCCCATCAACGAGTTATTCTTATTTTTAACCCTCAAATTGTGGGCTTTACATTTTAAACGTGATAACTAGGAACTTGATAAATATTTCTCGAGATAAGTACCTAGTAGGCACAGAAGTTTTGTTATAGAATAAGAAATTATACCCTTTTAGTATGCTAAATATTAGTACAAAAGGAATATGAGATGCTATACATCTGATGCATAACAAGTCCAAGAGCATTGAACGGGACTTATTTATTTACTTATTTAAACACATAAGTGTTTGTACAAAGGGGCACTGAATACATAGGCGCCACACAAAACACTTGATTTGTGTGTGTGCTACGATACCTCCCGGGTGCCCAAACCGAAGCAGGTGGTTTTCCAAGAGGGGCACACCCGGACACTTTGACCTAAGGGTCTGATCCACAAGGCAGTGAGGCAACGTCAGAAGATGTAGTCTCATGGTAGCCGATGATCAACGATTGGTTCATACGCCATTTGTTCCCTCAGGATACTGTAACCCATGTGCACCGTTGACATGGAATCGGTTTTTTTCAACTCCTAGATGGACACTCTCTGTCCAATAACCCGCTTGGAGCGCTTTTAGTCGCTCTCAATTTTGTAAGCGACGCCCCTACCACGAGAAGGCAGTGAGTAGAATTTACCTGGCAGTAGCTGTATACGCGTGGCCATATGAGAACATTTCGAGAGAGAGAGAGAGTTGATTCTCCCTACCCTCGGGCGTACCAGTGCATTTGTGGGCATTTGACGGAATTAGTGTTCATTATAGAGTAGAATAAATTTCCATACCATTTAACAGTAATTCAGCAAGCATCTGTTATAAAATGATCAATGGAATTTCAAAACACAAGGGTAGAGTGGTCTGGAGGTTAGGCGTTCACGCGCAAAACCGAAGGCCCTGCGTTCGAATCCCACGGGTGGGATCGTGGATGCACACTGCTAAAGAGTCCCACAATAGGACGAAACGGCTGTCCAATGCTTTCAGGTTTTCATTGGTGGTTTAACATCAGTTAGTTCATGATCTCAATCAAAACCAATAATAATCTCCATTATCGCATACTTATAATTGTTGTCATTGTTACAATAGATGAACCATATGGAAATATGTTATCTCAAATTTTATTTCGAAATAACAGAGAGATAATTGAGAAAATTTCTTTTTTCTATTTTCGGTATTTTCAATATAAAATTACATACTCATAAAAATTAAAATATCATTATTATCCCGAAAATAATTGGATTTCTACCGATCAAAATTACAGAACTTTCTTTGAAATCGAATTGGTTTTTACTCATAGTTTTTAATTACTCAATAGTCGAAATAATAGTATTATTGAGATATTTTTTTGGACTAACTTTTTGTTAATTATATTTATGTTTCAAGTGTTTTTGAGCAGAGATAGTTAGTGGCTAGCAGTGGAATCCAGGACGATGGTTTTGTCTCATTTGGAAGTCATCGGCTGAATGTACCTGCCTTAGAGTATTGGTGTTTACTCTGGGACTCTGATTCACTAAATTTCGCTTGAAGCACCAACATGTTATTCACTTATCTACTGAGATTAGATAAATAATGCTCTGTGTATGTTAATTCTGTAATATATTCTGTGCACATCTTTGCTACCATAATGAATAGAAATAAAATTTAGCTAATATAATTAAAGTTATATGTAAATACACTAGCTTTGTTCAATCCAGGAACTTGTCTGTTATAAAATGGACTATCAATATCTTCATATATTTAAAAGTATGAACAATCAAGTCCTTGTATAATACCTTTCTCTCTCTGATGTTATGGGCAGCATCAGTAATATCAAGAAGTTAGTATAAATAAACAGTCATAATTTCATATCCGTCAGTCAAACTATATTTACCAACTGCTGTAATTCTTACTATCAACTATAAGATAAAGTCTATTATCTTGTCCTTAGAAAATTAAGTAAATGTTGTATTATTAGGAATAAGTACCCATATAAATAAGATTTGTGAAATAGAGAGCAAGATCCCGGTATATCATTACTTACTTGCACCTGTTACTCCTCGTGAAGGAAGATAGGCCGCTCACCAGCATTCTCCGTCCAACCCTATCCTGGGCAATCCTTTCCAGCTCCTTCCAGTTGTTATTCATCCTTTCCATATCTGCTTCTATTTTCTGAAGTTACATGTTCTTTGGACTTTCTCTTTTCCGTTTCTCTTCAAGATTCCAAATTAGCGCTTGTCTCATGAATCAGTTTGATGATTTGCGTAATGTATGTCCTATTCATTTCCATCATCTTTTCTTAATTTCCCCTTCAGATAGAATCTGGTTGATTTTAGGTAGGGGACTAAAAGTTTTATTCATATTTCTATACTAAGTAATAATTGCCTACATGTTATCAGTAATTATTAAAAAAGAAATGATATTTTCTCTGTTAATAAATGATATACTTTCAAATTAATTTAATATTTGCTATTAAGAGCAAAAACAAAACGTTATGAAGTGTTAGTTTTCCAAAATGCCAACTTGTGTTTGTTGAAACAAATGCATCCAAAAATGTCTCAAAGTCTGAGAAATGAAAGTCGATTCAATCACAAACAAAAAGCAAAAAATTAAAATGTGACATTTAGAAAGTCTAGAAAAAGCAAAAATTTAAAAGACAATTTTCTAAGAGCTAATAAGATGGAGTTGTGAGGATGACCCATGAGTGAACTTGAGGCAGCTCTAAGAAGACTAGATAGAGCCGCGGAGATTTCAGCCAATCATCTTTTGGAAGAACATTCCGAAATCTTTACGTATAGCCTTCATATTGGACAAATTCTAAAAACCACTGTATACGGATTGGATGACTTTAATGATGATTTCGCTTTTACTAAATACTATAAATACCTGAGAGTTATGTACCATATTTGACACTGTTGGAATAGCATTCCTTTTTATTCGTCTTCTGTCTTCTCATTTGCGTCTTGTATGGTTCTAGTGTCCGAGTGCTCAAGAATCTATGCTGTAGATATGACAAAAATTAATTTATTTTGATTGATCAGAAACTAGATAAGATACGTAATATCGTAAGGTATCAAACATAATTTGCTTTTATTACACATAATCAAGTAACAGAAAGATTAATAAACAAGCGAAACGGAAATGTCTTTAAATATATTTACCATTAGTACTTTTCATTTTGAATTTAAACTCAACTGAATTCCAGATAATGTTTAAATGACAAGATGTTGTCGTACTTTCTTGATCATATGAGACAATAATGTTTAGCAAACTGTAGGAACAAGACAAAATAAATATTTTCATAATCTTCAGATGGATTTTGTCGTATATATTGTGTTTACTTTCTATTCACAAACATTAAATGAGCATTCTATGGGAACAATGATATCTAATGAGTAATTATACATGTATATTTTCTGATAGGTAAATGAAAACAATCCAGATCTTGTAGTGAATTTTGGTAATACTTTTGATGTAGTTCCAGTTGACCCAGGAGCTGTACAGTGTGTATTCCGGAAAACACTTTTAAAAGTTTGGTAGTTTAGATTCCCGGTTTAAAAAAACGAGTTAGTCTGTTGACCCTTAAGAATTGAATATAAGATTTCAACTCATGTGATTTAATACTATCTACTAAAATTGAATAAATTCTAATGAATAAACCTAAAAATTAACAAGTCTGAAATGAAAACTCCTAAAGTGATTCAATACATTCATAGTTAGTTTTATATTGGCGCTTCACAAAAAGACGGATAACACATTGTGATACTGAAATAACTTGAAATGTCTTTATTTGATAATCAACTTAATCATTTAACTCATGAGGGAAATGATTAAAATAAATCAAAAGTAAAAATCACGACTTCATTAACTATCTATTTATTATATTATTCACGCTATAACTTTATCGTGTAACAGCGATGAAGCATACATAAGCCTATATTTAATAAAATCAAGAAAGACAGTTTATGAGGATTATGAAAGACATACACAACTACAATTCAATGTTATTTCCTTTATAAGAAAATACTTCTTAAAAGAAATATACAGACAGTTCACGGAAAATATTATTTATAACGGAAGTAACTTGTAATTAATTTGAAATATAGTGAATAATACATGGAGTTTCGATATTATCTTCTTCGAAATGACCAAAGTTATACCATTTAGAATTGTATTGAGAATGGAAACAATACATTTCATTTGATATAGGCTCAGCATTTACTTAACACCGGGCATACCATCAATATTCCGCATGCTTTTAAAATGATCAGTAGAAAAAAATGCACGATTGCTCTCCGTTTTGTCGAAGCGATCACGATAAGAAAACTTATACCGGATCTATGTGTTCAGAAAGAGACAGTAGTTAACTTATTATTACCCTGGTAATCCATTTTATTTTTAATTTTATTGGTTGGTTATTTACGTAATCTTAATTATTTTTAAAATATTTATTTTTGTTATATTCCCCCCCCTCCTCCATTACCGAACTCGTAAACTGACTTTTTATTCACATATTTACATTCATTTATGTCAATTGTTTTACACTATTTCTTATCTCAATGTAAAATTATATTAAATATTTGGTTTTAAGCAGCTGACGAGAAACCTCGAAATAGTATGCTATTCCGCGTCAATATTTGTTCCTGCTTTATTTAAATTCATAAAGGGAACTAATTGCATGAAATCATTCACAATATTTGAGTAACTTAAAGATTATTTTACAAATGTTTTCACCTCAAAAAGTTTTTTCTTTAGTCATATCAAGACATATTTAACAAAGGGAAATGCAAGATTCTCCGATACAAAACAGCATGCAACAATCGAAACACAATTGACGGAGAAGATTTGGAAGATGTAAAAACTTTTACATATTTGAGCAGCATCATTGATGAACACGGTGGATCTGATGCAGATGGGAAGGCGCGGATCGGAAAAGCAAGAGCAGTATATTTACAATTGAAGAACATCTGGAAATCGAAACAACCTACTGCAAGTCAACACCAAGGTCAGGATTTCCAATACAAATGTCAAGACAGTTCTATTGTATGGGGCGGAAACTTGGAGAACTACGAAAGCCATCATCCAGAAGATACAAGTGTTTATTAACAGTTACCTATGCAAAATTCTTTCGATCCGTTGGTCAGACATCATCAGCAACAACCTACTGTGGGAGAGAACAAACCAGATTCCAGAGGAGGAAAAAATTAGGAAGAAGTACTGGAAGTGGATAGGACACAGATTTAGGAAAGAACCCAGCTACGTCACAAGGCAAGCTCTCACATGGAATCCTGAAGGCCCAAGGAGGAGAGGAAGACCAAATAACACGTTACGCTGGGAAATGGAGACAGATATTAGAAAAGTGGACAAAAATTGGATAGAACTGGAAAGGAATGCTTAGGACAGAGTGGGTTGGAGAATGCTGGTCAGCGGCCTATGGTCCGTTAGGAGTAACAGGCGTAAGTACGTAAGTAAGTAATTAAGTCCTTTGGATCAAATACATTTATCAGAGCCTGTATTATTATGTAAGCGACTGACTACTATTCTGAAAACTAAAAAGCATTCTTTGAATTCATTCCAGAATGAAATGTGCCTGAGGAAATGTTAGCTTAGGGAATCATTTTGTCTATTGACAGGAACATCTAATTCGAAATAATTTTACTTTTTTTTCATATATGAAAAAATAACTCAATCAAGTGTTTGATGATATGCATGTTTTATTTCAAATTATTGAACTTAAACTATCGGAAGCGTTAGTTGTACAATACATGAACAAAAATGAAGCTGCCGAACTTTTTCAATAGTATGTCAGTAAATTCGAAGTGATTAGTCTCTGATAAATTTGCATGGTGTAATAAGAAGACGAAGATTATCAGAACTAATGTGGTATATTAGCGTAATACATTTCGAACAATCTGATTACACATAATTTACTTGTCAAGAGCATTTATATATTAAAAGTAAAAGGTCAACTAGAAATGGAGGGTAAGATGAGACGAAGATAATAAGGAAAATAATATGAGAAACAATTTGAAATCTCATCACGCTGGATAATACGTTAATGTTATCAGTATAGTTTTAAGATGAGAACAAACTGTTTTTTGAATACATAAGGAGGGTTTGCATTTTCGTATGGCTAAGGCTTCAGTAAACCCTAGTATACGACCTTTGACACTTTTGTACAACACTACAAGAGCCAAGTTAAAATCAATCTTATGACCTGTTTCAACTATCTGTTTCGCGATAGAGGATGATCGATATTTATCATTTACTCTTATTGAGTCATTTGGTTTTATTTGTTCGTAAATTTGATTTCAGTAAAATTCAGTAAACTTATTTTTGTTAGAAAAACTATCACTTTCAACATTTGAAAGAGCGATAGATCTAATGTCTCTCGTTTGATAATATTGAGAAAAGATAAATTGTGTAAAACGTAGGTTAGTCTTGAGGATTCTTTTTGTAAATATTTGAGAACTATGTATGATGTTTGAATGAACTAATGATTCTTTGGTACTTGTTGAATGCTTGGTTTCGAATTCCAAATACAGTACATTCGTTTGTGCTTATCTAGTACTTCTTGATTTAACTGCGTTATTTCTGGGATTCTTAGTTCGCACTATAATTCAAATACTCCTAATTACCACACTTTGCTACTTTATGAGCTCTTCATCAGGTTACATTTAACTGAAAGCTCAAATTACTTACAAGAAAATCAAATTCTACTGCTTTAACATTCATTCCCATCATATATTTTGGTTATCAGTTCATGTTAGTATTTAGTGAGATGTATGGATATAATCGTGATTGTACTTATTTGATTAAACTCCCCGGTGATTTATTTAATAATGATAGCAACATAGATCAAACATATCACAAATTTAATATATTTATATAATAGTTGTTGTGGAGAATAGCATGTTTATTCTATTTCTCTTATTTTAATCAATCCAAAAAAACATTAATTCAATGATCACTACCGGTATATTAGATTCAGGAGTCAAAGCATAGTTGTTTAGAATAAATTGTTATAAGGGTACAACGCCAGCGATGTGTGATATTAACTCACTGGAGAGAATGGTGGGCTGTCGCACGAATTCGTAGATTGGTTGAAATTAGATATTAACACTGTCGGATGCCGGCTCAGTGGTCTAGAGGTTAGGCCTTCGCGCGCGAGACCGATAGAACCTGGGCTCGAATCCCGTGTACGAGATTTGGGGTGTGCACAGCTAAGGAACCTCATGCTAGGACGAAACGGCCTTTCAGTGCTTCCAGGTTTTCCATGTTAGTCTAGTTTTAATCGACTCGTGAATCCAACTATTTAATTACTAATATCTTCACAAAACCCCCTTCCGAAAATACTGATATCAAATAAGTAATTTATTTACTAAGCAGTTAAATATAGTAAAATGTTAAGTAGTGCACGAAATGTGTCAACATATTTTTTAAAGAAAATTCTTTACATTTGGTTTGTTAGTAAATAATTAACTAATTATTAATATAAGTTAAGCTATGCTTTGGATACCCCAAAAACCAATAAAGTTGAAGATAGTGTCCTGAATAGTTCACCACAACCAGTCTGAATATCAATCAACACCTTGAATCATAGTCTACTCCTTGAATGTATATACAGAGCTCCTGATAGTTCGAATAATGGGAATGATCTTATTATTAATGCATTCATACATGCATCAGCTCTAAACTTTAGTGCTAAGGTTATCACTGGGGATTTCAATTATACTGGGATTAACTGGAGTACCGGTAGTTGTCAGTCAAGTAATGATGATTTATTGGCAACCATTAACATGCACCGCTGGTCACAGTGGGTTCGTACCCCAACTAGAAGTGATAGTATACTCGATCTAATATTTAGTAGAGTTGTTATCCCACTAACTGTAAAAGTATACGATGAACTCGAAAGCAGTGATCATAAGATAGTAGTTTGCGCTCTCTCTATCTATCCCTCTTATAATCGACCCATTCAAAAAACCTGTCAATATAGAGACTATAAGCATGCTGACAGGGACCTCCTGCATTTACTGATTATACTTTCAGACTGAGATAACTTTTTTTGATGTAATAGTCTCATGGATGCTATCGACGAATTTTATCTGATCGTTAACCCTTGTTTAGATTCCTGTGTACCTCTTAAAACGTACAGGTTTGGTAAACCTGTATGTATATCAGCTAAATATCGTAATAAACAAAGACGCCTACAGAATCGTTATTTTAAGTCAAATGACTTCACAGCAGTTGCACAAATAACAATAATTTTTAATCAAATTAAGGAGAAACATAGGGTAAAATTCATTATTGAGGAGATATTAGCAATTAATACTAACTCAAAGGTACAAAACTTAACTCTCCTTTTCAGTAAACGCGCTAAAGCAACTCAAAATGTTGATATACCATGCATCCAGCATAATAGCACTTTAATACACGACTCTTAAACCATAGCAGACCTTTTCAGTGGTATTTTTGCGAATAATGTAGAAATCATAAATGGCTCTGCTTCCAGAGTTATGTGCGTGACTAGCAACTCAATAAAATCTATCTCCTTCACATGCATGAAAATTAATAAGGCTATAAATACCCTTAAGCTTAAGAGAGGTAATGGAGCAGACGGGATTTCATCCTTTCTCTACAAATATAGTGGTTCAGATATCCAACTTTTTCTTCTAAAACTGTTTACTCTCTTTATAGAAACTGGTTCTTACGCTTACTGTCGGAAAACCGCGTAAGTCATACCACATTACAAATCTGGAGATAAGACTGACATGAACAATTATCAGCCGATAAATATTACTCCAGTTATCTCTAGTATTATGGAAAAAATTACAAGTGATGAACTTTCCAACTGTTTACTAGCTGGAAAATTTATCAATCATACTCTTAAAAATCGTTCTTGCATGACATGTCATTTTGACTTCTTTAATTTAGTCTATTCTCTACGTAGCCAAGGATATTTAGTCTTAGTGCTATATCTGAACATTTCTAAAGCCTTTGACATGGTTAGCCACCAACTTCTTATAGGTAAGCTCGCATCTTATGGGGTTAAAAATCCTTTGCTTGCTTGGTTTGATTCCTTTTTAAGCAATCGATATCAAATAGTTAAAATTAACTCTTCATTGTCTAACTCTGTCCCTCTTAAAATTGGTGTAATACAAGGTAGTGTCTAAGGCCCTTTGCTGTTTTTAGTGTTTATCAATGATATTTGTGAAAGTTCTTGTGTGGATAAGCCCCTTCTATATGCAGATGATCGTAGTATATTCATTTTCTCCACATGAGCTGAAAAATATGCAAAATTGCATCAGCATGGAGCTTAACAAGGTAGCACAGTGGTGCTTAAAATGGAAACTGGAGCTTATTACGGCTAAATTTGGATGGATATACTTCGGCGATACATCACTCAACCTAGACATTACCATAAATGGAGAAGTGTTATCTAGGTTACATACAGTAGCAGACTTAGGACTTAGATACTCCTAAGACTTGTCGTTTACAGAACAGATATTGAAACGGACCTTTAAGTATCAACGTCTAGTAGGTTACATAACTCGAAACCTTTATAACAATGAGTCACGTATTTTAATGTAAAAAATTTGTGCTCGACCTCTTCTAGAATATTGCACGTTTATTCTTAGCACTGCGCGCATAAAGGATAAATTAAGTGTGGAATCAGTACATGACGATTTACACTTTGTATTCTTGGAGCTGATTGTACCTTAACTTGTAATTCTAGATGTAATAAACTTGGGCTAGACCCTTTATAGAGGAGGAGACTCAAACTAAATCTTATCTTTTTCTTCAAACTACTTCATAAACTATCGTTTACATCCAACCACGCGATTCAATATGCAGAAACTTCTCATTATGACATCCGTAATTCCTTGGCACTAGTGAAACATACTTATTCTCAATCATCTCTTTATATGAATTACTTCACCTATAAATTTTCTAAACTCTGGAATAACCTACCACAATCTATCCGTACGATAAAATCACTCCCATTATTTGTTCTTTGCATCGATGCATACTGCTCCTCTGAAAATGCATTGAATGTTCCAGTACCTGTAAGTGTATCTCATTCCACAAGTGATATTATAGGAACCTTAAATGATTAACCATCTTTATTGGTGCATTCCCTAAGTAAAACCACTTACTTGATGTCACTTTTTGTTAACACCGTCCCTAGCAAGTTTAACTAATTTGAATAACATCAACAGTATATCACTGTTTCACATAACACACGCATTTAGGTAGACCTGATTCATATATTTTGATAATTACTGCTTTGTTTATACTTAAAACTTACTTCTATCATATGCTTGTTCTGCACATCTAATGTTACTATTTATATCAAATTGACCATGCCTGTAAACTGGCGTGAATTCTGTAATTATTATTTTCAGAATATAAATTATTATTATTAATGATTTAATTAATTAGTCCACTATATAAATCATAATTTGGCACATTAAAACTTACAATAAAGCATAATGTCTATTCAGTTATTATAATTCACCATTCATAACGATATGCATATCAGGAAAGCGATAATTTGATAAATATGCCTTAAGAAATAATGAGAATAAGCCTAAGTATATTTGAGTTGATTAAAAAGAAATAAGAACAATAATTTGTATTACATTACAGTTAACACAAATTAATAGTATGATTTATTATTAGAAATGTTTTCAAACAGTTTTCCGGTAATAACTTGTTATGTAGAAACACCTGATTTCTTTAGTGTTGGATTCAAAGTATATTAATTATTATTTAATGGTGAGACTATAATTGATGAACGAATCAATCAGATTTAGAAGAACAAGTCTTGAATTTTGCTGTGAAATTCATTCACCCATTCAGATAAATAATGCTTTGGCATTTTAGCTGATATCAGTTAGTGATGAATATCCTAAATCTAATTCGTAACCCAAACCGTCAACTGTATATCATAATCGTTGTTCTTTACACAAGTTTATAACCTTCATTTAGCCCTTGTAAGAGGCTATTCAATTTCAAGGTTACCATAGCGTCGCTCAAAGGTTGTCTATAAATTATAGTCTCACGCAAACAGTTAGAAAGATTTAACAATTCTTATTTCCAATTAATTTATTATAATAATAGATAAGCATTTTTTTGCGTTCTATAGTTAGTCATTTACATCATGATATTTGTAACAATGAAAAAAACGTCTGACTTATGATAATAAATGATTTCATGGATAAGCTTATTTAGTTATGATTGTTTCATACTATGTATATGCATTTCAGATAACTAAGATTTTAGCACAGACACTTCTGGGATATATTGTTCTTTTCAAATATGATTTCTCCAAGTAACAAAAATTAAGAAAACTATCATTCTTTCGAAATTTGATTATGCATAAATATATAACTTATTCATTAATGATAGACCTACTTTTTAGGGTAAATACAAATCATATTCATTCAATAATATATAAGAAGAAAGCACAAATAAAGAACTGATCTTCTAATAATAAACGAAAATATTTATCACTGATTGAAATTATGATTCATTTGAAGCTAGACCACCATGAAAAGCCTGGAAGCACTGGACGGCCGTTTCATCCCAGTATGGGACTCCTCAAGCAGCGCTAATCCACGATCCCGCACCCCCGCGATATTTAAACCCAGGATCTATCAGTCTCGCCCCAGGCGCTTAACCAACTAGACCACTGAGACGGCATCCAACAGTGTTAATGTTTAACTTCAACCAATCCACGAAATTGCGCCACTGTACACCAGTGAGCTGATATCTCACAACAGACCTGGTTGAACTCAACTGGTAATGGCTTCTCATTAGAACTACAGGAAATGCCTCTTGAAGTCAGTCACTAGTGAGTAGATGATTATTATCAGAAGGTGTTTTGTGAAGATTTTAGAAATTTCACTGATTGAAATCATGAGTCAATTGAAGCTAGACCACCATGGAAAACTTGGAAGCATTGGGATCGTGTATGCGCAGTGCTGAGGAGTCACATACTAGTAAGAAACGGCTGTCTAGTGCTTCCAGGTTTTCCATGGTGGTCTGGCTTCAATTGACTCATGATTTCAATCGGTGAAATTTTTAAAATCCCCACAAAACCCATTCTGATAATAATCATCTGCTCATATCATATATTATATTTTATATTAACTTTCTACTTAATTTTCGGCTTTATATGTTCTAGTTTCTAGACCTTCAACTAAACTTCCGGTCACTGTATAAAGTAAGTAAATGAAATAAACCAACTATCACGTAACTTTATTTTCCACTGGATAAATATCTTAAAAATACTGACATTGTAAACATCAGTACTTAAGAGAAGTTATAGTATAAAATAAAATTGGACAAATAACAATTTAGTATTTTATAGAAACAATTAGCTTAGTGAGGATGTAAAAATATTCTATTTGTATCATTTTACAAATTATTTACTTCCACATAACAAAAATGATTCTTAATTTAGAAATATAAATATAATAAACGATATAAAGAATGTATTTGACTATATATTCTTCTTGAGAGGACGTTTCACGACACCAAGTTATATGTAATTTTATCAACCGAACCAGTACTTACATGAAGAGTCAAGGATAAGTTACAGATGATAGGCTCCTCCATATGTGTATACTAATTCAACTGCTCATGTGAATTTAGTTACATAGGCCGTACTCAGACGGCTTTATACTTGCGTATTCGTAAACATGTAATAGCATGTAGGTGTCATTACCAAGGTTTGATTTAATAATTTCGAATAAATTGAGCATTGGGTTCATTGTAATTTGGTTATTTATTCTCTGAAGAAGTGACTTACACTGAGTCACGAAACGTCAGAAAATCCAATTTTCTACTCATTGGGATATTACAAATATATTATTTTTTTATAATGTAATAGCATGGTTGGGAAAATGAGTCAATAAATGGATTAACAGTGTCATTCTCATTTGATAGATAATGAACAATATATTAAAATAAATGAAGCTTTCATTGTTTTATATCAAATTCAAAACAATCTTCCTATCTACGACTACTCTACATAGCTGAAATCATCTGAATCAACTCCATAAAACTGAACTTATGTATCCCGATGAATCATATCCAGACGTAATCTTTGCCTTGGTCCACAATTGGATCACCAGATATGTAAACTGGATATCATAAACCTCCTATCCTCCTTCCCAACTCCTTTTGTGTTTATATCTTTCTTAATCTTCACATTCATCTTTCCCAATTCACATGAATTACCCTGATAATCCTCTGTTACTACATATTATATCCACACGACATTATTATTATTATCATTATTAATATCTTGATTAACAAGATGTAATTCTCCTACTATGCATTTTATTCACATGATTTTCATTTCATTATTATATGACTATTATATTAATAATAACTTGACACTTTACTACAAATCACTCTGACCTTCATTTATTAAGCTTTCTAACTTACAAACAACACAATTTTTTGTCGTAACAGATGCAAATATTCACCATTTTTAACATATAACATTGTCAAATTCATTAATACACGCCTTATTTTGGCCATTGTAAAATATCATAATTATGAACTTATAACTATAGAGCCTGATGATGAAGTTTTTAAAAACAATTGTTCACTGAAATTTTCCTTGTTTCTTGGATATTCTATAGGAATTTTTAAACCGCTATTCTTTTTTTATTTGTAATGTTAAATTTAAAATGTAATTCAAAAAGTTTTTAGATTTCATTAAATATTTGATTGTGGTGAGTCTTTTTCCCCAACAGTAAATAATTGTTTTTGAAGTTTTTTGAAGTCAGTCACTAGTGAGCAGTTGATTATTATTATCAGAATGGGTTTTGTGGAGAATTTACGAAATTTCACAGATTTTTAAATCATGAGCCAGTTGAAGCTAGATCACCATGGAAAACCTGGAAGCACTAGACGGCCGTTCCGTCCTATTGTGGGACTCCTCGGCAGTGCGCATCCACGATCCCGCACCATTGCAAAATTTAAACCCAGGATCTATCAGTCTCGCTCCAGGCGCTTAACCAACTAGACCACTGAGTCGGTATTCAACGGTGTTAATGTCTAACTTCAACCAATCCACAAAATCGCACCACCGTACACAGTGAGCTGATATCTCACAACAGACCTGGTTGTACTCCACTGGTCACTACTTCTCACTAGAACTCCAGAAGTATCTCGCAGGGTGCAGGATCGTGTTTGCACACTGCTGAGGAGTCGCATACTAGTACGAAACGGCTGTCTAGTGCTTCCAGGTTTTCCATGGTGATCTAGCTTCAACTGGCTCATGATTTCAATCAGTGAAATTTCTAAAATCTCCACAAAACTCCTTCTGATAATTAAAATAGTATTATGAATAAAATGAATTAACTTTTCTTTTACAATAATAATGATCATGCAATATATTCATTCAAATGTGTTACCTATTCTCTTCTTTATATTAATTAACTAAATAATTATGATTCAATGTAGCTGGATATAAAACAAAAGGGATATATATATATATAATCAAATATTTGTGAAAATTATGAATGATTAAACAGGAAATTACAATAAAACAAAACCATTACCTTTTATGTGATTGATTTTTATTTCCTGGATAATCATTATCTTTTTTTATTAAAAGAAAACATGTAACCAATTAAAATGAATATCATTTGTAGATATTTCATTTCTGCTTACCTGGAATAACTGCTATGAAAATAATCATATATTAATGACGGCTTAGACATTCAAATACTTACTTAAAAATGGTATCAAACAACAAGTGAATTCTGTGTAGCATGAATGAATATTTAGAAATTACCCATAGTTTAATTAATAATTAAGTAACCATAGGTGTTATTACATCACTACTGAACAAAAAACTCTGTTTTAATTTCAAACATTAAATTTTATTTAATGATTTGAATTGGTAAAAGTGTCGAACTAACAATTGGAAAGATACTGTTTTCACTCACTGATTGCAACTAGTAGTTCGAAGGTAATTACATTACACTGAGAAAACTTTATATATTTCTAATTCTGTTGAAATTTTTATTATCTGTGTAATGATTCAGGACTTCATAATTAGTTTAGGTAGACATTTATTTATTATAGTTGTAGAGATTATCTCATGATAATGATCAAGCTCAAAATATGTTTAAACATCATTATATTCTACATGGTGTTCTTAAAGCTAAGTTATGTTTAGTTTGAAAATAGAACAAACCATATTTGCTGAAATGCATTGAAGTGAACGAGATCTGCTTATGTAAACTAGTTTTGACACAAGTATCTGAGCACAACCACTACAATTTTGAAAAATCTAGTAAATAGAGATTTAACTTAGAGTACACCAAAAAACAATGGACCATTATAACGTCTTACTTAGGTAATCACATTCTAGTTTCAATGGATCTTATGCTATTAAATGTCAATTGAAACAGATTTCAAGTATTATTTCATTAAAATGACTTCAATCATATGTTTTCAGAATACCACTTAAGTATCATTCATGAAAACTACTGAATGATCTCATGAATCTGTGTCGAGTAATATCTATCAATTAAAAGATTAATTATTGAGTTTAAACTTAAAAATCACCTATATGGAATAAAAAGAAATCTGGGACTAGTTTTTGTCATTTCGTTAAAAATAATATCTAAATAAAAACTGTCGAGATTTCTTTTATTATGGTTCAAAGTTAGTTAGAATTTGAATGGTTTATGTTTGATACATTCATCTAGATGATTAATTATCAACAATTTCTTACATTGAAACTTAAGTGTTCCTATGATGCTCATAATATTATGATTGTTAAAATATTACAAAACGTACTTGAGTAAGTACTTGTGGTATCAGTGAACATTGTCTAGTTATAATATCTATCGTAGTTTTTCTTTGAAAAATAAAATAAAGTTGAGTAGAAAAGTAAAGTGTGGTGTAAAGTTGACCATTTATACTCATTGATATATTTTTAATTTCCTCTCCATATTATTTCAGTAAAAAGAAGTAAATTCACCATTGTATTTTCATATATCGAATTTGAGTAAACTGTTTGTTTGAAATTCAGAAAAAGCAAAATCACCTTTATTTTATTTAGTTTTCAGTGGGGCTATTCATTTTGATGTTAATAAGATCGGACGATATTGTCGATGGGCTCACCACTTTAGTGACCTGAGATCTGACTCCAGTAATACCGTATGATTGACTGTTACTGAAATATACATATTATCAATCATCGTATATAATTATCGACTTATATAGCGTTATTGAATAACGGAATTAAATAAGCTAGAATAAGTTATATGGGCTTAATATAGCAACCGACACTACGGCTTTTATCAGGCCTAATAGGTTTTACCAGTTATTAAAATAGTATTTCATTGTTTTATACAAAACTGATAAAATAACACAGAAATTTCTGATTGATCAATGTCATTTAAGTGTGTTAAGACAATGTATCGACGGGATAAATTGTTCATACTGTTCAGAATACAAAGAACGACTTTGTTAATAAAAAAACTATAGTTATGTTTTACAATGAACTTGGAGTTGCGATCTGAATATTTTTCTTCCTCATACATCATGTTTTTGATAGTTTCTGTAATAACGTTTTGATAGTTTCTCAACCATTCTATATGGTTGTTTTAAGTACGTTATCTCCACCAGTACGCTAATTATTAAGTGATTGATTCGGTAATCGATTAAATAAACATGTGGATAGACATAGAAATTAAACAATTATTTATTAGGTCAATTCGTTACGTTGATAAAACTCATTTTATTTTACCAATAAGCTATTTGCCTGTTGAGAGGGTTTTTTTGTAATAAAAATTATAGCTTGTTAATATTTATGCATCTTATTCATTTAAGAGCAAAATGAACTCGAATAGCAATATTTTACTTTACCGGATACAAAATTAGTTTCATTGAACATACAACTATGTCTTTATTTCTACAGGAACAACAATAATGATGGTTAGATTGTTTTCAAGACTACTTACTTCCGGTTGTTTCAAAAAAAGTATATTTCTTTTACCTGGATTACAGTAGTCATGAATATCCAGGAAATTTTCAACGATATATATGAATATAATAGAAAGAATATGAGTGATATTCATTTAGAAAGATAAAATGACGTTTAAAAGAAAATGGAAGATAATGAAATATAAATTGATAAAAACAGAAATACAGTGTTATGTTAGTCTTAGATCAGAAATAATGAATATAATCTGTAACATGTCTTTCTTATCTTTTTAAACTAAATGTTAATGTTCAAGTATTGCTTATATCTCAAAGTGGCTTTAATATCATCCAACTCAGCAGTTAAACATCTACCGTAATTTAAAGAACTCAATCCAACAAGAAACTTACAGTTGGTTATTATTAACGGTTTGACTGTATAAACAGAAATCAAGGTTCGTTTTATGCATTAAAACGAATAGAATTATAACTAATGCTTTTACCATCGTCCTCCTTTGATAATTTGTAATTTCTTCTGTACTTCATCACTTTTTATTCTTCGTTTAATTAAAACCAAGCAAACTTGAACATATGTTTCTTACCACAGATATTCACCATTTTATATGGCACTATATATATCGATGAGAATATTAAATTTTCGTTGATAGCTCATCAATTTTTGAACTTCCAAGTGTCAATTTGCTAATAATGTAGGACAATCTTCATCTCAATATCTATGTCATATGAAACAATTCTCTATTTCATTTACGATTACTATCTACTATATGTAACCCGTTTTCAATGTGGCTTGTAGTGTTTCATTTTTGATGATTGGAAATACTTTCAATCACTGTTTACATCATGAAACAACTTTCTAGTTTACGACAAACTTACGTATACTGATTAATAATGAATAACATTCTACATCGTTAGTAGATGACACAGTCAAAAAACATTCACTTCGTCCAACTGTCTTTTCTTACTAGTAGACGAGTTGTGAAGATTATTAAGTTTTTGATCGAGATCATGAACCAATTGATGTTAGACCATCACAATTGAAAACCTGGAAGCACTGGACGGCCGTTTCGTCCTATTGCGGGACTCCTCAGCAGTGCGCATTCACGATCCCTCGAGCGGGATTCGAACCCAGGGCCTTCGGTCTCGCGCGCGAACGCTTACAATCGGAGACATCGTGATGGCTGACAATATGCATTGAGAAGAATGAATATTATTCAGATGTCGATTTCTAAAATGCTAATGTCTAGTTGGCGATCACTCAATATTTATCGTCAATATCGATCAAGAAATGAGTGACAAAAACTTGCTGAAATACTTTATCCTGAGAATTCTATATTTTACCAGAACTATTATATTGAATAAAGCCATTAATAATAATAATAATAATAATAATAATAATAATAATAATAATAATTTCTTGCCATGTTAATTTATACTTATGTGATGTTTAAAAATAACGTTACATGGTTCACAATTTTCCCTTAATATAAATGAATACAAATTAATTTATTGACATATGAAATCACATGACGAATAACTTAGGAACATCTACTTTTCTACCGAATGAAAATTTCAAAACATTCTTGTGCCTAAACTAATGTTATTCAATAATAAACTGTGCAACATTACAGTTTCTATAAGAACTTCTTAAAAAAAATTAGAAGGGTGTCTACATTGGAAGCTATTGAGGATTTATATTTTTTGTCACAAAATGTTGACAGATTTTTCAAACAAACTGTATAGTTTAAAATAAAATAACAATCAACTGAAAGAAGTAAAACAAACGTTATGAATTCCAACGTTATGCTCTTGTAACAAGATAACATAATAGATGGTGTAATACCATGAAAGTTAATAAAAACTGATTCAACATTTTAGATGAAACATGTTTCAGATATGAATGTTGTCGAAACGTTATTGTTAAGAGAAAAATCTAAAATAATTTTTTTGGAATTCAGTAATTTTTTTATTTGAGTGAAATTTGGAATTCACCTCATTACAATCCTAAAGGGTAATAATGGTTCGTATGTAATTGTATATTTTGTCTTCAGATTAATGTTGATATTCAAACAAAATTCAAACGGTGTAAGGTTTGATATAGTTAAATGCTAATCACAAGTAAAACCTGGTTGCAAAAAATGCTCTATGGAAATAGTCATTGATAAAGTTTTAAACTGATGAACTACAAATTCCGGGCTAGGCTGAATAGAATAAATAGCGAATGTACACCAAATCAGAATATCCATGTTGCAAAACTGTAGTGAATTATCTACTTTTATTAAAACGAACACTACAAATAGTCAGTGATCAGTGAAACTATTCTAAAGATGAGGATATGAATGATTACTAATTAGACTAAAAAGAATGCGGAACAGCACACTTCAAAGAATAATTTAGTTGGTAAATAAGGATAATACGTATATTTAGAACATGAGTGAAATGTTTCAAGTGAGCCTCGGAGACCTATCATAGCGTTTCATAAATGTATGTGAGACATGTGGATTGTATAGATAATAGCAAACTTCAATAAAAGGAGAGGTAACACTCTCTAACTTCCCAAACAACACTACATATGCACCTGTGAACATTGTTTTCACCATAATTGATTTCTAACGAAAAATCTATCTGAATGTTTCTAATTGCTTAATCATGAATGAATGATAATATCAATTTAATGTGTGAAAAACACATGTGTTTTCGAACACTTCATCACAATAACATTTTATCCAGTGCTATTTTTTTCATAGTAGTTATAAAGATAATACAGTCATTAGTTTTCTATCTTGCTAATTCTATTAGTCATATCGTGTTATTTTCATCTGATTTGCTAAATTGTAGATTGTTTGATCATTTACATTAATTTGGGTTTGAACATGCTTTGTGACATAATTCTCTATCATTATATAATTACGAATAACTTATCAGAAGAAAGGCATTACGTAAGAGCACTGCTAGTTTCATTGGTAATACTTTTACTTAAACCGGTGTAATTTTATCTGACTTCTCCATTCCATCACATTTATAATTAGTTTTATAGTTAATAGGTAAATATTTGATATTAAATTATGTTAATTAAAGAGAAAATTCGGCGGGAATATAATTTATGGACAAACCAATCAGATTTAGGTTAATAGGTCTTGAATTTTGGCGCGAGATTAATCCATTCATTTGACTAAATCGAGTTTTGGCATTATAGCTGATATAAGTTCGTGATGAAAACCATAAATCAAATTCATAACCCTAACTATCAACTGTAAATATTAATTCTAATTCTTCACACTGGTTTATAACCCTCATTCTCAAGGTCTTTTTGGTGTCTCTCAAAGGTCGTTCATAAATTATAGTCTCACCGAAAACTCAGTAATGTACTGAAACATCATACTAAAAAATACTTTAGATGAACTCTGACAGTTAAACAATGAACCATTATCAATAAATATAAACATGAATTATTCTATCCATTACCTATACGTCATTATTACAGTATACACATTCAATTATTATACGTTTGTCATTGGGTATTTACACAGTATCATTTTAACATTCATTCACTTCACGTAATTAGTGAAACTCTAGTATTATGTGATAGGCTTACATAAATTAATAAAACACTTTCTACTATCAACTAGTTCAGAGTTTTACTATAAATAAATTTATTTCTTACAGTTTCTATTACATTTAATTTATTACAAATAAGCATAATAATTAAATATTATGAAGTTATATCATCTAAGTAGTGTTTCCATGTCATTACCACGTGATACTCTAAGAATATGAACGGCTGTTATGTTATTGTAATAATGTAGTTTCATCGAACTGGAAGGTAATCTGATTTGCAAATCAATTTCAGCTTATCTTCCTCATCAATTTTACATTTAGATCTGTAATATATTTTTTAAGGTTAGAAGAATAGCTTATTAATTTATTTGAGACGTGATTGTTTAACAAAAAGGAAATTAATGATATAGTGATGAGAAAAGTTTTTTGCTTAAATGTAACAAAAAAAACCAGTGAAAATATGTTGTTAAGACTAAAGATAAAAATACTCAATCTCAAATAAACTAGTTATTATGCACTGAAACATTTCTCAGTATGATATATTCTACTATACTAACATTTATTATACAAAATGTTTTGCAAATACATGAATAGACTCAGATAACTTTTATTTATTTATTTGAACACATAAATAATGGTACAAGGGGGTATCAGATACATATGCGCCACGCAAATCTTATTTGATTTGTATGAGGGCTGTGATACTGCTCAAGTGCGCAAACCGAAGCAGGTGGATTTTTTAGGGGGCCACACCCAGAGCCTTCGACCTAAAGGTCTGATCCACAAGGCGATGGAGTATCGTAAGAAGATGCAGTCCCATGGTAACCGGTGACCAACGATTGGTTCGGACGCCATTTGTTCCTTCAGGGTACTGGAGCCATGTGTACCATTGGTTTGGAATACGGGTTTTCCAACTCCCCTAGGTGGACTCTTCGCGTGCAACAACCCAGTTAAAGCGCCGGACACTCGCTTTTCGTCCTTTCAAGTTTGTAAAAAACGTCCTCACCACGAGAAGGCAGTGAGTAGGACTTGCCTGGCAGAGGCTATATACGCGTGGCTATGTGAGAGCATTTCGAGAGGGAGAGCGGACTGTCCCCACTCTCGGCCGTACCAGGGCATTCGGGGGCACTTGCATAACAAGTACGTTTATTGAACTGTATGTTATCAAGCTAATTGGTAAAATGTAAGCCCTTTAAATGACTAACAGATCATTTGCTTACAGTTATATACGTTTTGATACGAAATATCGATGTGACAAACGACTTTTAAGAACTGGCATTGTTATAAAAAAAGATTCTTTTCCAAATAACTACTCTTAAAGGCTTTATTGCTGATTTAAAAAGGCAAGCAGATTATTTTGAACGGATCAAGCATATAATTTAAACAAACTATGTAGACAAAGCCAGAAGTAGTGATATTAAAATCTTTAGATACTTTAGTTAAAAGAAGTAGGTTTGTGTTCTGTAAAAAATGTTCAATCTTACTAACAATAGTCACCAAAAGAGGTTGATTTAGGAGGAAAACAATCCAACAGTCACAGAAATTATAATATTCACAATCAACATTATACAACATAAGTCGAAAGTAAATTTATAGTTAGTTGTTAACTCATTTATTGAAAGTGATTCGTCAAAAGTTATCACACAACTTAAGCACAGCTTATCTAGAAAGTTCAAAGTCATATAAAATAGGATTAGGTTGCTACAGTGTGATTAAGTCAGATCCCAAATATCTAAACCATTTCTACCGTTGTATAAGATTATGTAAATATAGTCTTTTTTCTGAACTTCTTGCAAGTAGATGGTGCTCAACCGAATCATTTAAGGAAAAAAGGATAGTGCTGACAATACGGTCTTCAAGATGAGGGAAATATTTTCGTTTTCAGGTGCAAAGTAACCATGAATTCCTTACCTGCTCATAGTTTACAGTTATTGGAAACTAGAATAAAAAATGTACACTTGGAAAGTGAACACGAAACCACACACATCTATATAAAAAAACATTTCACTTCCTACGTTAAATAGTATCGCTTTTATTAAAAAAATAAAAGAATGTCTCTAATTACACTATAGTACATAAGTAGTTGTCGTCGAGTTCCTAAATTTAAAACAGTGAAATTCATGTTAGTTTATATGAGCATTCGTCAAGGTCTGAATGAATAGTTTGACAGAAGTTGGGCGCTGAGTATATGGATGACATTCTTTGAATGTGGGATCCGTTTGCTTAGTTAAAAATTGAGTTATTTCAATTTCAATTCCATAGGTTATTTCAAACATAAATTTTGCATATAGTGGAACGCGTTAAGAGATTTTCCCATGTAAACTTGAATAACCCTATTGTTTTTATAATTGAAAATTACACACTTTTTGTTGTTATATTAGTCACAACAAAAATAAAAATCATGGAATATGCATTAGTCAATTTGAGCAAAATCTGATTTTTTTTAAATCCATAATTCTAATTGCACACGGAGTTGTCAGCAGATATCATCGAAAGAATTCAACCCAATATAAGACAACTGTCTAGTTAACTTTCTGTTTATATTGGTCTCCCAGCTGATGTTAAACAGTAATAAAAACAGACTTTTATGACTTATTAACCTTGATTGTTAAACATCATTGATTATAGTCGATTAAATAAAAATTTTATTACACTAAACATTGTATCACAACATGACAACCACAGAATTAACATCATCGTATTCCTTCTTTTAAAGCAAAATAATAATCATAGAAAAGGGATGAATAAATAAACATTTTGACGTTTAACTAAAACGGATTAAGTTGAGAAACAATGAAGAAAGTAGTTATTCCTTCAGTTGAAAAAATACAGTGTAATTAATACTATACTACTGAATTTTAAAGAGTTATACTAAACTAATACGCAATATTATTAAACGTCTAAAGTATCTTATAAAATCATACAATAAGAAGATCGTGTTTTGTATGGTATTTTTCATTGAATAATTTTAGGAGTAACATCTTACGCCATCCGTAATAATTACGTAATCTTAACATTTTACATATCAATGGTTAAGATCATGAGTCAGTTGAAGCTAGACCACCATGGAAAACCTGGAAGCACTGGACGGCCGTCTCATCCTATTGTGGGACTCCTCAGCAGTGCGCATCCACGACCTCGCCCCCTGCGAGATTCGAACACAGGACCTACTGGTTTCGCGCAAGAGCACTTAACCACTAGACCACTGAGCCGGTATCCAACGATGTTAATGTCTATTCTGCTAGAATCTTTGTTCTTGCTCTCTTCATACAAATAATGTTGCATATCAGAGTAAAGCATAATGAGAATCTAATTGAAAACAACATTTTTTGCTTATATATGTTGTTCTAATTTCCTAACACAGGTAAGAAATAAAATTTCTTAACATTATTTATATATAGGATTATTAAAAACGAATCCATCAAATTAAAGGTGGCTTAGTCAAATTATTGTCGATTTTGAAATTTCATTTTTATCTGTACTCATTTTTCTCAAAAACAAACTATGTCTAAGCACTACTATTACTGCTAGTAATGAAACAACTAATCTTCCAGCCCAAATTCATCACTGTTATACTTTTTAGAGTGTTACCATAAAAATGTAATATTCTGTTTTATGAAGCTCTTTAAATTGAGTAGATGTATAAATTAAACTACATTCAAGACGAAGTCAGTTCTGAAAGTGATGTGACATCTCAATTAATAAGATGAGTCTATCAATCAACATTTACATGGTTACCATACATTCGTTTGACATTATAAAATGAATTATAAACACAATTTATAAAAACTCTTAGTAATATTGACTGAAGTGTATAATGATTTAACTATGTATTGCATATAATATTTGTTTATACCAGAATATGTAATTATATATTTCTAACCGAATCCAATGGTTTTTCATTGTATTTTTTGTTGTCATTTACTCAGTTAGATAAATCATAACTAATTTAACTAGCTCAAAATACTGACCTACTTAAAAATTTAGGTATAGAATTATTAATCAGAGGATAGTATACTACTTGAATGATAAGATTATTGTAAAGTTTACATTAGAGTTTTGATAAATTTTATATAAACTTCTGAAGTAACAGTCGTAGAATGTTTAATAAGGTAGTTGTTATTTAATAACATAAATATACCTTCTACTTTTAGCTTCATATTTCATTTCAAACCAAATGTTATAATTTGTCTGAAAGAAATTCTACCATTCAAATGCGGTTTAGTTACGAATCTTTTCAGTCTAAATTAACAAAAAGAATAAGAAATTATTGCATTATCATACAAATTTCTTTGAAATTTACATACGGCTTCTAACATGAAGCTGTAGTGAAAATCAGTGAGATCATTGATTAATTAGTGAATTGGAATGTAGGTTACTATCAATAAACTTGTTAATCTTTTATGTTATTCTCTACGGATATTTATATCATGTAGTATATATTTCATTTAGAAGAAGTCAAATGAAAACATCCTATTGTGGGATACGGACTGCTGAGAAGTCCCACAATAGGACGAAACGGCCGTCCAGTGTTTCCAGGTTTTCCATGGTGGTCTAGCTTCAACTGACTCATGATCTTAACCATTGAAAATAAAATCAATGCTAAATATCCTGTATTATAAAAAGTTCTAAATATAAGTATATTTAATGAAATTATATATGTCAAACTACAACAATATATATCTCTTCTAACCTTCTATAAGTATTCAGACAAGTTTTATAATTATAATATTATATTGATTTACTATCACCAAACTATCATAATTTGAAGTATGAATTTTATGCATGCTGTTTATTCTGCTTTGATATTAGACAACAAGAACCAAGACAAGTTCATAAATACTTTTAGTCGGTGTCTGAAATTCACTAAGTTCAGAAATAATTACTCAACTGAATTAAATTACATTTTAAATATTGCATGATCAAATATTTAATAGATATTAGCCTGTTACTTTGTCTAAAATACTGTTATATATATACACATTGAAGAATATTTTAAGATCCGATGAGTGAATTCTGGTAAATAACAAACAATAAGGATAAATGGATAGATATGTTATAAAAGATCACTTGAAATACCTGGATATAAGTAATAATGAGTAGTATTTGAACGAAAAATATTCTTTTTGATAAATTCTCTCCCGGTTCTACAATTATATATCCAAATTAATAATCCGAAAAAAAAATGGCCAGGTTAAGGTCAAAGTACATCGTTCAAAGTGTTATTATTAGGATGAAACGGCTGTCCATCGCTTCCAGGTTTTCCGTGGTGGTCTAGCTTCAATTGACTCATGATTTCAACTAGTGAAATTTCTAAAATCTCCACAAAACACCTTATGATAATAATCATCTACTCAGTAGTGACTGACTTCAAAAGGTATTTCCTGTAGTTCTAATGAGAAGCCGTTACCAGTTGAGTTCAACCAGGTCTGTTGTGAGATATCAGCTCACTGAAGACAATGGTGTACGATGGCACAATTTCGTGAATTGGCTGAAGTTAGACATTAACATTAAATAAATAATTGTCCCAAATTATTTTAACTAAATAGATATTTAGTCAATAAAATTACTTCCTATCAGAACCAAACAATAGTTAGGAATTTTCAATAAAAATTTACTCAAGTGAAAGAATTGATTGATTTCAATTCTTTTTTTTCCAACACTTAGAGATAATAAGAATCATTGAAGCTGAAGATCAATGTCTGAAAGGACTTAATCTTTGGATTTAAATTATTTACATATTTGTTAAAATACTTTTTATATTGAACAATAATATGCTTACGTTAAAACCAAACTTATATTCATATGAATTAATTTAAATTAATAATTTATATTTGTTTTGTAAATTACTTACTTACTTACGCCTGTTACTCCTCGTGAAGGAGCATAGGCCGTTCACCAGATTCAACATTTAAGATCATATATCTATGAATTAGAAAATATCTAAACTTTTGTTTATTCTGCTACCTGGTCGGAAAAAATATTATTGTGTAATACAATTCATCATTGTACTACTTAATAGAAGTCGTCCAATTACTATACATATAGAATTGTATGTTTGGAAATTGGTAATTCTTCGCAGTTACAAACTAATGGTTGTCTTCTGATATTCCTGCAAATCAGTAGAGGTCAATAGTTTATTTGTTATCATCGTTAATACATTTCTATTATCACATTAATCCACTCGGCTATATCACTTCCTGTATACATGACATTTGTGATGAACGAATTTCTCTACGTTTAAAAAACTTGTCCATTTTTCTCAATTATTATTTGAAATAAATTTTGATTTAAATAACCATAAATAAATCTATTACATTTATTTTGTTGATTAATCACAAACTTCAAAAATGACAACTATTTTCTTCGTTTTTTTCATGATTTCAATACAAACTTCAAGACAGTTCTATTGTACGGATCTGAAACTTGGGGAACTAGCATAACCACCGTCAAAATGTACAGGAATTTATAAACAAGATACTCCAGATTATTCCGCCTGGCTCAATCTTGGAGCATCTAGCCAATGCTAAATTTGAATCCTGTAGGCGAAAGGAAAAAGGAGGATCAACGAACACACTACACCGGGAATTGGAGACAGATATGAAAAGAATGAAATTAATTGGGAAGGGAGAGACCAAGACAGAGTGGTTGGAGAATCCTGATCGGCGACTTGTGATCCACCAGGAGTAAAAGACTTAGATAAGTCTTCATTTTTTATTCCGATGTAGTTTTACTAGACAATGATCAGAATAGAGATTCATTGTTTAAAACGTTACAATAAATATACTGAATTAACAATACTAAACCGAGTTTAGAGAGTTTATATACATCAAAAACTTATTACTAACAAGAACATCGTTGTAATATCAAATAACACTAACGATGTTTTTCATATTTTTCTTCTTGTATTAAAATGAGATTCAATAATCCAAACGAGAAAGCCATATTTTAAAATTTTTATTTACTGACGGGATATTTATCGAGTTTTTCATGGAAGGTGATAAGTATTCAAATGAAGTCGTCCTAAATATTGTCAACAGTGTTTTTACTGAAAGCACTTCTACAGATTTGTTCGCTGTTGTATCACGTTTCATGGTTGAATTAATTACTGTTAACTAGAATATATATTTTTGAACTTGCTTCGAAAGTTCTTGTAAATATGGGTTGTACAATAGATTAGATTTGTACTTTCAAAAGTTTCAAATAACAGACATTTAACTTGAAAATCAATTACAATAATGTTTGAGAATAAACACTTATCCACTAAAATTATCTTTATTTCCTGACAACTAATCGAATCTGTGATTGAATACTTAATAATATTCTATTATATAATTTTTAGATAGGCACTTGAATTTCTATGAAATGTAGAATTCGTGGTCAAATATTTCTAGTCCACTTTTCCTTCGTTTACCAATATTTTATAACATGCCCAAATAGTAATCCTTTTTCTTTATTGATAAAAGTATAAAATGGAATTTTGCTGATGAAATCCTACATACTAATAAACAATCCTTTTTTAGCGATTTTCAGTTTTATGTAGCTCTATAGATGATTGCATCAAACGATTAAGATGATTCGAACTTACTAGTTACTAAATAATAAAATGAAATTAGATCAATCTGACAGTGAAACATAATTATGGCTTAGTAAGTGTGAAATATGGTTTCAAAATCATTTGGAATAAATATTTCAAAAGTTGAGATCATGAGTCAATTAAAACTAGACCACCATGGAAAACCTGGTCCTATTGTGAGACTCCTCAGCAGTGCGCATTCACGATCCCGCCTCGTGGGATTCGAACCCATCGTAAATGTATTTATAAAAGTCGAACATACTTAAAGGAATTACTATTTACTTGCAAAAAGTCGTTAGCTAAAAATAGATGGTTTATGACTATAATAAAAAGCAGACAAATATAATGAAAGTTGATAAACTATTGTTTCTAGTGCTTTTCGTCACAGAAAAGCTTCCCTTAGATATATTGATTTAATTATAAAAAATAAGCTATTTGTTGCATGAATATAGACTAATTTTAAGCAATAAAATCAATCATGTCGTTAAAATAATCTTAGATTTCAATGATATATTAATGAAAACTTATCGTTTGTGAATGCCGGCACGTTACTAAGAAAGAATATTTACTTCATTGTTAATAATAGATGGTTGGTTTTAAGCGTTTTCATCCAAGTACAAAAAGAATAATCTACATTCTATAGTAAACTAAATGGCATAATATTAATAATAATATGAACTTAACACTCTGACTTGTTAGACTTTAACTGTCAAACATATTATTGCTCATGTGTTGTAATTTTTCTCACTTTACACAACGTTTCTTATCAGATTGATTCATTTTAGTCGGACGAATTTCACATACAAAGCATTTTTTCATACTACTACTTGTAACCAGTCAACTCTAATTTAATGAACTAAATGAGTCCAAAACGTTTAGAAAGAAAAAACACCTAACAGTTCCATCAATCGTTTTCATCAATAACTTATATTTGAATGAAATTCAATGTGGTTACTGAAACGTTTTTATGATATCTTAACTTCTTCAGTACCAAATACTTTAAGTTCTAATCATATGAAAATTAAACACAAAACTGCAATTCACATTATTTGAGATATGGTAGAATGAAAATATGACGATCACAAACATTTTTCACTTTACATAGTGATTGTTTGCTTACAACTCAACAAGTCAACAAAAATGCATTTCAGAAGTGTAGTGATAAACTATTTATAACTAAATATGAGTCTTGATAAACTGTGAATGTTTTGTTTCATCTTGAAAACTACCTGGTATTTACATTGGAGTGTTTACTTTTTATAAAATGATGAATCCTTTTTCTATATTAATTTCTTTTATATACTGTAGTTTTAGGACAGTATATTATACTTTACGGAGTGTTCACAATAAACTGACAAATGTATTTACAAAAGTACATCAGAATTTCCATTTAAGTTAACTAAACTTTGCAGACAAATTAAAGTGTATTAAATACCTTTCTAATATTTGTTCGTTGATAATATTCACTCTTTTTTTTCTTTGTAAGTTTTATATGACACAAAAATCGTTCAACTATAACTTGTTATTATAAATTTAAATGAACCGTTGAACTGTATCTGCAAATTATTTGTAAGAAACGATTATTATTATTATCATTAGAGAATTCTGAAGGCTAATAAAAAAAAATGTATTATTCAAAATTTATATGATGAATTTACCTGGATTATCATAGAGTGATATTTAATCATATGCTCACTAATGATTGGCTTCAAGGTGAATTTCCTATTGTTTTAGTGAGAAGCCTTGACCAGTGGCGTTCAACTGTATCTGTTGTGAGGCAGTTACTCACTGAAGGCAATAGTGGACGGTCGTGCAATATTATGGATTGGTTGAAGTAAGACATTAACAACGTTGGGTACCGGCTCAGTGGTTTAGAGGTTAAGTGTTCGCGCGTGAGACTGGGGATCCTGGATTCGAGACCCGCGAGCAGAATCGTGAAAACGCATCGCTAGGGACTCACATACTAAGACAAAACGATCACACAGCGCTTCCAGGTTTTCAATGGTGGTCTAACATTGTTCCATTAATGATATAAATTTAAAATCAAAAATCCTTACAACCCTATACTGATGACATTTAATTGATGAATTATATAGCAAACTACAGTTTGTAAATAGAATGTTCCGCTATGACGAATACAGTTTTTATGTAACACAGATTTCTGGGTTTCTTAATATTGAGCAATTTCAATTAAACTTTTCCCAAAAAACTACGTGTATTTTACTGCTACAAAATGACGTGTCAGTCAGTCAGTAACAACGTAGAACTTCGTACGTACGTACATCAGTTCGAGTTGCTACACCACCTTAACACAGAGATGCAGTTGTCGATTCAAATCCCGTAGTGGTAGAGGTAGCAAGAGTGTAAGCAGTGATCGGGAAGATTAGGGTTTGGAGGTGTTATTTAAAGAATATAATTCAGTGAAATAAATTTGGAAAGAGGGAAAAGGGACATGAAGAATTCAGAAGATTAGAATTTGGGAGAACACAAAGAGTGGATGCATCTGCGCCATTGCAAACGATTTTGAGCCATGTCAAAATGACGTGACTTGAAAGCTATTGAAAGATGCTATTTAACGATTATTTCTTTTTTAAATAAACCAGTCAGTGTTACTTTACTTACTATCACTACTGAAAATTCTACCAAAAGATCTGCTGTTTCGCTGTATTGCATAACCAATCCACATAGCAACTGTCACGTCATAAACAAGCAAGGGCAAAACAATAATAATAACTTTTGAAAATATTATCATGTATACACACGTTCTACTGTCTAAAGCCCATAAAAATACATAAATCTGTAACTGAAAGACAAATTTGTAAATGATAGTTATAATTAGAAGTTTGGTTTACAGATGAGGCTGACGGAATGAGTTTTTATAATGCTTTTAATTGTTCCATAGACATTTGATAAAAATACGTAATAAAAAAAATTATCAGAACTAAATTAAGTGAAACATCTTTACTTAATTTCAAGTAGTAAGTAATTTCATCAAAGAAATTTCTCATTCTAACAAACTAGTTTCCATGACACAAATGACGTAATAATAAACAACAACTTCCACTGCAGATATTAACTAAATAACAAACTTATTTTACGAAACGAGAATCCTTTAATGTAGAGAAGAATTAGTATTCGGGAAATGATCAAGATGTAAAAATACTGTAGTGAACGAGAACTCAAGTGTGTTTAATGAAAAATTACAGAATACCTTTGAAAAATATGAGAACCATACACTGAGTATGTTATTTGCAAATTTCCATCATTTGTCTTTCACATTCTGTACGGTCCTTCCAGTTCAAAATTTCTTTCTATTTCCTTTTCTATTCTCTTCACGTCGATCTTCTTAGACTTCTGCCATGTTTCTCACTTCCAATTCGTGTTACACACTACATACGCTGAAATAAATAAGCAGCATACACCACAATACGAATGATATTCATGTAAAATGTAAATTTTACAATTGGAAAATGAAAGACATGCAGAGTTAGATTTGCTAGAGCTACGTTAGGATTTGAGTTAAGACTAAAGCATAATAAGCAGTACATTCGTGTTTTCTTTGTTTTTATATCCATCTAAAAGTCTGTCATCAGATGCCTGGTAAGTATTACATAATTTCTTTTAATCCAGCTTAATTATATTCACCTTATTGACCTGTTCGTTATGTTCCATGCAGCTTCTTATCTACACATTGTACGACTGTATATGTTTACAGCATATCTTACTTTTTATAAAATTAAAAATGACATTGTTGACGAAGTGTACATTACAGCATTTTCATAGAGATGGATTTTATTCGTCAGTTATCATTTTCGTTGTCATTTTCTCTTTGTAGCCTTATAATGAATATGTCAGTACACAATAAGGAAACAACAAACGGAAGAAGCATGACAAAATATAAAAAGATTAAAGCAAAAACGTAAAATAAGTAGATAATACAATAAGGGAAAATATAGTCACTACAGTAACGATACCCTGTACACATCTGGTTTAGTTGTTAGTATTAGGAAATAGTTGTCATACCATATCATTTGATGAAGGATGTGAAATTTTAAACTATAACCGATAAATTTTACCCTAGTTTATCAATTAAAGAACAACCCTTTTCAATCCGTAATCACTGGTTAAAAAGTATGTGATTTAAGTGCTTTTACCATTTAATAAACATTGTATCCATTTCTGTATCACCTTAGTCAGCACATTTTGATTAGTACAAAACAATAACTGAAATGTTAAATCGTGGATTGGTTGAAGTTAAACATTAACGCTGTTAGATGCCGGCTCTGTGGTCTAAACGTTAAGTGTTCGCATACAAGACTGGAGGTCCTGGATTCAAATCTCGTGACCGGGAACATAGATGCGCATTGTTGAGGAATCCCATACTACAAGGAAACGGTCATTCAATACTTCCAGGTTTTCTATGGTGGTCTAGTTTTCATTGACTCATGAAATCAACCATTGAATCATACAAGAGTTTACACTTTAACCAGTTTTCAAAACAATATAAAATATTTGATATTTCTTCAAATATTAATATTTTTACTCATTTCTATTTAAGCAAAATAAAAGTCTTTATTTGTGACCATAATTGGTCACTTTAAAATTATAATATCTGTCAGTGTTTGTTTGTTTTTTTACGTCATTAACCTCTAAGAATAGAAATCTATAGAAGAAATATCAAAAAAGATCTGTTATTCAAGTCGCCGAATCTTTGAATGGATTGTTCCTTTTTATTTAAAACAAACAAACAAACAAGCAAAACTATACAAAGTACTATCAGAAATTCAATGAACTGTAACATTAAATTTTGTAATAAATTGAAATAAATGATTTAAGACATTCACGTATATGAAAAGCAGAACGATACATTTTTTTTATTATTTTCATTTTTTCTAAAATAATAATGACGACATTTTTTGAAACTAAAAGGAAAGTCCATTTTTCCTGGAAAAATGAAAAGACAATGACAATAGTTTAGATGATAAATACCTGATTGAATTACCTAAATCATTACTCTCTTTCTCTCTCTCCATCTTTCTATTCTTTAACTTAATTCTTGGTTGTATCTATTTTTGTTTAATTAAAGTTACCGGTTTTTTCATCCAGTTTTACTAGATTTTCTTTTTCATTATTAATCATTGAAGAAACTCGTTTTTCATCTTTATAAAGATAAATATTAGATCTATAGTATTATATACGTTCTTTAGTGAAATTGTTTGCATTCTATTGATTGTTTCTTAGTTGTGTTGTTACTTGATTTTTACCGCTAATCTGTATTTTCTTAGTTTTCTGTATTGTCGTTTTTATCGAGTGCGTTTTAATCACTTTGGAAAAAAATACAAAACTTCAGTAACAATGTTAATCTGATGAAATACATCGATAAAAGACGTTTACATTTTTTGTAAATGGAAATTGAATCATCAAAATCATCCATTAAAACAAAAAAGGTTTCTTTCCAATTACTTCCAACTGTCTAACAGTTCAACTTAGTATACTCAATGTTGAAACTTCATCAATAGAATTCTATCAATATTGAGCGACAAAATAAATATGATATGGATCACTATGCATTATTCAATAAATTGTAAAAGTGTCATTTGAGTATAAGTGTAAACATCCACTTGTTATGGTTCTGCTGACTAAGCAAATCTACTTAATACTGACTATAGAGAAGTAAGTAGAATTATTATTTATCTTACTAAAAACATTGATTAACCGACTTACTTTAGAGCTAGTTGCTTCCTAGTGATTCGAATTCATACTCTTCTGAATAAGAGTATTTCGAAATAGAATTGCTTAAAGAATCTTGACAATCGATTTGTTCCATTGATCGAGATAACTTCCTACAAATCTAGACAATGATACTGTTATACAAAACATATCAATTATTTCCTATGCTAACGATTACTATTTAGATATTCACTATGGAAATTAACAGAAATATTAAAGTGAGGTCTTAACTCGAAAACTTTTTCAGCAGAGTCCACTAACCAAAGAAAAATTCTAAGGATAAAATACAACTACTTCAACAGTCCGATAATATTACTTACAATGGTCGAATGAGTGATGGCCACCACATTCAACTATACTAGTTGAATAATCTAATCTTAGCCAATTTTCGAAATTATATACAAGTCATCTAATATCATAAGTTTTATTATATTCCTGATCAAATATGTTGAATTTATTTACCAAAAACTTTAAATGATTGATCTCAAATTGATGAATAAGTAACTAATAGCTAAAAATTACAAACTATCACAAACACATGATCGTAATTCATTAAAAAGTTAGGCATTATAAGCAGTTTGAGCAGACTAAAATTCTCGTTCATCATCACTATAAAATCAGACTGTCAATCAAATAAATTTGTTGCATTTTGTTTAAAAATATCAACATTCCCAACACCGACGTCTAGTATACTAACATTTTACAAACTCTTAAAGGTATTCACTTGGTATTATTTATTTGAATCTTCGTATTGACGTTTAGAACTGCAATCGATCAGTCTCTTATTGACATATGTAGATAATGTGCATATTACTTCGATATTGCCCTAATTCACAAGAATTACAAGCAAAGATGAATAGTTGGTAGCAGTGGAATCAAGGACGTACGTAGGTAAGTGGATAACGAGATGGCGTTTGAAACAAATAGTACTGAGTCCGAGTCCTAGAGTGAACATCAACTCTAAGATTCAGGCACATTCAGCTAACGATTCCCAAATAGGATGAAACGTGCGTCCTGGATTCTACTGTTAGCCACTACCCATTTTGCTTATAATCTTAAGGGTACGTTACGTTTACTTTAAATATAGTAATAGTTATGAGCACAGTAAATACAGTGATTAAGTACTTTAATACCTACTGAATCATATAAGATTAAGTAAATTTCAAAAATACTTCTTTTTTTAGCAGGTACCAGACAATATTTGTGCACAAATACATTCTCAGTAATATTAGCAATAATGTAATCGCTTAACTGGAGCAGGAAATTTCACTTTTTTTTCAAAATATCATATGCCATGTGATTCGATTTCACTTTTATTGGTGAATGATTGAAAATATTCTTCTTTCCAGTTCGTAAAATACACTTCCGTTTTACTAAGTATACCAACTTATATAGATTAATGATTGTTGAAAAAAATTTAAAGCTTTTGTTAAACAATGTAAATGACTTTAAAGGATTTATGATTATATGCACACACGCTATCGACATATGCATCATCTGTTTTCTGTAGGGCATAGAGCAAAGAATCAGTAGAAAGAAGCAGAGAAAATTTATAGGTTTTATTATGATTTGTCTACAAGTAATTCAAAGTTTCTCGATCACCGACAATAAAACCTGAAAATAACTACAATCACTGATATGTGGTTTAGACTGTTTCCTGAGCTTAAAAATATTGTGGTGGTCGGTATCCAATATAATCCTTAAACTTCGTATACAGTTCGTCTTGGTAACCGTCTCTAGATAACGCCTCAATATTGTATTAATCAGAAGGAGAATACGAAGTGTTGATTACGATTATTATTGGACTACACAGAGATATCCAAATTTACAGGTACGTTAAGCAAGCATGAAAGAGTAGTGCCGAAAAGCTAACAGGCGAGCGAGTAAACGTACAAGTCGTATGAGCGAGTGTGCGAATCAGCGAGACAATGATCATGATTAAAATGTACATATGTATACATAGTGAAATGAATGGATCATCGAATCAATTAAGCGACTAATAGTAAGGCCAGCAGAATGAATATATGAGTAGGCAGCAAGCAATGCTCAAGCATACATATTCATACAAGTGTAACAAGAATAAAGGTACATTGGTATAGATAAGCTGTTATTGTACGAATAACTGTTTGTTAAATAAGTTAACAAAAGGGTTTAACCAAATTAAATGTCAACATACTCAATTGCACGTCAGTTGATTCAAGTTACAACCGTATATCGTAGTACATGCATTCACAGTTAAAGAGACATGTAGACGATTAGTATCATACAATATGAATTAGGTGTTACTTATAAAATGTTTAAGCCTAAAATAAAGCGTTTCACATCCTCTACAATCCTCAACATCTTTATTTAACTAGGCAAAAAGAAATAAAAATGTTTATTTGCCAATGAGAAAGAAAATGTTCATCATTTTTCATTTGAAATTCATGAACATTTTATTAAAATGTGCTCTGGCTTTTTTTCCACATTTTTCTTTTACACTCATTTTTAATTACTTTATCGTTGCGTTAATGTTTCAAAGTAATTTCACTACCAAATATTAGAGTATTAAATTTTCAAACAAAACTAATTGTTGAAATCATGAGTAGATTGAAGCTAGATCACCATGGAAAACCTGGAATCACTCTAAGGCCGTTTCGTCTTAGTATGGGACACCATTGTCTTCAGTGAGCTGATATCTCACAACAGACCTGGATGAACTCCACTGGTCATGGCTTCTCACTAGAAGACGCTGAAGAAAATGTTTTACGGTGGCGCGATTCCGTGGACTAGTTGAAGTTAGACATTAACACCGTTGGATGCTGGCCGGCCTAATGGTCTAATGGTTAAGCGCTCGTGCGCGAGACTGACAGGCCCTGTGTTTGAGTCTCGCAGGGGGGTAGGATTGTTGATTCGTGCTGCTTGAGGAGTCCGATACTAGGACGAAACGGCCGTCCAGTGTTGAGATTAGATGGTGGTAGTCGATAGGAAACCCTGGATCCGGGTGACACGAGATCGAATCCACCAGGGAGCACTAGTACTCTCAAGATTATAGGTACACCTTGCTGACGAGTGCCAAGTAACACGGAACCCGGGTCCAGGGTTTCCTGTCGACTACCTCCAACCACCATCTAGTCTCAACACATAGTGCCCGCAATGTCGAGTCACCTAGACTGGTGGCCACATTGCAACATGATTGATAGCAGTCGATCTGCACTAATAAGGACTGGACACACATGAAATTGATCGCCACCCAGTGATCAATCAGTTGTGGCCGTCCAGTGTTCCCAAGTTTTCCATGTTGATATAGCTTTAATCGACTCATGATCTCAACCATTGAAGTTTTAAAGTATATTTCTATTTAATTTTCTTCTATTATTCATATTATTTCATGATAAGAATATTTCTTTACATTAGCTAAATTATGAATCCACTGATTATTACATAGTAACTGCTTTGTATATACAAGTAATATCTAGTCATATGGTTCGTATTTATGATTTTATATAGTTTTCAATATTTAGTGAATAGTTTAAGCATATCATACCAAAAGTATTTTTATTTCTACGATTCATATAGATGATTGATTCAACTCATTATTTCATGAAGAATATGAAAATATGTATCTGGTTTCATTTTAATGAGATGTGGAAAACAAGCCGCTTATTTGTCAATAGCAGATAAATATATAGAAATAAATGACTGGATTCAAGAAGACAGGAAGAAATCACTTACAGAGAATGTTACTTTTACAACTAGTCAGTTATTTTTCAATTTTTGTCATTCTTCTATGTAAACTTCTCAAACGGAAAAATCTGTATGCAAAACAACTTTCAAGTTGAATCATAGATTTTAGTGGAGTTTTAACCGATAATGATACTGTACAATCGGTCATATAATAAAATAAAATGATTTTGTCACCCAATAGTTAGTGAGCAGTATAGATAAGCTAGCAAGTTTATCCAACACACATACCTTTTTTCTTCCAATAAATCAGAACTAAGTCGAAAAGTCTCAACCCTAGTTAAAGCATACAAGTAATAAACAAACTGCATGATCTACTATTACATGAAGCAATTCATGAACACTCTTCATGTGCAAAAAGCTATATTTCTTATTTATTTTAGAATTCATAATCGCTTGGAAACAACTATTTGGTATTCAAGCAACTTTTTTATATAAGTCAAAAACACAATTCATCAATTATTATTTCGTTTATTATATAGAAAAGACTAAATTAGAATTTTTCCTTCACGAAATTGCAATAATATCATTTATTATTAATAAAACCTAATGTTGATTTTATTAGGAAAATATTAACTGTTGAAAGGTTGGATATGCAAAGATGGATAGCGGCTAGCACTAGAATCCAGAACGCACGTTTCATCCTATTTCGGACACGTCAGCTGGATGTACCTTCATCTCAGAGTTGATATTCACTCTGAGACTCGAGCCGCATTACCTTTCGCTTTAAACGCAATCTCGTTTCCTACTTACCTACTGAGCCCTAATAACCACTTGCTTGTATAATGAAGTAAAGTTTAGGTTGATTTGGTATTGTTTACTTGAATGTTCCCACTGAAGTTCAGGACTTCAATAAATCAGTATCTTATTGACATATGTGGATACTGTGCATATTACCTCGATACAGCCTTAATTTACAAGTATTATAGGCTATATCGAAGCAATACGAATAGTATGCACATATTTCAATAAGACACTGATCAATTACAGTTCTAAACAGCAATGAGAAGATTTAAACAAACAATACAAACTGAATTTATTGTAAGAATTCTTTAATATTTCACGAAATTTAAACATCCGTTATTTTACAATAAAAAAAACATTTATATATCAGATGGGATTTGTGGATATTCTAGTTATTTCAATGGTCGAGATCATGAGTCAATTGAAGCTAGACCATCATGGAAAACCTGGAAGCACCGGAAGGCCATTTCGTCCCGTTGTGGAACTTCTCAGCAGTGCGCAGCCACCATCCCTCCCCCCGCGAGATTCGGACTCAAAACCTATCAGTCTCGAACGCGAGCACATAACCACTAGACCACTGAGCCGGCATCCAAGGTTGTTAATGTCTAAATTCAACTTATCCACGAAATTGAGCGACACATCCACCATTGTCTTCAGTGCTTCCAGGTTTTCCATGGTGTTTTAGCTTCAACTGACTCATGATCTTAACCATTGAAACATTAAAATATGTGAAATAACTAAGAACATAACAAAGAAGAATATTATTAGCAATTACTAACGGTGCTTAACAAATTAAATGAATGAAATTATGAAAAAATAATAAATAAAAATTCAGAAATTATATTGATTCATTGACACATGAGATAATACATTCAATCATTATCTTTTTTTTGTTTGATTGTTTCAATCAATATAACAATATTGAATTAGAATGTCAGCTGAATATATATCAATTCTTAATGAAAACAAATAAGAACCCTAATAATTACTATTGTAGTGTGTGCTACTTATATTGACATAAGTAGTATATGATGTTAGTCAAGAAACAGAAGGTCTGGCAGTAGAGAGACAAGAGGATCGAACAGTAAAAAGTGGAAACAAAATGTAATTTGTATGAAAATGTAAGAACAATGAAGCCTGAGTCATTTTGAGACAATTGATGGACATTTTGCAAATTAAACATTGACTTTATGATTATTAGATTCTAAGAACAAATTTTGTAATTTTGTGTGAAATACATTCGACTGTCCACACTGGTGTTCGTGTTCACTTCATTATGACCATGAATAATTTAATTTTAAGAAATAATATTAATTTACTTTTTCTACAGTATTCACTCAACTGTATTTTTTTTACCTTTACAAACAACCTTTAGCTTTCCCCCTTCCTGTTTATTATTATTATTATTTTGTTGTTGTTGTTGTTTGTTGTTTTATTCATTTTGATTCTAAGGTAAGATGATTTAATTATTAAATATAAATCAGAATAATAATAAAGAATAAATGAATAGTTAAATAGCGTGATTATTTAAATAAATAAAGAAAATTAATCATAAAATATGTCAAATTTAATTGTTTAAAATAAATAAATAATAAACGAATCATGTAAATTATCTGTCATGATTAGCTTGAATGAATCTTATAAGTGTCTATATTGTTAAATTATCAATATAAAAATGATACGGTATAATTAATTTCTTTTTATGAATGAAAAAAAGACTTTCCTAGTTTGAAAGTTAATCAACAAACTGAAAAAAAAATTTTTAGATTGTCTATTTAATAAATAAATGGGATTCAATATAGTGAAAATTCCCATATTGTCATTTAGTAAATAAAGAAGGAATGAATTGAGAGAAGAAATTTCTTTTTAATTAGTTTTTTACCATGGCTATACACTAATATAAATATATGATTTACAATAATGATATAATACTCACCGAGTAGATATGTTACGTAACAATTACATAATGACATTTAAATTAACATTGAGTAATTGGAAGAAAGAGGATTAATAATATTCATCCGTCGTGGTTAAACAAAGGACAGGTAAATGTGATTAAAAGTTCTATTCTCTCTCACTTGGTTGACACAGGCCATCAAGTTGAATTGAGTAAAGCTTTTAAGGTTATCTACAATATCCCATCAAATTTGCCACATTGTTTACGAGTGCGCCGTTTGCACACTGCGGGAGCCATCGCAATCCATGTTCAAAAACCTAACCTTAGTATTCAAAAGAGATTTGTACAACCACTTTTACTGCCTTGGCCATCGGTATAAGATTTACCTCAACAGAACTATTTTTCACACTTTTTTCATTTCGTTTTCGTTTTAATTTTTGTAATCTTGTTTATGTTGTTTTTGAACTTTATAATTTCGCGACATTCATTTCTTGATTCTTACGTAACCACTATTCTATTGACCATCCATTAAAAAAATTCTGTTCCTTCTCTTTTTCATATATTACGCAACGTAGCAACTTCTTGGTTTGATAATTACTTAGAATATTATCAATCCTCTTTCTTCCAATTACTCAATGTTAATTTAAATGTCATTATGTAATTGTTACGTAACATATGCACTCGATGACTATTATATCATTATTGTAAATGATATTTATATTAGTGTAGAGCCATGATGAAAAACTAATTGAAAAGAAATTTCTTCGCTTAATTCGTTTCTTCTTTATTTACTAAATGGGATTCATTTGGTAGAATGGGCAAAATTACATCAACAGTGTAAGATAATTTATGTTATATTGTGAGTTTGGATTAATACAAATGTATACACTCATAAAAGTATTTATTTTTCAAACACAAACATTCATTGTTTCATTATGAATGTAAAGCCACATTATTCTAAAATAATAATCCTCAATGTAAAACATATTTACGTAAGAGTAAATAAAAACGTAAACCATAACATTCAATAGACAGCTTGTATATTAATAGAGATTAGATTACATCAAAGTAAGTTATTTTCGCGGATTAATGACAACTGAAGACTAATTGAAACAAGAGTACTGGACAGTTCGTTCATCATTGTACAGAACTTAGAAATTCAAAGATTCATATTTCGAAATCAATCAAATCGTCATATTAAAAACTGCATTGATAGGTTGTTGTGGCAATAAGCTATAGTTTAGGATATTAGCCTTGCTTCATACTAATTTACGCTAAAACATCCAAACTATAATTCGACTTTTTACATATTCACTATCATTTGGGGGCATCAAATCACTACAGGCTACTCATATAAATACTAAGTAATATATATTGACTAGGAAGCATTCACTTACCCTAAATTTGCGCATTTATTATATTCATTTATCGAATATAATCACGATTATAAGTATATCTCAAATGAGTTTATTCTAACTTAATTCATATACTTATTTGTCTGATGTCCCTCATGCCTAAATCATATGATCCCTTTATTATAATTATAAGTTTCAAAACAAACCATCTAACTTTTTATTCAGAATATTAAAACCTTATACAATTGAAATATGATTTTATAAATTTTTTATATTTCATGAATACATAGAAAATAATGAAAATTTAAACAAAAATTTCTTCATGTATATTACTATCACTTATTTGAACATAAATTTTGATTGTTTAAAATAAATTCTACAAAAAGGCAAAATATTTAAATTTAAATCTACATTATTTTTTTTCTTCATTCGAAACAAGTAATTAAGCTTACTCTTTTGAAATCTCAAATTATAATGATATACTTTTCTGTATGATTTCTTCAGTAGTTGTTTCAGTTCTTTTTTTCAAAAAGAAAATTGTTTTGTTTATCACTTGAAACATTGAATAAATTTTTTTTCACGAAAAACTATATTGATAAGATAGACAGAATGAAAAAGGTTTTATTCCTATAAAATTGAATACAAACACCTTTTAAACAAGTGTGAATAAATATTCTTTAGTTATAAATGTTGTTTGTTGTTATGAGAATATTATAATAACCATTCTGTCTTTTACAAATCAAATATATAATTGATTGCAATTAAATTACTTTTCTAGAAATTAAAATGACTGTTTTACAGGGTAATTTTTAATATGAATAAAGAACTACTAAAATATTAAATAGTAGTTTGGAATTTACTTTAAAATTCTTTCATATTATGACAAATCCGAAAAATACAGAGTATTAATACCTTAAGAGTATAGAGATTTTAATTATAAGTAGTAATGTTCACCTTATACTATTCTTAAATTATGATTTTAATAGTTTTATATCTGTGACGAAAATTAAGTCTAGCACAGATAGATAACACACTAAATTAAATTACTTTTTAAACAAACAAAAATACGAAAGAAAATGAAGATTGATTATATAAAATCAGATACCGTGAGAAATTTAAAGAGCAAAAACAATGAAATTTTGAATAAAAGAATTCATGGGTCAATTTCACGGTTTCATACCAGCGGCATACAACCTAAAATTACAATTAATCATATAATTGTCAACAAATATTTAACATACTTTCGTTTGTAAAGCTTGGACAAATGTTCGAAACTTAACCGAGATCATTAAAAAGTATAAGATACAGTGTGTATGAATGAACATAATTAATATCAATGTGTATACATATGTTGGAAAGTATTGTACTGCGAATTGGGATAAGTGTAATAGTTACAGGTAATCATCATCAAGATAAAAAGGTTTATGCACGGCTAATAACACCAATAAGTGATCTGGTAATCACTCAACATTATAAAATAAACAAATATGTGGACATCAATAAGATTATGTAAGAGACGAATATCAGTAAATCAAAACCAAATAAGAAAAGGTTGCAGACAAAGCTGGAAAACTAGAAAATAAATAGAGGTTATCAGATAAATCTTAAATCATCATGACAGGGAAAGGATAATCAGACTTTCCTTCTGTAGAGACAAGTCAAATAGGAAGCGTTTGATAGCGATTACTTCAGAAAAACAGAATAAGATTAGTGTTTCTTGTCTGTTAATTATTTTGAATGCATTACTTACATTCACTTCAAGTCCACCATTCAAATTGTATCTGGTGATTGGACATGAAAAACCTTATTCCTTTTCAGGCGTAGTTACCTGATTCGTGAAACACCACATTTTATCGTAACTTTAGATTGAAGAAATAAATACAACTCGAAGAAGTAAATATTCTCTTCAACAATATTCTTTACTAAATATATACTATGATACTTATAGTAATTTAATTGTTAAACTAGCTGACGTCTAAAGTGTCTCAAGAGGTTTTTTAATGATTCAAAGGTGAACATTACTATTTATAATTAAAATCTCTATACTCTTAAGGTATTAATACTCTGTATTCAATTCTATAGGAACAACCAATGATCAATAAGTTTTAAAAATTGGAAGTGTATGTAACCAATTAACGAGTATGAAAAATTAGAAGTCTTACGATCTTCATCAAAATGACGTATAACGCATGCTGCCTCTGCAAAAAGAGTTTAAGCTTGAAATACTTAATTGTTAAGACCTATACAATGAACAAATTATTCATTTGAGCTTCCTATCAGCAAGGTCATTCGACCGTGCAAATGATTTCGAAAGACGTTTCTGGCTATGTGACGAGAATTGACAAGATGTTCTGATACTAAGATACTCATTGTTTCCCATCCTCTTTTTGAAATCCATATCACTAAAAGATAGGTTTACAAACATTTCGCTTTGTTTCAGCTATAAAATCTGCTTAACAAAAGACAGTAAACCTATAGAAACACATTAATGTGAAATTTACGTCTACCACATCTATGGGTCACAGGTCCTCTAGAGAAGATAATATGAAACTTAGTGGGACAAAACACTCTGCTTATTGATTTCGAGAGTCAACCGAAGATTTCCACCGCATCATCTTTCAATCTGATATTCATAGAAATTCCTTCAAATCCGCAGGTGATCTTTCAAGTTTTTATCGATGAGACCAAAAGTATAATTAATTACCGAAATTAAAACTTCTTAGTACGTTGTTTCACCAATACACTCAGGGATGGAGTGAATGAAGTCTCTACTTGAGACGATGAAGTCTAAAGTCTCTATAGTGAACAAGTTCGATTTGTCCTCCTTTTCAATCACACTGTTTAGACAATTTCGAAAGACAGTTGTGGAGTAGTAATGTGACTGAAATCAACTAGATGTTCTAGTATCGAGTCATTAACTGTCTTATATTCTTATTTTGAAAGTAATGCAGTAGAGTATTGTTTGATATGCTGTTTCATCACATAGATTAGAATGATGCATTAGTGTGGATCTTCATTATCTCCTTACATATTATCTAAGAAAGTTCACATCGCCTAATAAATGACTATTGCTCTAAAATATGCTGAAAACTTTTGTTTACCATCGAGAAAAGCAGACAGTCCGTTTATAAGCAACAATTTTTGAGAAATTATTCTTGCCAGTAAAACTATTTAATGTGATTATTAAATTATTTTATTGCACATAATTTTTTTCAGATAGATATAAACAAACTAAATTTTCAAAACATGATGATAAATTTTCCTGTGGTCAAGATAGTATTTTGATAACCATGATTTTATACACTTGAAAACTAAGATGAGTTTATTGAACAGTCCAATGAACTCTTTAGTTTGAGACTAACATGTTCATTTAATGCTTCAATATAATCTCATATATATTAAGATGAGACTGAATATAAAAATTCTTGATATATCCCGATAAGAATAATGAATGGTAACTTTTGGGATCCATTTATGGACTAATATTATCAGTATATTTTTATCGTGTAATTTTTTGTAACTAAACTGTTCATATTCATGTCCATGTTAACATGAGTTTTATTTTGACCTATGAACTATTATTATACGGTTTACCATTCTTGAATTATTTTTTGTCTGTTAATCACTACCTCCCTTATTTACAGCCACTTTTGGCCAAATACTGTACAAATGTTTTTTTCTATTTTATGGTACGTTGTGGCCTGTTTGATTGGTATAATAACAGAGTATGTTTGAAATAAATGATTCATATTGCAGAGGCTGAGATTGGTGTTCTGGACTTAACTGCCTGGGTTAGACGGGAAGAGAGACCAACCAGGACTCTAGGCTGCTCGCACGTGTTTTATGCGTCACTGATTCGATCGATAATTCGCTGCTCTCTGATTGGCGGTATCGTCGCGTTATCCAATATACAGGTTCACAAGTTATAACAATTTTATTGATGAGTACATACAATCACAAACACTTGTCTCAATATACAAAGAAAATGAGTCTTGATTATTTTGAAATTAGTAGATGTACGGCCACTTACCGTTCCTAAAACCCCCCCTTATTAATGCACTGACAAACTTGAATCCTTTCAATATTCTCAGAACGTTGGTTTACAAAGAATTATTCACACGTGAATATATTTACGTGAAATGTTAATGTATCATCAATCTAACTATTATCCTCACATGACTGTCCACTACTTTGATAACATTCTTATATATTTTATACCAATTATAAGTAGTATACGTATTTTTGAAACATTTCGTCGGAGCTTCAAGTATATTTTATAGATAGCAGAATGAAACCGCTTCACTACTCTTTTCTTCCTAACTTCTTATAAATAATATAATACCAGATACATGCGGTCTCAATTTTAAGCAAAAATGACAAGTATACTTAAAAATACTCAAGTATGTACAACATATTAAGAAATAAGTTATTTAAAAAAAGGTTAAAATATGTTTGATAGTGAATGTATTCTGGGAACAAAGCATAAAAATGGAGAGTAACTACTGATCAATAAAAAACTAGGCTGAGAAAGCAATGAACAAGTACAATCAAACCAACAAGAAACAAAAACCAGTTTCTATACATCAGCGCTCTCAAAATAAGTGTTCATGTAGTGTTCCGATAATGTAACTTTCCGTTCCAAAAAAGTGAATATGTGGATTTGTAGTCTGAATTGATAGACATTTATTTTAGAAACGAGAAACATATATACAACCCTATTGCTAAATAATTTTAGTTGGGTTATTCGACACCTCTACAGCCTACGCAATCGGCGTGACCATGTAAAAAATGGACCGTTCATCAGGCACCTGGTGAAAAAAGTATTCTAATTTCCAGGACTGACATCAGATCATTGAAACTATTTGATAGAAAGGCTTAAAACTTTGACAGAGGAGCTCCTGTACAAGTATTTAAACAATAAAAGTAGCCCGCAGAACTAATAAGAACGTACTGTATTTGAGATAAAGAACGAATATACATACTCCATTGAGATTGGCGTTTAGACATAACACCAAAGACTTATGGAAACTGACTCCTAAAAAGTTTCGAAACAAGACAATACGTACTTAGCATTAAAATTAAACTCGCTCCATTACTATCATTCGTTTGGGTAGAGAAAAATTAAGTATATGTGATAAATTCTGCAAGTACGAATTAAATAACTGGTTAATCCTCATGAACGAAACTATAGCTTTACTTGGGAGTTAACGACATCAATGTACGAGAACTATCATAAGATTATAATAGTTTTGTTAGTATTTCAGTCATAGGGTTAATACGTGTAAAGTTAAACGAATTGAACTGCTTTGCTATATACTAGCCATCAACTTGGTACTCGGAAACAGCGTTAACACCATATTTAGCAAAAGACAACGATACTAATCTTTCTTAATCCAAATGCCCTGGTACGGCCGAGAGTGGGGAGAGTCCGCTCTCCCTCTCGAAATACTCTCACACGGCCACGCGTATATAGCCTCTGTCGGGGAAGTCCTACTCACTGCCTTCTCGTGGCGGGGGTGTTGTTTACGGAAATGAGAGGGCGAAAAGCGTATGTCCGGCGCTTTAACCGGATTCCAAAACAATGGTGCACATGGGCTCCAGTATCCTGCGGGAACAAATGGCGAATGAACCAATTGTTGGTCACCGGCTTCCATGGGACTGCATCTCCTCACGATGCTCCACTGCCTTGTGGATCAGACCTTCAGGTCGAAGGCTCGGGGTGTGGCCCCCTAAGAAAACCACCTGCTTCGGTTTGGGCACCCGGACAGTATCACAGCCCTCACACATATCGAATGAGATTTGTGTGGCGCATATGTATTTGATGCCTCTTTGTACCATTATCTATGTGTTGAAATAAATAAATAAAATAATGATGAAATAAAACAAAAGAGATTGTGAACAACCTTTTAGGATACAACTTGAGGTTGCAACAACAGATGACAGTTCTCCATTAGCTCTGACTCAGATGGGATTATGTTCAACTCCCAGATTTTAGCTAAAATATCAGTTAACCTAATCGCTAAAATTGGAACATTATCCTTAAAGACCTCTGGAGCCAATGCATCTGGACCAGCTATCCTTCCTCGTTTCAGATTAGCTATAGCCTTTTAAACTTCAATTAGAGTTGAGGGGTCTATTTCAACGTTCCATTCAGGATGCTTGGAAATTGTGGGTAGCTGCAGAATAGCTGAACTGCTCCTTAAAGTGTTCCACCCATCATTCTAAACGTCTGGGCTGATAGCAGATAAGAGTGCCGTCTTTTTCCGAGATCGTCTCACACTTGACTTCTTAATTTCAGTTTCTTTTATGAGTCTGAAAAGCTGTTTAGTGTTACCTACAAACGCTGCCTTTTCCATCTCTTTTGCTTTCGTTGCCCACCAATGTTCGCGAACGTTCCTCAAACTTCCCGTTAACCTAGATCTGATTTTTCTTCGTTCTTCATCGTGTTCGGAGCCTGATGGGATGAGTTTACAAGAACCTATCAGTGCAATAGACTTGGTAGGAATCCACTGGTTTTTCGTAACACTTTGGTTCAAATCACAATAGATTTTACTGCTGTTTCCACAGCTGTCCGTATATCTTTATAAACAACACCTGCGTCAGCCACGTTTTCAAAATTACTTAAGTGTGACTACAGTTGTCCCTGGAATTTACCTTTGACCTTCTCATCGCCGAGTTCAACGCTAATGGGTCTTCTTAATGTGACTTTCCTGCATTCAGTGAGGCTCAGAAACGTAATCGGCCTACTTGACTAGTATTTACATAACTGGCTATTTTTAAACAAAAATGATGGATCTCGTCAACATCTATACAAATTTAGTACCATCCTGCGTTTCAAATGGGTTTAAACACGCCCCTTAATAAAGATAAAAAATGTGATTGCGGTTTCTCACTTACAGGTAAATATCCTATTAATCATCTGGCGACCGAAAATATTACTAAATGTTTAAAACCTTAAAATCCGAAAACCACAAACTACTTTATGAATACAGGCAACTATACCCATAAAGCGAAATCTTTGGAGTGACATTATCACTGATTAAACATTATCCAACACTCAAAATGTCTCGCCACGTGAAGTGTGATAAATGCAACAAAGATAAAAGGGTATCCAACGTAAGAAGTGTATTACAAGTCACATAGCACTATACATGTTTGGTGTTAAATTGTTTTACCAGGATCGGCTTTTAGAGCAACAGTTCGATTGAAAACCATCTAAAACAAAATAGAAACATAGGGAAGAAATAATGATGTGGCGCACAAAGATGATTACAGTGAAAGTAAAACCGTCTTATTTTTTCAGAATGAACAAAAGCCAATTCTTTCTTCATAGATCAGTACTTTACAATGGTACTCATTTGACGATAATACAAGTAAGCACATGTTAGACCATGAGTTACAAATTTTATGAAAGTAGACGTTACTATCCAAATTTTTAAACTCAAATACAGGGAACCATTTGGATTAGTAATCATTTGTGAACTATAGTTTACTCGATAGATGTTGCATTCTTTTATGTAATTCAGGTGTACACTCAAGTTTACTCTAAATAATGAGTTGAAAACAAGGTGTTAAGAATTCAAAGATGTAAAACGAAATCACTATATGTTGTAGTCTTTTTAAGGTTTACCTGAGATTCTTTTTATAGTAAACAGTACAAATACTACCTATCAGAGAATAAAGGACTTACACGTTGTGAGTTAGTATCAGGATCCACAGAGAAGAAACCAATACGTTCAAATTGATAGGCAGTGTAAACCTCAGCATTTTTGACAGACTGTTCAATCAAAGCACCCGGAATTATGACTAATGAATTCTGAACAATGTAAAAGTTGGTTGCGTATAGTTTACGTAATCGAAAATGGATTATACAAATAAATACAATTTGAAGTTGAATAAGAGACAAAAGTGACCTGGAAAAAACTAATGTGCTTGCGCAACACTTCGAAAAACCTCGTGACGGTATTTTATACGAAAGCCGAAAATTATTTAGCTTTTACAAAATGATAACTGTGGAAATACATCGAATTTTCCAGATCGACTCTATCTTCTCAATACACTACCGATACTGAACTATTAACAATAAGTGATAGTTTCTTGTTGAATTCTATTAGACATTTATGTGGAGCAGAACCATTGAGGTTTATCGATCTTGATAATCAGTGCATAATTATTCAAAATGTTTGGTCCAACAAACACCAACACCGCAAAAATATTTAGTTGGAATTCAAGGCAAAAACTCATAAATTTAATGAATAGTTTAAAAACAACTGGTAATGAATAAAACAAACTTAATGGTAGCACTTAAATAAAAACTGAAAATCCATTTATTAGACGGAATATTATAATCTTATGATGAAAAGCACGTGCGAAATTACATAACACAATGGTGGCCAACATAGTTTAGTGGGTTAATGTAGATAAAAAATCAGAAGTCTTCAGAAATTAACCTGAAATTTACAAAAAGCTAGTAGTCACAATACCTTATATATGACTCTGTCTAAAAAGCATGGTTTTAATATGCTTAAAAAACTACAATAAAGTGAGTGATTTACATATCATTTCTAGAACAGTGAATTAACTTTCTCCTTTAATAAGTTTAGGTAAATATGTAGTATTTAGAAACGAAAGCTTCAACCCCTTTTCTTCAGCAATTGGGACGGATCTCTTTCTGCTGGAAACTGTGGCCACCCTAGAGAAGCGTAAACATTGCAGTTATTGTATACATACATATACAAGAAAAGGAAAACATTGAATGGTTGTGGAGTGAAACTATAGTTTATACACCTCAAACTATTATTATTTATGACTAAGAAGTTAAAGAAAAGACATCCAAACGAAACACTGTGATTTAATTGCAGTTTAGCCAAATTACTTTATACTGATTTTCTTAATGCTCATTGGTAAGTATAAATAAATATTAGTGCAAAATAAAACAAAACACAATACAAGTCTTACAAAACGTTGATCTGAAACGTTTAAGAATTAACTGTAATTAGCTGAAAAATGCACTGGATCGATTCCAATACGTGATTGTCTATTAAATTTGAGTAAGTCAGGAAATATTGCAATATACCAAGACTAAGAGTATCTATCCAAAACTGATGAAAAAGGATGTCTCAAAAAGGTCTCAAAGATATCGTTCAGTAATGTGAACAGACTGGTATTGTATGATTATCATACTTGTATGGTGTCGATGAAAACATACAAAATCTATTGCATTAAGCATATGCTGAATGATTAAGTACTACCAGTGAGTTTTAAGAACAATCTTATCATTAAATGGAGAGATGTTCGTACAATTTGTAGACTAAACTGATTATCAATTATCACATAATTGATTTAATATTTCTCTCGAACTTGTATAACGGCCTAACTAACCTGTCTGCACAAAAACAAGGAAAACATAGTAAAAATGATACAAATTTATTCGGACATACTTTATTAATCACAGACAAAAACCCATTCTTTTCGCTTTCTGGCTCCTTGACGGTGAACCTAAAAACACCAGATAATAAATCTTACTGACTTCGTGAATGACTAATTTTGAGATATTATATATGAGCTATAAACCTAAACTTACAATCGGTCATACAATCGAGCTTCAAACTGCAAAGGATTGGACACCCAATGTATAAAAGCTTTTGGCTTAGTAGAATCCTCTACCTTCTGGGCTTTCACAAATAAATGAGATATTTTCCCATCGGAATCCTATGTGAAGCGCAAATCAGAGATAAATGGGAATAAACATTAATAACCATAAAAATTAAGCAAAAACTAAAACTTACAGAAGTCTTGTGTACCACATCTAATGAATGAGAAACTGGAAAAATATAACGTTTGTTAGGGGGCTGCGGATTGATTCTACAAGATTATTGAGTTAAGATACTGTTTGCGATGCAAAAGTCAGACGAAACGTTTTTTTGGATAACTAATACATATGACTTTCAGAATTACTTTTATTCAGAACTTATTTTAATACATTTTTACAAAAAATTCCGAATGTAAGTTAATTTCTTGTGCCGCTAAGGAGCGTAGCAAATTGATATCACGAGTCTATCGCATTAATTGAATAAAACGGTGTGATTTTTTACTTGGAAAACATGTACTTAAAAATATTGTCTAAAATTTTGTATTAATACATGTATATGCACATCAAAGTAATGATCAGGAAACAAATGTTTTATGAAATTTAAATGTAACCGAAACTTGTATAAAAAAAATCTGAAACAGTATAGTTTACTTTTTTTAAATCGGAAAATTCTAAAACAAGGCCCGTGTAACGAAGACCAACTGGTTGGTTAGGTGTTAAACGACGATATCCTTTTTCAGCAACTTCTTGAAAGTCTGTATTTTCTATGTACAGCTCCTGTTGCAACAGGACAATATGCGTCTTACTGTCTGGAATGGCAGGAAAATCCGCAACTGTAAGCTAAAAACAAAAAGTAAAGTATACCGAGTTTGCTGTCAACCTAAACAGTGAATGTAAAGAATTTTGAAAATAAAAATCATTTTACCTCGACAGAAGACTTATCGCCAAACAGTTCATGCCAATTCGTAATAGTTACTATTATTGGCTCTAAAACAGCCATCACACGTGGTGCATGATCATTCAGATAGTCCCGTACACAAGCATCTAAAGCAGAAGGATCAAGGATTGTTTGAGCCATAGTAACGCCAATACGTTCACAAAACATATTAATAGCTTGAGGTGGAAATCCACGACGACGGAGTGCTGTCAAAGTTACTAACCGTGGATCATCCCAGTCATTAACAATACCGGCTTCTATCAGCTTTAAAATTTTGCGCTTAGACACCACACTATAATACAAATTGAGGCGACCATATTCCCACTGAACTGGACAATAAAGATTTAGTGAATTACAAAGCCAATAATACGCAGGACGTCTAAAACAATGAATTCAAGATACATCATTACTAGTTATACAATTATAAACTTATATATATAGCGACGAATAGTAAGAACTGAAACATAGAAAATACTGTTTGAAAAACAAATCGGCATAAGTCCTTAAATAACAGACTGAATTCCTGTCGATATCTGAAGTGCCTAGTTTATTGGCTACTTTAGTAACCTTTAAATATTGTCCCCAGCCCATTGACTATAGGCTATGAAATTTCTGACCATGTTAAACTCGATATAAAATCCTACTAAAAAGGGGAAATTGTACGACTACAAGTGTCCAAATAATTGTTCACCATTTCTGATATCTGAAAACTGTAAATAAATAAATAGTTTTGAGAACACTTACTCGGTCTCATTATATTGTTTTTCCTCATTAGTTGACTAGCATACCATCCGTCACTTTTAATCGAATCTCTCTCAGAATAATCAGAACCAGTAATTTATTCCATTTTTTAGTCTTTAAATTCTTTACTTAAGCACTAGTTTGTATCAGTAAAGTATCTTGTGAATGGCATTTTGTGTGCATCATGCACAAAATCTCTTAGTTAACTAATGAATGAGAATTATTTTCCACATTCGCACTCGCTTGAAAATCCTTAGTTAGAGAGACACATCCTTTAGACAAGTTCAAGAAATTACATCAAGAATTTTCTAATATTCGCTTAAACAAACTAGATTTAGGAACCTTACCTAAAGGCTTTAAACTTCATGTCTTAAACAATAAATAAAGCCAAACTGATTAAATATATAAGTTTAAAAATTAACAGAATCAGCTTTATCAATTAAGGCCTATACCGAGAGATACGAAAAATTGGTTCAAATTCAGAGTTATGACCCTACCGACAAAACGTTCTACCACACCAGCGGCCCCTATATATCTGTTACCAAAAAGGTATAGGAACACTGTAAATAAGCTGATGAAAATGATAGCTGCTTTCCATTAGATTAAGTGATCGAACAGCTCCTTTCAGACCTCGGTTTTGGAACAATAAACGAGGATATATCTGAACGTTTAAATTACCAGATGATGAGTAACATCTCGCTATGGATAAGCTGGATAAAGATAATGACACCAAACTGGGAAAATTAGTCACCTTCTAAACAAACTACTGAAGAAAAGAGAAATAGATGAGTCAATTTGCGAGATTTTCAAACCAACAGGCACCTACCTCACAAGGTTGTAGGATCTACCTATGACATGTATGACTGACAACAATCCATGGGTCATCTTAGGAATGAATAATGGACAACAAGCTTAATGACTTGATCGACTGACTAATCCCAAAAGAAAAGAACTGGCTACATACACGACAGTCCTGATTTCGTCAACACAGCACAGGGCATTAAATGAATCATAAAGTAGATGGTTTCTTCTAAGGGTCAGCAGAACGACAAATCCACAAAAGTACGAAACACAAAATAGAGTGAATTTCTTGAACTTGATTGGGTTCTCTTTACAGCGAAAGTTCTTAAACGGGTCAACATTTTCATTTCAGCGGTTTCTAATCAGTTACAAATAAAACGTCTTGATAGAGAGTTATTCTCAAAAAATACCACACTGCCGTGAAGATTTATTTGAAAATTGGAAAGCATTCGAAGAACTTAAATTGATAATGGCTATTCCATAAAGTTTGTTAACGAACACTTTGAGCCCATAATTGGTATTTCACAACTAACCACCACTACTAATAAAAACGTATTTGTTAAACTTTTATTCAAAGGGGATGATTCTAGCCCGCAAAGTAGCCATCGGTCAAAAATCAATATTACACCAACCTTTTCTGCCACCAAGTTAATTATCGCACACGGAACGAAAGGCACAGTTATAGAGTCTTAGACTAAGGATCTTTATTTACCTTCATTTGTAGTTGTTTATCAGTATTTGCAATAACATGTTAGAAGAGAGGAGAGGATCTTATTCACAAGAATTTCTCTGCATACATACCACTAAATTTGTCTGTCAATGGGTTCGAATTCACAACAATGACATGAGATGACATATCATATTTCCTTTATCCAATGATTTTTAAATTTTTCAAATTGTTTAACCTATAGACCTCATAAACACTCTTCATCCCACCCACTATTCTTCATCACGTTACAACAATATTATCGATCATTCTAATCAAATCATTTCTAAGTTACAGCTGTCGCGGCTAGCTAACACTGAAAAAGTTTGATCTTCTGTTCATTTAGTTATTCAAGAGATCTAATGCTATTAGGCTAACCTTTTGACTAAGTTCACTTCAGTGATCATTTTATAAGTTTATGAATGAAAAAAGCTTAGAGGAACAGGTGAAAACAAAAATCAAAACATTTGCAGTAAAGAAATACTCAAAATCTGGCAGTAAACATAATAGATGTAACGCACTCTACCTTCAGTTGCACCACTCACTATTCAGTCAATTTCAATGACTTAATATGGATACAATCGAGAAATCCATATTTCTGTTAATAAATTGAACCAACTATAGGTTAATGCAGATAATCTGACATGATTTGATGAATACTTTTTCTATCACGCTTTTTCAGTAAAATAAATATTTCATATGGGTGGTGATTTTGTATGGGTAACATACCTTAAATGATGCATTTTAAAAACCTTACTGTTTTACGTCTATTAAAAAAAACTAATCTAAATTCACTAACGTATATTTTAAGCTCTACCACTATACAACTAAATACTTTTGCAATAGGTAATGACAAAAATTGTACCTAGACAAAAATCTTAGTATTATGCATGTATCACTTTATTTGCTGCTACTTACCGTGACTGAAATTCCTTAGTACATAATGAATGTGTGATATTCTCGATGGAATCACACAAACAATGAGTATAGTCATAAGTAGGGTAAATGCACCTAAATTAAATTGTAACATAGAGTACAGAAAAGCAAGTAACCTACCACTCAGTACCAGTACGATGATGGGGAGTCATCTTGATGCGATAAGCTACTGGATCCACTTTCCCATCGCCCAATGTCACTTTCATACGTAAAGTAGCCATACCTTCGTCAATCTAAATAGCAGTAAGAAATTACGAAAGCATACAACGTAATAATGTTATAGGATATACCCTCCAGTTCATTTATAACCATCGCCTAGCTAAAAACAGAAATAACATATAATACTGTCGAAAATTCAGATATAGATTCGGAATGTTGATTTGTAGGTGAAAACGAACAAACTACGGACAAGTGAGGAATTCATATTGTTTTCTAATAATTGTGTAAGTGATATGTAGTACATGAAAATTAAATCAATGTATGCTTACATTTACATGAAGATAAGTTGCAGCACAAAATGATAATTCTCAGGTACACAAGTCAGCAAGGTTGTCTAATATTTAGAGCGAATTGTTTATGACCGTTTGGTTAAAATCTCACATTTTGGCATTACAATGACTAGAAACAAGGACTATACGTTAGCGTAAGCTTTCATAGACTTAGTTATACCCTCCGAGTATCAAAACTGAATAGCATATGGTTAAAACTCGGGTAATCCTAGGTTCGACGTGGTATGATTTGTATGGATATTATACTACCGTAAAAACATTCTCTGCTAATCTCATTGAGAATCCGATATGTTTCGAAACATCAGAAATACAATACTCTACTCATTGAGATATCATAAAAAATACTTGTTATTAATCTGGAGTTTCTGATGCAAGAGATTCAGACTATCAGGTACACCCAGTACATCTAAATATGTTCTAGGGCGCTGACTAAATACGGGTCTAGAACGCACTGTGAGGAATACGTACTGCACTTTGCGTTGCGAGTACTGGTTTGATTTTAAATTTAACGTGAATACTGTCTTCGCATTTCGAAGTGTTGGTAATACGAATTACAAGAATCTTCATATTACCTTCAAAAGAATATAATCAGGATATTAAGGTGCCTTTTCAACCAGCAAAATTTATTTCTAAGGTTATGTAAAAGATATGTGGCAATAAATTTTCCAAACATCCGTAACCGATATGGAATATGCATACCTTGCCGTTTTTCATATCCTCAAACAGTCGCAAGGATTCCTCAATCGGTCTGTCTCTCCAGGGCGAAGTTGGTGGATTAAAACCTCGTATTTCTTCTACGGCCTGATGACAAACATAAGCTAACTTTAATTTGATTAACTTAATTGCCCATTCGTATAACTGTTGGAAATTATCCGAGGCATAAGTAATCTTGTATGGAGTAAAGCCTGACAACTATTAATTTATTAAAGACTTACCCAGCCATCGAACCATGTCCTCAATAGCTTCAAAAAACTCTGCTTCTTCCTTTTCAGGGTTTGTATCATCATATCGCAAGTAGGTTATGCCACCATGTTTCTAAAAATAATAGATCGCAGTGATATCAACTAACCTTTGCATAACCAAAATTAAAGTTGATTGCTTTTGCGTGGCCGATGTGTAAAATACCGTTTGGTTCAGGAGGAAACCTGGTAACTACTATACCACCGGTTTGCTTCATGTGTTCTTTCAATAACCTCATAGTATCTTTTGTCACAATGTAACCGGGAGAATTATAATTTTCGCCTGGCTTGTGAAACTTAGCAGCTTCTCCCACTACATCACTATCACCATTCACTAACATGATAACAGTACTGAAAGGATAGAGGAATAAGCAAAGCAACGATCAATTCAACGCTTTAGTGGTATCGTCTGCTGGTGGAGGTCACTGAGCACTTAAAGGTCAAACCGTCGTAAAACGATTGGTGCGTCACCTTGGTAATTCATAGGGTTTTACAGAAGCGGTCACATTAAGACAATTGATTTAAGTTCAGCCACATTATGTCTGATAACTTCCATCCTTCAAGTAACGAAAGTGACACTACCGCAATAATGCATGACATATAATGAATTTTCAATGATATTATGTTATCGCGACAATTTACTAGTAAGGACAATTTTGAGACCTTTCTAAAAGTACATAGAGCAACAGGATTTCTGTGACTTTAGTTATTTTTACAGTATGCGCACACTAAGTATGTCATGTAAGTATGCAAAAAGGACAATGATGACCCAAATCTAGAGTATTTTTTCGTCAGATATGTTTGTATACTTATGGATGTAAACGCAGTGTATCACAATCCGAAGTTTGATGATAGTGATCGACATTCTTCCGGAGAGCATGCGCCTTCTTACTCACCACCGCAACCTAGACAAAGAACACGACGTCAGTCATCTATGAATGCTTATTTTCATTCAAATCGAAATACTGCCACTGCTAATCTAGATTTTGGGTCCATGTAGTAAATTGTGAGCTAAGCGTCACCTCTATTAAAACCTTACACAACTATACCCATTCATTTCTGTAGATCCGTCGAGACTGAAGTTGTCGTTGAGTGGGTGGTTATATTTAAGACCTATCCTGTTGAGTAATACGTCGACGCGAGGCATTTGACATCCTACTTCTTAGAAGTTCCATAAACAGTTTACCAAGAATAATACAACCAAAATCCGGTGACGGTTTCAACCAGCTTGCTAAACTCACGTGCTCATCAAAGGACTCTAGACACCAAATATATCGACGGAATTTTACAGTGCGTCCAGCCAAACAGTAAAGTAAAAGTTTTCTATGAACATATCTACGATCTGCCTCATTCGCAGGGAGCTAATAACTATCTACCACGCGTTTTCAGAGGTGGTACTTAATGACTTGACTTACCAGACCAACTAATGATAACAAATTCATCTTGAAGTTTTCCACTGTTCTAGCAAGTGACAACTGATTGTCTTGAGCTAGGGAATACTGTTAGGTATGTTCGTTGCGGACAAGCACAACGCGAAGACATCGTAAGACTACTCGAATACTTCAGACGTATAATATGCGGTACTTATGGTACACGCACTTTCTTTATGGATTCATCAGCGGCTGAAAGTCCCGCGGTACGGCCTACGCAGTCATGCCGACATAAAACTGTGTTGTTTCATGTCTTAAGAGCATTGTTCTGGGAAGTAAGTGTTAACTGTAGAAGTTGTCTGTTGTAGTTCAGAAATGCCAATGTTCGTAAATGCTTGGAACATCGCGTAAAAACCAGACGACCTAACATGGGAGCTTCACTTTTTACAACTCATTATATCCGGATTTATTCAGAAGTATGAATACCTGGGAACCTATTTTTCACAGGCCTATAATTACATAGGAGATTACTGGATTGCTCAGAAGTCAATGCAGTTTCGTTGTTACCAGCGACATGTACCAAGCTTGGGAAACCGAACCAACAATCGTGTAGAAAGTGTTCAAAAACGCCTTGAAAATGTCTCAGAAGAGGTGATTCTATTCTATCGAAAGTCAGAAAATTCAGGAGTATCTCAGACACTGACCTACGTTTGAGTCCAGGTGACGATATAAAGGATCTGCAAAGTTTTCCAAAGCTTGAGGTAGTTGAATGTATCATCAATTTCGAGCTCCAATTCACTCCAGACTCTTTAAAGCGAGCTTTTGCAGCCATAACTATGGCTAAAAATTACAAACTAGTTAATAGTATGAAATAAAATGATAGCTTGAGAATACATCCGCTACAACGACAAGGTTATAATATCTGTTGTTGATACAACACGTTCACAATGTGACTATCAGTGTCTCAATGATAACATATTGCCGTGTAGTCATACTTTGTATGCACATGCCAAAGATCTATTCCATGAAGGTTAGTATGTTTTTTTGTCTCTATAAACATTTTATGTTTATTACGACATGGCAGCCGGTGGACAAAGAACATGATGGAATTGGTTCTCCGTGCGTTGAATAGCACGTCAAGCTGTACAGGTAATGAAGATCTGCTTGAGAAGTTGATTCATAACTACTACTCTATCCATATTCTTAGTGAGCCTCTGGCCACTTGTAGTGGCATCGGATTCTTACTACAATCCCCAAGGCTAGACATGAGATAACTATGTAAATAGACTTTTAACATGGAACACTAGGAGAAAGTCAATAATGGTGGACGCGGGAACATTTATTCAGTTAATGCAGCATGACTCGGCCTTGCAGGCGTGGTCATTCTTTAGTGTTGTCGGTGATTGTTACGACGCGATGAGCTGGTGTAGACGATGTTGTGACTTCCACGTAAGGTCTTATGGATTAAGAAGTTGAACCATGTCAAATCTACAATTTTAGGGCTAGGTCTATTATTATAGCAGTACTAATAACGAAGTAGACCATAATTCTAAAAACTTACACGTTCATGCTTTACGCCAATATCACAGTTTCGTTTTCATGTGAAACTTGGAAACACACTTTTTGTTAATTTTAGAAACTGAAGGGAATCCTTGGATATCTTTATATGTGTATGTCTGTCTATTTTGAGACAACCTAACGCCTGGGCAAAACTATCAGAATATGGTTTCAGTACTTAGGCATCACTCATATTGATGCGTTAGGTTCCTATTCTATTTGGAGATCTGTAGACAAAAAGGCGTGATTTTTCTTACGGTTTCTCCCCAGGATATTATATAACTTAAACCAGAACCACTAAAAGCTGATTTCAACTCCTAGTCAAATCCCTACCAGGAGAAACGTCTGCGTAATGTTACCTTATCTTGAGAATGGTACGGCTCTCTTGGAACGAGTTCAAAGGAAATCTCATTTAGGTATGTTAAACCCTACTCAGTAAGCCTAAAAATCCTTACAACACGTGCCAAAGCGTTAAGAGGGATATAATCCCAATGTATTGTAACACCTATAATCAACTTGTTCAAGACAGATCGCTCATAACATATAATACTAAACCACTTTGTGGAGAGTATTCATATAGGATGATGCACTAAGGAGCTAGCCCGAAAATCCATGAGAACATTTTTCGTGTTCAAAGTCAGAAAGCTACCAAAAACCTCACGAGAAGTAGCACTGACAGAACTCTGTGGAAAAAACCTTAAGAATAGCCTGATGAGGATGTTTACTCTGTGTAATTTTATAATCGCCTTCCATCGTCAAGAATGTTCTCCTACTACTCAGGAGGAAATCTTCACGAAAAGAAAAATAAGCGTGAATATATGACGTCGAAAAATGTTTTCAGTGCTTTCTCTCCACGAACAGTCATTTGATTCCACTAAGCACATTTCGAGGTGTAAGTAATCAGCAATCCAAACCTACTGCTTATAGGATTGATGTTCGAACCTTCTGATGCATCAATAAAGAAAAAATTATAAATCCATCAAGGATTTATACTAAATGAATGAAACAAGAAGCTAGAACTTCCTAGAATAGAGCCTTTGACGGTCACCCGGCTCACTCGAGGAAATGATTCTAAGCATCTAAATCACCCGAGGCTTCTCCGAGTAACACTTAAGAATGCTACCGACGTAGAGGACGTCTTGCTAGCAAGTCACTTGCTGAAATCAGATGGTAACGTAAGAATATTGCCCGACATACCGTACTCTGAGCGCAATATCATACGAAACATCCCTAAAGAATCTCGCGAGAAGTTTTTCCGCGGAAGAAACATAAATGTGCAAGGTATACCGGAAAATGCAGACCCTACTCAACCAAATTCTGACATCAGGGAATGGAAATTCATCAAACAGTCCTTGAGGCTCAAACACATACTGACTCAGCATGTAACGAGACTATCCAAGAAGGACGGTGACCTTAGACCCCGTCTAATGAAGATAACCTTCCCATCTTCCCACATGGCGGCTGCAGTTCTGGGAGCATTTCGTGCCAACAGACGTCGATTGCCACCTCGAATCCACATGTACCTGGATAGGCCATATGAAGCTAGGACCAAGCACAAAGGCAAGTTGGAGCTGACCATTCCACTTGTGGACTGTCTAAATGATAAAAAAACGTGTAAAGGACAGGGCCTACCACCTCGGCAAACCTCACATAGGTGGGCTACCTGTCCATTCACATAAGGCTCATACATAAAAACAGGACGAAGCTCACGCGTTCTAAATTGAAAGCATAAACTGCTTATATATGAACGCCTGGAGTCTACCAAACAAACTGGATGAATTACGTGAACTTAGCAACGCTAATAAAGCCCACCTGATAGGAATATCTGAAACCTGGATATCTTCTCAGTTCTCGGACCAAGAGTTAGCATTACCTGGGATGACTTTGTTCCGCAACGACAGAATTGGGGGCGGAGTAGCCATATACATAAGCTCTTGCTTGGAGGGGCACCAAGTTCACACACATCCTGATTGTAGGGGACTTTAATCTCCCTAGAGTCAACTTCGTGGAAAACACGTACACTGGAGGCGACAACTCAATTGAAACTCGGTTCTTCAACCTCATCGATGACTTGGGCTTATATGAAAATGTGAGGTCGGCAACTCGTTAGAGAAACAGTCAGACGCCATCACGCTTAGACTGTGTATTCACAAACGAAGAATACCTAGTTGACAACCTCTCAATCCTGGCTCCTCTGGGAAAGAGCGATCATGCCATCATAGCCTTCAGTTTTCTCACCAAAACTAAGCTAAGGTATCCCAACAATAATTTGCGTTGGAATTTTAAACGGCTAAATGTGCCAGCTCTACATGACTTTCTACAACAGGTGGTTTGGTATGTTCACCCTCAACTCGATGTGGACGGTTATTGGGACTTCTTATTGCATACGCTCTTATTTGTTACAAACCAACCAGTTCCTCAAACGTTTCCCAAAAGCTGCAAGCCACCTACATTAATCAAGAACCGAACCCTTCGCCTGCTAAGCCTCAAAAGGCACTGTTGGGCGGAATACAAACGAACTAATAACGACGGAGCGTATAGGCAATATAAACATATCAGGAACATATGCACGAAGGCTATAAGAGAAGACAGGCTTCAGTACCAGACAAAGCTTATGGACAAATTTGCCTCGAACCCTAGAAGCCTTTTCCGTTATGCAGCCTCTCTTCGTCAAGCCAAAACAGGAGTTTCTCAACTGCTTGGTCTTAACGGCCCAACCAACAACGATGGTGACGCCGCTAACCTTCTGGCGGCACATTACTCTCAAACATTTCAGCCGGCTGACACCAACTCTATTGACGACAGTTTCACCTGTGATTCCACAGGGCTTTCCGAAGTGGACCTAAGCGCTGACTTGGTGTTCAGGAAACTGCAGCACTTAAGACTAGATACTTCTCCTGGCCCAGATATGGTTCATTTTGCCATACTGAGGGAGGCAGCCTCAATCCTGGCAACGCCATTTAGCTTGATGTTTTCACACTCGCTAAGCCGAGGCGAATTACCGGAAAATTGGAAGTTGGCTCACATCACACCAATTTTCAAAGGTGGTCGACGCAATGAACCTTCAAGTTATCGGCCGGTGGCTCTTCTGTCATTATCTTCAAAACTCATGGAGTCCCTGATATGCGATGGTTTAAACGACTATCTACTGTCTTCAAATTTCTTCCCACCTCAATAGCATGGTTTCAGGAAGGGTTACTCTTGTATAACCAACCTGCTGACTGCGGTGGACAAATGGACAAGCATCCTCGATCGCAAAGGAAAGGTTGTTATCATTTACCTTGATTTCACTAGATCTTTACCCATTAGAGTATAGGCGTCTAAGAGGTGATTTATTATTGGCTTATAGTATTCTTAACATTTCTGGACATTCTCTTAAACATCTATTTAAGCTTAGTTCGAATAATAACCTAAGGGGTAACACCCAGAAACTGGAAATTCAACATAGCAAGAGGGAATGTAGACACAATTTCTACTCCTTAAGAGTTGTCAAAAGCTGGAATTCGCTGCCGGTCGAGCTAGTCCAAGCGACTTCTCAGGAGTCCTTCAAGAGGCAACTTGACCTATTCTTAAGGACCAAGGATAGTATCACACTATGATTTACCAATTTCTTTTCCTCTTTTGTTGTTAACATACCTAGGTTCCTGCCTGGAGGATTTGATGATCTTCTGCCACTAGACACGGAAGCCTGTTAAGCGAAAGCTTCTTCTATTCCGTCCACAACCATTTGAACCATTTAAACCATTTGAACAATATTGGACCTTGGTTGTCCTCCACAAATATAGAGGGAGTTTGTAATCGCTATCGAGTTCAGATTGTCTTGATCCCATTCATGTGTTACTTTTGTCTTCAGTTATTTCAATCACTGAATATAGGTGCATACTGCGTGCTTAATGAGTCATCGACTCACTTTTTGTCCTTATTTCCCTTTACAGATTCTCTCATATTTGTGTGTTAGGGATCCCTATCCCACAACGTAGCTCAAAGCTATAGCTTTTTCGTATAGATACGAAGAAGTACCAAAATTTGAAAGTTACACTTTAATGTCTATAAGATAGAGATAGTCGAATCTAACAGTTTTGAGAGATGTTATGGCCAATGAACATGCAAAATTTGGAGGATCATTTGTCCCTCAAAAAAATACAATCGCAAGAGATGAAGTATTTTGATATGGATAAGCTGGATTTCCACTGTAAAATGAGATGCGAAAATTAAATTTCAGACGACCTAGTATCTTTATAACAGGAGACTGAATAGTGTATTATTTCATATAGTCTACGAGAAAGGATTAGGGTAAAAATTCTAGTCAATATTAAGCGTTAAGATTTGGAGTTGTAGTTATTACTTGCATCAAGAAACAAGCATCGGTGATCTGACGTTTAAATTTTTCAAACCCGTCTACTAAGAATTTTTGGCTTGTAGTCATAATGGTGAGTGAATTTTATAGAAATATCCACGAGGCGCTGTTGAAAAATTTTCTCGCTCTTAAAATATTGTGCCACCTCAAAGATATTCAGTCTACTTTGAAAAATTCCCAAATCCTATCGACCATTATATTTTTTATTTGTTTCCTGATGTTTTTCGTTGAGAAGCTAGTAAATTTCTTGTCATTCTGATAACCGCGCATAGTTGTTTCTCTACTCCTGTCTTGTTCTTCCTGTCACTTTTCTGCATCTAAGAAAACGTAGAAAATTCTGATCGTGACATATTGCCAGCTACCAGCTGTTTTTGAAATTAAGTCTTCAGTAATAAGGATAGTAGGTTGAAGAACCTGTATTAATCCTGACACATTGCTTTCCAGTGAAGGTCTAACTTCTTGAAAGTATTCACTAATGGGGCTGATACCACTTGTTCGGGTAAGGCGTTCCAATGATTGACTACTCGATGAGAAAAACGGGACCCCACTTTAAGTTTATTAGATCGTGGCTTATGAGCCTTCTTGCTATGACCTCGGAGATTATTAGTTCTAAAGGAAGCTAAAAGATCAGATATGTTAACACCCAAATTATAATTAAAGATACGAAATGCCAGTATAAGGTCACGTCGCGTCCTACGATCCGACAAAGGGAAAAAATTTAGGCGTTTTAAACGTTCATCGTAAGGGAGTCTAGAAAGACCCTTCACTAATTTCATTCCCACGGGCTGGACACGCTCAAGGGAGTTAGTATCCTTTACCAGACACGGGCTAGCTGCTTGGATACAATACTCTAAATGTGGTCTTACATATATGGGATATAAAATTCGAAAGGTTTCCTCGTCAAAAGATTTGAACGCTCGGCGAAGTAACCATAACGCACGAAAACTTTTGACAGCGGCTGCTTTACAATATGTAGTTGTTTTTAAATCATGACTTATTACTACTCCTAAGTCTTTATGCTCTTGAACGCATGGAAGAGGTTTACCCTCAATAGTATAACGGTAACTATTACCGTGACCGATGTGCATTAGCACACTCTTCCTAGCATTGATTTCTAAGCCCCACTCTCGAGTCCATCTAACTGAATCGTCTAAGTCAGCTTGAAGATTCAGATGATCAGCCGCACTTTTTATTGTTCTCCAGATTTTTACATCATCCGCAAACAATAGTGTCGACGACCTAAGTAACAGCGGTAAATCATTAACGTAGAGAAGGAAGAGCAGAGGGCCTAAGATGGTGCCTTGGGGTACACCACTTTTGACCGGATTCCAATCGGATCGCGTTCCGTTGACCCTCACTCTCTGTCTGCGGTCACATAAGAAGTTTCATATCCACTCATGTACAGCACCTATTATTCCGAAGCTCGTGAGCTTCTGCATAAGACCTATATGTGAAACCTTGTCAAATGCTTTGCTAAAATCTATGAATACCACATCAACAGACAGACCGTTATCTAGGGATGCTGTCCAATCCTCTCTCGCTATGAGCAAGTTAGTCAAGCATGAACGCTTGTTACGAAATCCGTGTTGCTCAGGAGCTAACAGATTGTGTAAATCTATGTGGCTTAGCAACCTAACCCGAATTATCTTTTCGAGTAACTTAACGACTATGCTAGTTAGACTGACAGGCCGGTAGTTAGATACTATCTGTCGCTGACCGTCCTTAAATATAGGACTAACTATAGCGTCCTTCCAATCTCTAGGGAGTTGAGCGAGTGAGAGGGACATGTTGAAGAGTGTCGCAAGCGGTTTTGAAATAATGTCCGCAAGAGATGACAGCAACCGTGGATGTAACCCGTCAGGGCCCGGTGTCTTACCAGGTTTGAGGTTAGTTATCAACGGAAGGACAGTTTCCTCAGTCACCTGTACAGATTCAATGGTTGGTATCTCGGTGTGAGTGGGACAAGTATTTGTTACAATAAACGTAGAGAAGACTTCGCTAAAGTAGTCTGAAAAAGTCTCAGCTTTTGCTCGATCTGATTCAGCTAGTAATTCTGAATTTTCGTGTAACAGTAACGAAAGAATACCATCACTACGTTTCATTTGCCGTTTAACATACGAAAACAATCGTTTCGGACAAGTACGGCTATCATATACTAACTGTCGTTCATAAGTGGCACGGGATTTAGCTATGGTTTTCTTACAGATATTACGGTATTTTTGGTACTCACGCTTAAATGGTGCATGACCTGTCAACAAGAATAAGTTCCAGAGATGTTTCCTATGCTTTAACAGCTTCCGGGTTTCCTTGTTAATCCGTGAAGGGCGATGTGATAGCTTACGTGCTGACCATGGGATAAACGGCGACGTTACGGACTCGAATGTAGCCTTAGACTTATTCCATTCATCTTCGATCAATCCATCCGCGTCGATCGACCAATCAGTCGAGATAGCACAGTTTCTGATTGCCGGAAATTCTTGTTACGATCCATCAAACTCTATATTCTATGTAACACACTCTTGCTGAACTATCTTAATCGACTTCGTACAAATTCCAAGGAAACTTAAAGTTACTTATTTGTTACTAACCGATGATTGGACTGATCCTCTGCATTAGATTTCTAAGCTCTTATAAGCAACGTAAATTCGTGACAATACCAAACGCTTTGGTAAATGTATTGCAAATAAACACTTTCCATCGTGCATGGACTTCGTTTTATCTTCTCGTAACAAGTGATTCTCTACTAATTTTAAACCGATTTAAAAGTTCTGTTCACAAGTTGCTGGTTTCCAACCCGATTATAATGGGATTTTTCAAAGCGTGCTGTTTGGAATCTCCAGAGTTATTCTTGATTCTTAATGGTCCGGCAGATCCTGTTTGGAATCGGATTCATTGGTTGGGCTAAGTGCTTTATCTTTCTACTTTACCAGTGTGGTTGACTGACATTTAAAATAAAGTTTTAAAAGAGCAGCTACGCCACGTACAATAAGATTCCTGCCTGTATTTAGTCAGAATTCTGTTTTTGTAAGAGAAAGTTTGTTGACGTCGCACTCGGCGTCACAGTACATCATAAAATATTTGCTAACCTGTCGTTCTCAACGGACTGCGGCGATTTATTTAATCCGGCGTCAAGTGCTACTGTTCTCGCAGTTCGAAAAAAGCCACTTGTTGCAGTTGGTTATTACCAATGTCGTATTTGATATACGTCCTTGAGACTGTAGATGTTAGGTCTTTGCAAATCGTCTGTACTACTCAACTTGTTTTGTTAGGTAATCATTAATACAGAAAGCCTTTAGTTTTGCTTAAAATTCGGAATTATGACTTTCATAATATTTAAGTCAAACGAAATCTTTATATCGTATATTATCCCTTCGATGATATTCACGTACTTTGTAAAGCTACTCAAAGTCAACCAGATGGGCGCCAGTGCTATCCGGCCCCTAGAGCCCAAGAAAAAAAATAATGTAGCAGCGTACTGTCCATTATTTTCCAGTTACTGTTATCGGTTTGTGAAGTTTTTGTTTTCCTGATTGGTATCGGACTTTCAGCCCACAATACTTTTTATTCAAACACGTAAGTTTATACAGTACAGAGACCAATCCCGTTTAATTCCTCTTTGCTGCTTGTAAGAAATTCTTTTGGATTGCCGAACAGTACTTCTACACTTTTAGGTAGTGAATAAATCATTCTCTGGTATGTTGCGAACTAGAACCTATCATGAATTTTTATCACTTCAAATTGGCGCACGTAGTACATACCTCAAACACCTGGGCGGGTTGAAATTTTGCACAGCACCCTAACCTTAGCCTCAATATCTCCTAACCGGACTTAAAATGCTAAGTAACATTGAGAAAAGCAAAAACATGCAGACCAAAACACTAGATCGACATATGAAGCTACTTACTGTTTGTCGAAATGAGTAGGCTTCTTGATCACTATCCGTCCAATGGGCACGATCTATTGTTAGGTCCGGGTTCAAAACTGATTATAGTGATGCAGTTGTATTTACTGCATATCTTACAAATCTGGTATACCATCCCATGAATTTTCTCGTGGGTTATTCCTTATTGTTTTTAATGAACTTCTAGTTTTCTATTGTCATTCACTTATGATTATAATCTTGGTAGTTTCCTCTCTGTGATAAAATGTGGCATCTTGGAGTGATACAAATTTGCGACAAGTCCTATGTCATTATTGACTGACCGTGTGTGACTAAACTGTATTATAGTTTCGAAAAGACTCGATTTTATTTGGACATGAATATCTAGTGATAAGCCACAAGATATAAACTAGTCAAGCGTGATCTATTATGACAACTTAATTATCGAATAGCTTCGTGTTCAGGGGTGTGACTCCAAAGTGTTTTATTATGTAATAGCAATTATGTAGCATCTTAGCTTACAATCATCTTACAGATTTTATACCATGATTCCCTAGGTAATGCAGTGTACAAGGTTGATCCAAAGTTCTTTGATTTCTAACAAATCACAATCAATAAGAACTATCAATGTAGCAATGGGACCTTTAAGGTCTCGCCAGAAAATTGCTTTTAAGACAAGATACCACTGGATGTTAGACTTAAAAAAAAGCAAAGCTCGTGCAAAGTACCCTTGGATTCCCAGGTACGATATCTTAACTTCTTAATTTTAGTTTTCAGGGAACCAACAACATCCATGGAAATATATGGTCAAAAAATTGTTTTTCCTGAAATGTACCTGGATTTTATTGTACCTAATAACTTAGACAAATGTGAACTAAAACCTTACGTTTCATGGAAATCAAAGCTAGTTGAGGAAGGACCACTAACAGCTGAAGTTTTATTTAATAACAGATATTCACAAAAAATAACTGAAATGTTTAAAAATGGTGCAAGTAATGAAGAAATTATGGAGTACTTGAAGAACACGAATAATAAATAAATGAAAAAATTATCTTGTTGATTTGAACTGTATCACATTTTGTAGCTTCGCTGACTTATAATCTGTTCTGAGTTGAATGAAGTTCATCAACAAATCTCTTGGCATTCCTGACTGCAAATAATCTTGAACAACTTGTTGTACGTTTTCTGGCTTAATCAACATGAGATTCATCAGCTTAAACAGTACATCGAAAACAACATTAACAGTTGGACTCTCAAAATGCTTTGCGGTTTCTCGGTAGGCGGTTACATCTTGCATTGCAACAAATCCACCTGAAAAATGACAATTTAGTTCACAACTTGTATAAAATGACAACAGCTATTTTAGAGAATAACTGAAAAATAAACTACCGTAAATGAATAAGTAGGCGAGTAATATGCCTTGATGCAGAGGTAAATTTCAAAATTGTAATTCACTGTTATGTTTGGACACTCCAAAACTTGACAAATTAGCTTACTTTAGGTCAGATGTTCGAATGCTAAATATAAAGTGCTGAACAATGTATCTCTGATTAAGCTGCTTAGCTACACTTGGTGGTAGCTGTAATTCATATTAAATGCTATACTGATGTTTGATTACATGTAAGGTTCTGTAAACTGCTGGATTTACGAAAAGTGCAGACCTGAGTTGATTTGTTGCACAACCTAACTTTGAAGACTTTCATGCAAGACTAAGCATATAGTGCTTGTATATAACAAAGATACGTGCGGTTTTCGCCGTTTCTGGAAAATAAACTTTGAAGCACAAACTTTCTCATCAATTAAATAGACCACGTTTCATAGATTTTTTAAATTCCTTGACATATATATGTATCTGACAGCAGATTGAAGTCACTAACTTCTCGTCTTAGCCATGTTGGCAAATGAAGATTACCTGATTGGGGTCCGCGCGACTGGATGACATAGATCAGGATCGACCACAACGGTGTAAGTATATACAGATTAAAACTGCTTTATACCTCTCTTTCTACAAACTAATTCTTTCTCCCCGTATCATATTCTTATGTGCAATCTTTCTTTTATATATTACTACCATTGAATTAACTACTAAGAATTTGCTGTTCATCTTGTGCTAATGAGGTGTAGCAACTTGGACCGACGCATATATATGTCTGGTCCTATGTTTCAGATGCCTGACTGACACCAGAGTTCTCGACAGACAAAGTTTTACAGTGTATGGTACTAAAAATTTAAGAATTACACCAGATCATGATAATCTGAGCCATAGTTTATGGCTCCACACAATCTGAAAGTCGTAATGCACCAGCTACTCAAATTCTGATCAGCTAATAAATGTATTGATAAATATTTCGTAGAATTGATAATCTGAGAGAGAACTAAGGATACGCTGTAGGTAAAATTTATTCCAAAAAGGGACGTGTACCTTTCCTAATTAGCCATTCTCTATGATTCGTCATCCCTCTTGTAATCTGATATAAATCGTGTAGTTACAATCTATATCTGTTCAACTGAGTAATCGAAAACAATGTTACTATATATAACTCCGCATATATCTCTTCTTAAGTTACTGCCGGTCCCAAGCCCAGACAAAGGAAGAGGGTTGGGCGTAGGGTGAGCAACCCAATCCTGTAGAAAACAACCAGATTAAAGAAATCTGCTCTCAGAGTTGAAGGTTTCTCACTCAGAATTATGACGCCACGTGGTGAAAGCTGAAATCCTCCGGAAGTCACGAGATCGATGTCCCTTCTAACAACCAGAACAACTATTATTAGTACATGGAACGCTCGGACAATCGGGGAGATCAATAAAATAGTTAGGGATATAAGGAGATACAACTTGGCGTTTCTCTGAATCAGCGAAACCCATTGGACCCAAGCTGGATAGAAAAAAATAAATTCCAGGAGAGACGACGCTGCTGTACTCTGGTTATGAAGAATAAAATACTTCACACACTCAGGGAGTTACCCTGATGCTGTCGAAAGATGCACGTAAAGCACTCATGAAGTGGGAATCTCAGGGATCCAAAATCATCACAACATTGTTCAAAACAAAGGAGGAGATCACAACAAATGTTTTGCACCCACCAAATAATAGCAATAACGATGATAAAGATCAGTTCTACTTAAGAATGCAGTCGATTATAGTGAAGCGCCCACAAAAAAACATGACCATCCCGATGGGAAGACCTAAACGCCAGTGTCAGAATGGACAACATCGCGCATGAAGCTATTATGGGACGACATGGACAAGGAGAAAGAAACGAGAATGGTGACATTTACAAATATATATGCATTCAACGAAATGGCTTTCCAAATTCCCTAAGTGGATCTCCCGTGTGCACTGGCCCGGTTAAACCGCCAGACATTCGCTTTTCATCCTCTCCATTTCGTAAGCAACATCCCCTCTGATAGTGGCTGTATACGTGTGGCTATGTGAGAGCGTTTCGAGAGGGTGAGCGGACTCTACTCAACCTCGGACGTACGAGGGAATTTGAGGGCGAGAACGTACAGGCATTTCTAAACAATCGTCTACAAAATATATTCAATGTTTGTTGGCCGGAAAACATCAGCAACAATCAACTGTGGGAGAGAACAAACTAGCTGAAAAGGAAATTAAAAAAAGACACTGAAAGTGGATAGAACACACATTGCAAAAACCACCGAACTGCATCACGAGGCAAGCATTAACTTGGAATCCTGAAGGGACCGGAGTCAGACAAGGCTGTCTACTCTCTCCCTTCCTCTTTATTCTGGTGGTCAACTGGATTATGAAGACCTCGACATCTGAGAGAAAACATGGCATACAATGGATAGCTAATAACCAATTAGACGATTTGGACTTCGCAGATGACCTAGCCATCCTATCGCATATACACGAACAGATGCAGGTAAAAACAGCCAGTGTAGCAGTAGTCTCTGCATCAGTAGACCTCAACATACACAAGGGGAAAACCAAGGTCCTCAAATTCAAAACAGAGAACAGCAATCCAATCACTCTTGATGGCGAAACTCTGGAAAATGTAGAATCCTTCACATACCTGGGAAGCATCATCGATGAACAAGGAGGTTCAGATGCAGACGTAAAGGCAAGGATTGGCAAAGCAAGGACAGCATTCCTACAGTTGAAGAACATATGGAACTCAAAACAACTTTCAACCAATATCAAAGTGAGAATCTTCAATACGAACATCAAGACAGTTTTATTGTATGGAGCTGAAACTCGGAGAACTACAACAACCACCATCAAGAAGGTACAAGTATTTATAAATAGTTGTCTTCGCAAGATACTCAACATCCATCGGCCGGATACCATCAGCAACAGCCTTCTGTGGGAGAAAACAAACCAGCTTTCAGCTGAAGAGGAAATTAGGAAAAGATGATGGATATGGATAGGACATACATTACGCAAATCGTCAAACTGCATCACGAGGGGAACGGAACAGAGGAAGGCCAAAGAACACATTACGTCAGGAAATAGAAGCAGATATGGATAGGATGAATAACAACTGGAAAGGATTGCCCAGGATAGGGTTGGATGGAGAATGCTGGTGATCGGCCTATGCTCCTTCACGAGGAGTAACAGGCGTAAGTAAGTATATATATATATATAGTTTCTTAGAGTAACCAGTTCTAATAATAATGATTACTACTTTTGAATAGTCGCAGATGTAGTAATTACGTTAATCAATATAGTGTAGTGTCAGTTATTATGGCAAGCCCATCTACCTTATTCTAACTTGTGGACATCCTATTTAATTCATTTTATTTGAGTTATATTTTGACCTTGTTAATTATTCGCTTATTAGCCCTGACTGTTTTCATATGAGCGTATGTGTGTACATTTCATGTCCCGTGACTTATCACATGTCTGTCGTTTATTTTGTCCGCCTATAAATATTAAGTAATGCCTAGCTTGAAATGGAGTTGGCTTCCCAGCCATCTTCCCTGTGCGTCATTTTGCTTGGCTCTGTTTCATTCACTTTATGTACGAAATATATGTATTGTCACGTCAATTCTCGTTATTCGACTTATTTAATTCCGTTATTGGATAACGCGATCTAAGTCGACGATGATATACGAGAATAGGTGATAGCAAACATTTATACACTCTGAATGGAGTCAGATCATCGGGCCGCCACAATAGATTGAAAGGAATAGAAACCCCATCTCTTAAAGAAACATTGCCTTGCTTCCATTCAAACAACAAGGAACTGGACATGGTTATATATCAAATTAAAGTATTTATATATATAGCGTAATAAAAATTGAACGAAACTGAATAAACTACAGCATAACTTCGTAGCTTAGTATTTTCTAAAGTTAAGAGGAAGAAATCGTATATATTAAACTAAGCGTTAACACTCAATTTCGATCCGAGTACGTTCGATGAACATTTTTCTACATAAAGTTTCTTGAAATTGTGAACCATGTACTCCAATTTAAAAGAAAACCTCCATTTCATCAAGTTTCGAACTTTATTTGTTCTGAAAAATTCATTTTTCTTATGCACCCGAATAAAATACACAGCAGACTGCTTACTCTTTAGAAATACGAGACTATCTCATTGAATTTTTCGGATTAATTTAGAAGAGAAAAAGGATTCTATAGCAAGAATGAATATTTACCTGTGTCAGAGAAGGTAAAGTTATAAAAATGATCTACCAATGTGCGATTTAGTTTCATCCCAAATTCATGTAGAAATGTTTTTAAATTTTGACCATCTAGGTGTTGATGAGTCTCACGGTTGATGTGGGTTACGAAAGCAACCACATGTTGACATGCCTAGTATATTGTTAAGAAAAATAACATTTAGCAACAAATCGTAGTTTTTCGGATTGATACAAGCTATGGGATAAAAAGGGTCCGTAAAAAAACAAGCCAACAAGGAGAGAACACCACGTTCGGTTCTTTAACTAGATATGGAGAGATTTATAGCACATCCGAATTCTAGTAAAATAGGGGACTTGAAAAGTACGCCACGCAAACGAAGTAATAACATTATGGCGAAATAGGAAAAAATCGTACAATCAGCTGATAGGTGAACAAATTTAATACTTAATTAAAATACTCACATAATTAAAGTAACCGATTGAGTTACCGAGTAAAAATAAAATTCTTTTCGATGAAGTCATCTAATTAAGCTGTACATTCATATTTACAGTTGTTTGATAAATATATGAGTCTATAGAGGGATAGAAGAGATCGAATTATAAAGTGATCCGAGATTTCAAATATTACACAGGGTTGAGTAATGATCAATAGATTGAAGAAGAAGAATAGGAGGATGAAAATAATTTACGGATCAGAAACATAAGAGGTAATTGTTCACTTAATAGATAATAATCATGGAAAATTGTTAGAGGATAGTAATAACTGATTACGGTTTAAAAATTAGGAATAAAAACAAAGCTAAAACACACTGGAAAAAGAAATCAGAGCCAAGAAAGGATGAGAGGTTGGGAGCATCGTTTTTGCAAGCAGAGTTCGAACTTAAATTTGTGGATTACCAGCGCCTCAACATTACATGTTTTTGATTCGACTCCTCTCAAATGTATGTATTATTTTAAGGGACGACTCCTCTAGAGCGACATAACTAGGGTCGATCAGGTGCTCCTTTATCGAACAAGTGGCAGCTTTTCATTCCCCTTTTAAAAACTAAGACAGGTAATGTTCTGAGACGTGTATGCTTTGTGCGCCCAGTGTAACCGGCCTCACAAAAGCCAGTAAATTTATAGATGCACACCGGTATGGCCCAAAGCCGGAGTTTATCCTTAATACGTCAGGGAATGATAGGGCTACTTGAGAAGGCAATACGAAGCTTGGCTGGATAGGTTTTATTAAGGGACTTTTGAAATCCGTTTATCCAAGATTTCAGGAACTATATATCACCTGAATTCGATATTGATAAAACATTTTCTTAGAACTATCGGTAGCTTGGTGTTAAGTTTCTAGCAATGAATCTATGTGGATAGCTATATCTGATGAGTATCTATCGAATTTGGAGTAGTTCATCATCTATTTTGCTATGATATTATACTCGCCTAGCCCTCGAGGATAATTGGATTAAGTTTCTCCTTCTACTTAATGGAACCCAACTAAAGAAACTAGTATATTAACCACTCGAGGTCGGTTTTCTACATGTACATTTTCGTAAGGAACTATCTGGCCTTTTTTCAACAAGACAGCAGGAAAACTGAGGTTCCGCGTTAGTCTCTGCTTTTAGTGTCAATTTAATTGAGTGGTGACAATAACTAAATTGATCCAAGATTTCATTGAAGTCCGTGTCTTTTCCACAAATTCTTTTCCAAGTCATATCTGACAATGTCCCAATCCACTGAGTTGCACCATCTCTAGGACCTCGAAAAGAGAGTCGTGATGGGACGAACAGATACCAGCCCCACACGCCTTTCTTCGATAATATGGCAACATGTCATAAACTAACCACCTTTTTCAAAGCGTCCTAGGGTCAACGAGCAGAATGTGGTGGTGAGGGGTCGCAGGGATAATGTTCGTAAAATATATCCAATCCTCCGAAGTGAGTTTCTTAACATGTTGGCATCAAATGAATGACCATCACTGCACACGAACATGCGTTACCTGACCTCGGGACTGCTAAAAATTGATCTTATCGGATGTGAAGAACACCTTAAAGACAACAATAATCAGATATCCCCATCTAAGAGGAGTTAGCTTTGATAAGCACCAGTCAGTCAGTTACAACGTAGGACCAGGCCGTTGTTGCTACCTTGATGTGGTGGTCGGGCTTGCCTATCGTGATGAAGCAACCGAGCTATACTGGCTGGAACAACCATACCTCTAGGTCCTACCATGTCAGACAGGTCAGTTGAAGAGCGGTAAGACTAAAAGCAGCAAACCCAAGGTCCGAAGGCGAAGTCGTACTGCTGACTGTACAGAGGTGTGACAGCAGTAATATGTTTTCTTCAGAAAACCAGCATGACAACGATGCCGCCTTCCCACAAAGAGCGATGGGGTTAGAATAGGTTGACCCTAAAAACGTACACCTCGCCTTATCCCACGGATATCCGTCTCCGGCGATAAGATCTCAACAGGTACAGAGCTAACACGAAAATCGCTCACAGAAAGGTTGTGTGTGACTGACCTCAAGCAGTTGTTCCGTGTCATGCCCCCAAATGCCCTGGTACGGCCGAGAGTGGGGAGAGTCCGCTCTCCCTCTCGAAATGCTCTCACATGGCCACGCGTATATAGCCTCTGCCAGGAAAGTCCTACTCACTGTCCAGCGCTTTAACCGTGTTGGTGGACATGGAGAGTCCACCTAGGGGGGTTGGAAAACTCTGATTCCAAACCAATGGTGCACATGGGCTCGTGTCCTGAAGGAACAAATGGCGTATGAACCAATCGTTGGTCGCCGGCTACCATGGGAATGCATCTATTTGCGTTGCTCCACTGCCTTGTGTATCAGACCTTCCGGTCGAAGGCTCCGGGTGTGGCCCTCTAGGAAAACCACCTGCTTCGGTTTGGGCACCCGGGCAGTATCACAGCCCTCTCATATACCGAATGAGATCTGTGTGGCGCATATGTATTTGGTGCCTTCTTGTACCAATATCTATGTGTTAAAAAAAATAATAACTAAGATCACCTCTAATCCAATTTCCTTTTAAGGTACCTCCAGAAGAACCCTTCTACGGTGTGTGCAATCGTGAAATGATAACCGCCCTCATACTTCTGACAGCACTCAAGACCACTTTGATAAACAGAGCAGAACTGTCCTTACTGATGTCCTTTATACACGACCTCCTACAGTTAAACTAACACAGCAACTCCAAAGATAGTCCAGATTGACATAAAGTGCTGTGATTTCCACTATACATAGACTAGATTCATCTGTCATGTCAACACTAGCATACGTATAACTACCTAGATATCCACACTTTTAGTCTACTTCTAAAGGATCACTACAAAGAACTGGTACAGACACAGTATTCTGACAGTTTTGCAAGCTGAAGGTGCAGAATACATGCCATGCTTACGTAGACCAATAGTCATCCGATCAAGTACGATCAAGATACCTTAAGCATAATTGTATAGCACCATCCGCATATTCGAAGTCGGAAAATTTCTCCAAGTAACATACCCACATCACTATTACCAAATTCCATCACAGCCGTTTCCAGAATGCTATCAAAGGTAAAGTTGAGAAAGAGTGGCAACTTTAAACAACTTTATGTAACTACACTGGCGGAGTGGAACAGCGGAGAGGTGTTAGGATATCAATAAACTTATCGGGCACACACTGCCACAAAAGATAATTTCAGACAAGTCTTGTTCAACAAATCGAAGGCGGCCCTGATAATAAGAAATATGATTTTGAGTTTTCAATAAATGTCCCAGTGTTCTGGGACATTGTAGGGGGCGATGTAATGAATGTTTCTAAGGAGAATAAAGTATGACTCAAACTAAAAGATTATCCTCAAACTTTTACTATCTAAAGAGGGATCTTCAGTTAAACACCAGCAAACAACTTAGAGAGCTGAAGCTACATCTACAGTAATGGCTGGAAACATTTAGTATAACCTCAATCATTCAACGAACAAGCGACAAAGACTTGTAGATGATTCTAGATTTGCCCCTGAAGATGAATGGAGATACAGGAGCGGATCAGTCTTGAGATTTTTATTATATTCTGCAAATAAACACGAGATAACAATATACTATTTCTGTGAAAAGATACAGGACATTACAGCACACCTTCAAATTTGTCTCCAAACTAATATTGATGACAAAGTAAATTATAATAAGGCGTATTTTGATCGGATTTTATGAGTCAAATACTCATCATTAAGTGGAAAGTGAAACAGCAGAAAACTTAGTTAAATATTGCTTAGAATAATTCGTAAACAAACTACTAGCCAGGAAACTTACAAGCGATGGTGGATTACCGGCAATTATTCCTGAGTTAGCATTTATATCTGGGCGAAAATCAGTTTTTCGCTGTTCACTGGATAATAGATATTGGACACGAGAAATAGCCAGATTTAGACACTTTTCTAAGCCAGTACAGAATTTGACTTCCAAATCTTGTTTCAATTCGTTACGTTTGACAGATACTTCACTTGCATATGACGGGTTTGTACTGAAATATACATAATATTAATTGCATCTAATTTTTCAAGGGATCTAATTTAAAAATTAAACACAAATATCTTGTTCCAAGGAAATTGTTATTGTACAACATAACACGTAAATGATATTAACAAGACACACTACTACTAATAATAATAAGATGAAAAAGAAAAACTGGAAGCACTGGACTTCGTTTCTTCCTAGTATGGGACTCCTCAGCGGTACGCACACACAATCCTACATGCAGGATTCGAAATCAGGACCTTCAGATTCGCATGTGAAGGCTTAACCTCTAGACCACTGGGCCTGAATCCAACAGTGCTAACGCCTAACTTCATTTACTCACTAGTGACTAGCTTCGAGAGGTCACTCTCGGAGTCCTGAGAGTTGAAGGGTCTTTATTTAGAAGAGTTATGATGCCTCATAATGAAAGCCGAGATTCTTCAGAAATCACGTGGCCGATGCAGAGCAAGAACTAACATCAGCACACGGAATGTTCACATACAGTGGGAGATCGGAAAGGCTATTCAAATAGAAGCGGAAATGAGGAGATAGAACCTGGTGGTGCTTGGTTTAAATGAAACCCACTTCATGCAAGCTGGACAGAAAACAATAGCTTTGGGAGAAATGATGTTGTATTCCAGTGATGAAGAAAATACCCCGCATACGAAAGGAATTGCATTGATATTCTCCAAAGAAGCGTGAAAAGTGCTAATAGGATGGGAAACTCATGATTCTAGAATCATCAAAGCATCCTTCAAAACAGAGAGGGAAGAATAAGTATGAGAACTACAAGAACATCACACTACTACCGGTACCAGGAAAAGTTTTCAACAGTGAAAGTCAAGGCACAAACTGAATACACTAAAGCAAACAAGAAAGTGAAGAGCAGTATTAGAACCGACAAGCAGAAATACGTGGAACAGCTAGCACCGACAGCGGAAAAAGCTGCAAGAGAAGGAAATATGAAACAACTATATGACACGACGAAGAAACCAACAGGGAAATATAGTAAACCAGAGGTACCGATCAAGGACAAATAAGGTAGGTCAATCACTGAGATTCGAGAACAGATGGGTGGGACACTGAGGAACTAAAGAATAGACCAACCTCACACAACCCAATGGACATCGAAGCAGCGTGCACAGACCACTCTATAGATGTTGCTCCGGCAACGATCGAAGTAATCAGGATGGTCATCAGACAAATCAACAGTTGGAAAGCAGACGTTTAACCAGACAACATACCAGCCGACCCACTCAAGTCATACATAGAAACAACTGCAAACATGCTTCGTGTTCTATTCAGGAAGATTTGGGAGGGAGCACAAATGAAGACAGACTGGGAAGAAGGACATCTCATCAAAATATCAAATAAAGGAGATCTGAACAAATGTGAAAACTACAGAGGCATCACACTACTGTTAGTGTTAGAAAATTTTTTTAACAGTGTTGTTGAACCGGATGATTTAGTAAACGATCAGCTTTGAAATCGACAGACCGGATTCCGTAGGGACCGGTTGCGTACACACCAAATCGCGACACTACGAATCATTGTGAACAATAAATTGAAAAGAACTCGTCACTATACATCTACTTCCGTGACTATGAGAAAGCATTTGACACCGTGAATAGGAGAACCTTATGGAACCATCTTCGACACTATAGAGTGAGTAGCTGAGAAAATCGTCAACACAGGTCGGATTAAAAACACGTGACGAGCATGACTAAAACGTGGGTATATTTCCACGTCAACTGAAAATAATAATAACAAGGGTAGGAAAATATTTAACACATCTAAAGCCTGTCAAACTATCTACAAGTTTGACTAGACAAAAAATAATCACCGTTTTCTTCGCCCACACATCAACATAGGACTTAAAACAACTGTCACAAAACACCAAAGTGAGAAATCCCAATACAAACATTAAAACAGATTTACTGTACGGAACTGAAGCGTAGAGAACCACTACAACCATTATCAGAAATGTACAGGTATTTATGCACAATTATCTATGCAACATACTCTAGTTCTGTTGGTCGGATAACATCAGTAACAACCTACTTCGACAGAAAACAAACCAACTTTCAGATGAAGAGGAAATTAGGAGGCGGATAGGACACGCATCGCAGAAATAATCAGACTACATGATGAGGTTAGTCCTTACTTGGAATCCTTAAGGTAAAAGGCAAAGAGGAGGACCCAAGTACACATTGCGTCCGGAATCGGTGGTAGACATCAAAGAAATGAACAGCAACTGGGAACAACTAGAAAGGAGAGCCCAGGAGAACCGTGGTCATCGGTCTACGCTCTTATGAGGGGCAAGTGGAGTAAGTAATTAAGTTTCTTTTTAGTCAATCAATTCTAGTCTCTGGTTTACTAAACATTTTAAGGTTTTTGTTGTTCCAGTCATCAGGTCAAAATAAACCATTCAACTTAGATAAACAGTGTCAGAATGCCACTGAATTCAACTGAAATAATACTCGACTCTTGGGGATAACAATGTCCTGACAATGAGAATATTATGCCAAAATTGATTTCGTAGTAAATCGCATCTTAAACTATACATAGTTGAGCGTTAAACTGTGAGCTGATCTAATTAAGTCAAAATAATACAGGAAGATAAAAATATTAAATATTTCAAATATTCCCATCCATAATTGTAACATATTCGTGGACAACATTTCTAAGTATGATACAAAGTTTCGAGGTAGGTAATGGAATTCAGAAACGCACATTTCGTCCCATAGTATTACATTTTCTAGGGGTGTTCATAAGCCAATAGCAACTAATCAATTGTAGACTCGAGTATCAACAACAAGAAAATATAAATGTTCACAAAATTTAAACAGTATTAGAAAAAGATAGGTTATTAGGTCATAGTCAACTAAAAAGACTCATACTTTCAAAAACTGAATTTATGTACTTTAGTGGCACAAAAAGTTATTCAGAAAATACTCACATAATCATTGGTAAAATGGACTCATCAACTGTTTTCTCAAAAAAGTGAAAAATGGATGTGGCTTCGTGAATTATGGAGAAGAAGACTAGGTTTGGATTGTTATTTCGAGGATCGGCTATATTCAAACCTGATATTACAAAGCGTAAAAGCCATTCAAATATTATGTGCAAACAAGTATATGAAAATATGACAAAATTATACAAACTTGAGTATCTTACCTAACGATCAGTAGAGTTGTGGAGGTTGTTGAGTTTTCATTGAGAATGAACCGATCAATATTAGACCATCATTGAAAACCTGGAAGCACTCGATGGCCGTTTCGCCCTTACTTAAAGTGATTTATTTAAGAAATCTTTTTATGAACTTCTGAAAAGAACGATTGCTTCCAACTTAAGTTATATGTTTTAACTACAAATTTCTATTATCTCTGATCACAGTCGGTTAAGTGTAATGTACTGTACTAGGACTATTTGGTCCAGCATTTACAGTTATTTGTACCACTCTACTGTTTTTAAGAAACCCACATTGAAACCGTAATACCTAAGGTTTAAAAGACTTTATTCACTACAACAAAAACGCCTTAATAAAATATACTTCCATTTTTACTACAGGTGGAATCGAAAATGTCTAACTAAAATGCGAAACACTAATACCAGTAGACTGACTAAAAAGCAGTGCATACGTAATTACGGAGATGGGATTTCGTGGAGACTATTAATCCTTAACTAAGTTTTCATCACGCATTTAGGGAAGCTGGGAAAGCTTAAAAAAGATTTAGCACTAAGAATCTGTTTTACCCTCGACAAAGTCTACACACTGCTCTACACAAAACCTAATGCACGAAATTTCAGGCTTCGTAATCAGAACGATATATACGAACCACTTATTTGGAGTTCAATCGTTAACATTTCAAAATTCATTCAACCATATTTGAACTGAGGTAGATATCACCTATAACATTGAATAATTGTTATCGCGTAATACCTTGAATTGATTGAAGCTGGGTATTTTTTTCATCCGATGAAAATCCGTGATCAAAACGCTGATATGAAAATCCTCAAAAAGTTCATTATTATGAGGTTTGTAAAAGTTTTAGGTAGAAACAAAAGTGAAGATTTCGTTTTATTCCTGTATTTCATTCATTCTATACGAATCATACTTACTACGTTTAACTTTTTATTGCCAGTGATATAGTTATTTAAAATCCCTTAATATATTTCTAATTAATTTCTTTTACCTGTACTGAAGAGGATTAGCAACGTGAGTCGATATACATTTGTGATGCATTGTTTATAAATGACTGAATAAGTGATCGAGAACACTCTATTTTCGATTCAAAAGTACAATAGTAATAGTTATTTCTGATTTTTTCTTAAACCACTTGTAGCGTGGAAACTTGTTACTTTTACTATTTCATACGCCCTATTATAGTTTTAATCATTATTTATTGATTTAATATAATTCATAGTGATCCATTTAGAGCTCTTTACAAATCTAAAAAACAATAAAAGTGATATGGTGCAGAAGATTTGTAGCTCAGGTGGATGATTTTGATGGATTTTTGTTCTCTGAGCAAAATCATCCAGCTCAGAGAACAAAACTCCTTGAAAAACAACAAAATTGTTTTTAAAATATAATAAGTTCACAAGATTTCTTCATTTTCTCTCCACCTACAGAAAAACTAATAAATTTAGTTAATTTAAAACGTGAATCTAGATAGAAATCTTAATAAATGAACTATTAATCAGTGAAGAGTATATTATTTGTTAGAACGGGGTTTTCCAGAATACTGGGAAATATGATTTTATTACGTAACATAGAAGACACTTATTAGAAGTATAGTATTGGGAGCTCTTAGGAATATATCAATAAAGCTTGTAGAGGCTCAGAAAGACTGAAAACACTATCCGATCAGCACTAAGTAGAAAATTCCTAGAAACATCTAAAGAAAATTCATGTTTTGAGTGGACTGCTATTCATAAACGTATAAATAAGCTTTCTTTTGGCACGTAAATTAACAGTAAACGCTCTTATCCTTACTTAATGCCTTTCGACAATGTTTAGTTCAAGCGGAGTAGTCTGAGGATAAAAAACAATATAAGAAGTCACCAGCAATCGTTCCAGTAGCAGATATATCATATAAGGAAATCATAAAGTATTTTTGAGTTAAACGAATAACAAGCTTATCCATACTTGTTCAATTAGTTGAGCGAGGTAACTAAAGCTAATTATTGACTCGCCATGAAAATAAAGGTTTATTGATTAAAACTCCCTTGTAATTCGAACCTCATTACAAACAACTTGGTCCTCACTGATGGATAGTTAATTTAACAACTATTCCTACCCACTGCCTTCTGATGGTGAGTGTTGTTTAAGAAATTTAAAGAGCGAAAAGCCAATTTCCGGCGCTTTAACCGGATTGTTAGATACAGAGAATTCACCTGGGTGAGTTGGAAAACCCTGATTCCAAACCTATGGTGTACATGGGCTCCAGGATCCTGATGGAACAAATGGCATATAAACCTATTGTCGATCATCGGCTAACATGAAACTACATTTCCTAACGTTGCTCCAGTGCCTTGTGAACTAGACTTCTAGGTTAAAGGCTCGGGGAGTGGTTGTCTAAGAAAATCATCTGCTTCCGCTTGGGCACACAGGCACTATTCCAGCCCTCACAAATCGGATGACGAAGTGTGGAGCATATATTTTTGGTGTGTCCTTGAACCAATGTTTATGTGTTGAAATAAATAAATAATCCATGGATGTGGCTGTAGGGAAAGAGACAAATTACAATGCTTTTTCGTTGTTTCTTCAACTTCATGTACGATATTTTTATCAGTATAAGTGGGATCAGATTGTTTAATACATATAATGAAATTACATCACATTTTTCTGATCAACTTTGTCTCTTCACACTACTATTTAAAATCGATAACACACAAATTGGGTTTTGTATGAACAGTTAGTACACAAAGTACGTCCAACATAAACATCACATTTTTACTTTTTTCAAGGAAAAATGTTTAGCCAGTAATTTTGTCTTGACTTGATAAAGCTTTTTTTCATTTAATAAATTCAGTACTTGTCATTCAAATATGGGAAGCACTATTTTTGTGTAACAAACTATGTTCAGTTATCTATGCTAATTTGTAAAGTATACGTCAATAAGAAGCTGTATTTCGTCTTACTGGGTAAATATCCAGTGTAAAGGAAACTTGGTTCCAAATACTAGTCATCTGATGGGCCTATGTACTTGATATTAAATCATCAGTGTCATTTGAATTTGAACTCGATTCTATTAACCAAAGTTTAAGCATCAAAGTAGTAGACTTCAATCTCAAACAAAAGACGTGTTTTACATTAAAGTATTTAAATTTAAAAGTATCGTTTAGATTTTGGTTCAGATATATTATCACGTTTCTCGAAATATGCTAAAGAATGATCAATTTCAATTGCTCACTTCCTGAAAAATACATTAAAATAAATGAATAATAAGTCCTATTTGGTTGTTAATTCTTTAACCGAAGTATATGACTACAGAATCGAAGAGATATTTGTTCAACGTCTAAATAATATGATAAACCTGTGAATTGCCGCCTTGTAGTTTTGTTCTAATGATATTACTGAATGATTTACACGAATTGATGACTATTAAATATAATTATCCAATTGATAACATTTCTATATTATCGATAGTATTTATGGCTTAGTATTCCAACACCTAACTGTAGATCTAATTGTTGTATTATAAGCATATACAGACTAAATAGTACAAAAATTTCAATTTTCGTATAAAAAAGAACACATTTAATTTTGATGCAATGAACTTACCGTGCAAACCTAAAGTAACACCATAATCCACGTGTTCAACAATTAGATAGTGATACAAACAATTAAATATGAATTTGCCATTGTCTGGAATAGCAGTAGGTTGGGATAACTATAGAGCAATTGAACAATATATATAGAACAATTAAGTAGATTCAAAAGTAGTAACTATAAAAGTTTTATTTTTACACATTGTGAACTGTATGAAATGAAGTATTATGGTAATTAATTAACTTAAAATTTTATTTACTTAAATACTTGTATTGAATACAAACTAGTGTATAACCTCTTTATTTATTAACATGAAAGGGCTTATGCTGATTGGTTGATGAGTGACTTCACAATGGATTTACTGATAAATTGAATAGATTTTAATATTTATATTTTCAGTTAAATATTTCACGTAAAATGTTAAGAACCATTTCTACTCTTACCTAAACTTCATCTAATAAAATACTGTCAGAAATTTAATATCCATGGGCTATTATCAAATCGGTTTTTCACTACATATTGAAGCAATCATTAATTAGTATTTACTGTACAAAAAATGCTATACAGTTACATTTACAAAAATTTAGGAAAAAAATGTTTTAAAGTAAAACAATAGGAAATCTCATCGTTCCTAGAATAATCAATAGTTTAGATCATTTGTCTACAACAACATACATAAATAACCAGTTGGTAAATGTCATCAAATATACATGCAATGACTTTAATAACAATTTTAAGATTGGTTCTAATATAAAAACTGAATATTCTATATCAATGATAAACAATTAACCAAATAGGAGAAAATATACTTTCCAATGATAATTCATTCAGTCATAACAAATATGAAACTTAACATATATGTTCTTTAGTCCCAACTTCAATACCGTATCGGCATAGCCATATGAGATTATCAAGACATATAGTACCAGGATAACAGAAGCAGTAAGAGCACCAGTTACAGTAGAAAAGATTAAGCAGAGAGAACACAACTGAGGAAGAAAGAACGGATTTGAGGAACAATAAGTAGGTATTTTTAGACATAGGATAAGTGCATCATAGCCACAGTAAATGATGAAAAATAAAGATGAATAGATGATTGTTTCAAAAACTGGCGTATAAGTGTAAATCCATTCAGAATACCATATACTTTATTTGAAGTAAATAGTCTTCAGTTGTAAATAAATCTTCAACAAAGAGACTGCATAAATATAATGAAACCAAAGAAGGCTTCTCATTATATGATGAAAGTATACTAAAAAGTTTAGTATTTAACGAAATTTTACCTATTTCTCGAAATGACATATTCCCAATGTAAAAAGATTGGAGATTATCAAAAGCATTCATGGATAAGTTATTACTGTCTACATCTTAAGTATGTTTATTTCTAAAATAAGTTTAAGTTTCAGTATCTTACCAGCAAGCATCGTTTGGCAGCACGCCGAATATCCTCAATAATATTAACAGCGACTTCTTCTGATAACAACGATACATCGTAGTCATTTTGTGATCGATCACCACCAGTGATATGAAACTTTGCTTGGAGGTCTCGTCGAAATTCAGCCAAGCTAAAAACAACAGAATAGTTAATATTTATTGATGTTACTGGAAATAAGTACATTATTCCTCATAAGCCAGATGAACACCTATGAATATTCACTTTACTATATCAGTAAGATTTTATTATTGAGAGCTAATCACTTTTAAATTGTAACAGTGTATGAAAAACTTTTAAACTAACCCAGAAACATTTAGCGCACGTTTTTGATGCCTTTGACTTTGATAATAATGTTCAAGATGACCTGTTAAGCGTTCAGTTAACCAGTCAGATTCTCGTTTCATATAATCGACTAAATATGGAGCAAATAATTCCCGAAATAATTTGGACAGTTGCATTGGATCCGTAATCAAGGTTAACTCATTAGCTAACTCAACAACCAATTTCTCAACGCTGAAATTTGAAAAATAGATACATAAAACTATCAGAATTTTATGTATGACAGCCAAAGTTGAAATAAGAAAAAACTCCAATTAGATTTTTAAGAAGATACAATAAATTAACAGATGAATGAATTTTATTTATCATCGAAAACAAAACATAAACCATTGACCAAAAAGTAGCAATGTGTGAGAAAAAATGTGAAATCGACAACATTTGCTTGAGTTAACTAATTACATTCATTCTTTTGAAAGTAGAGGACGGTAAAAAGGGTGTAAATGATGTTTAATTAACTAACCTAGTCAATGAAAACTGTGTATTTGGTTAGATAGTGAGCAACAGATGTACGTATTGAACTCATATTTAAAAGCATTGACAACAGTATCGTCATAAATGACATGATAAAAAAAAGTCTACTTGAAATCTACAACGGCTTACAGTGATAAACATTCGACACTTACAAGCGTAAAACGTAAACACATAAAAGAGATGATTAGCTTTGAACAAAAATTTTATAAGCAAAGATGAATATTGACTAACAGTGGAATCTCGGACGCGCGTTTCGTCCTATTTGAGACTCGTCAACTGGATGTACCTGCATCTCAGAGTTAATATTCACTCTGGGACTCAAACCTAGTACCGTTCGCTTCAAACGCCATAGCGTTATTCACTTAGCACAGTATGCACATATTCCAATGAGAGACTGATCAATTTCAGTCCTAAACATCAATGGGAAGATTCAAGTAAAGCCATACCAAGTGAATTAAAAATTTTATAATTGTATCTTATATATAACAAACATTGAGAAGTTCAATGAAATGTGCATTTTCATGCACTAACAAAGATTAAAAATAGTACTACTTTCAAAACTATTGAGATTCACCTAAGTAAATCACTATTATTCTACACAATATTGCAAATGAATATTAGATTACTGAACAAGAATATGTGTAAAACTGCAATCATATGCTTACTTTCGATATTCATTGTACAAATTAGTTAAAAATGCCTGTGCATTCAATTCTTCCTTCATATGATTACTCAGGTATACCTAAGTTGGAATTAATCGAAAAATCAAACAAATTATATGCTTAGAAAGTTCTGTGACGAGGAAAATAAGTATGAAATACGAGACTCTTGGAGCCATTCTCTGGGTGTTTAGAATATATTTTTTACTGTGCATTTGTTAAACGACTGATTTACGGTAATTTTATATTCTCTTAATTATAAGCTTCTATTTGTCTCATTCATAGTTGTTATTGTCTTTTTCCATCCATAGATTACTGCTAATCAGTTATGAACCTATTATTTGTATAATAAATGTCTCAGTTTTGTACATAATATGATTTATAATTTACGCGTTATGGTCTTGTATTTTAGAGTTTGAATAACACATAACAGCCTGACATTTATGCCACTGATTGATAATTTGAGAAAACGGATTGAAATCTCGCGTGGGATGTTGGTCGTTTTGAAACATACAGTAAAGTGTTAGCGAACTTAGTTAATATGAAGCAGTCATAAAAGATAAAATATAAGCTTAGTAAAATTACATAGGATATGCACAAAGCACCCGGATCAACTTTGCTTGCCAACTGTTATATACACAAAAGGTTTATCTCCAAAACTATATGATAATAGTACATTATATGTCTTCGAAGTGTTGATCATGTGAGGTGGAGCAGTGTTAAAATTACGCATCATTTCGTAATTAAGAGACGCAAGGCAATCAATGAACTTGTGTGCCCAAACTGATTGGTGTAACTTGGTTGTGTTTAGGGCATGTCAAACGATCATTCGATTATATTGTTCTGGTTGAATTGAAAATAAATTCGTAGTAAGTTGAGTGAACTCCACCTGGAGCCCTTCTGGGGATACCGCCGACCCCAAGCCCGGATAAAGGAGGAAGGTTGGGCATGGGCAACATCATTGATGAACACGGTGGATCTGATGCAGATGTGAAGGCACGGATCGGAAAAGTAAGAGCAGCATATTTACAATTTAAAAAAATCTGGAGCTCAAAACAACTGTCAACCAACACCAAGGTCAGGATTTTCAATACAAATATCAAAACAGTTCTACTGTATGGGGCGGAAACCTGGAGAATTACAAAAGCCATCATCCAGAAGATACAAGTATTTATTAACAGTTACCTATGCAAAATTCTTTCGATCCGTTGGTCAGACATCATCAGCAACAACCTACTGTGGGAGAGAACAAACCAGATTCCAGAGGAGGAAAAAATTAGGAAGAAGTACTGGAAGTGGATAGGACACAGATTTAGGAAAGAACCCAACTACGTCACAAGGCAAGCTCTCACATAGAATCCTGAAGGCCGAAGGAGGAGAGGAAGACCAAATAACACGTTACGCTGGGAAATGGAGACAGATATTAGAAAAATGGACAAAAATTGGATAGAACTGGAAAGGAATGCTTAGGACAGAGTGGGTTGGAGAATGCTGGTCAGAGGCCCATGGTCCGTTAGGAGTAACAGGCGTAAGTATGTAAGTCTTTTGGATCAAATGTATTTATCAGAGCCTATATTATTATGTGAACGACTGACCACTATTCTGAAAACTCAAAAGCATTCTTTGAATTCATTCCAGAAAGAAATGTGCCTGAGAAAATGTTAGCTTATGGAATCATTTTGTCTATTGACAGGAACATCTAATTCGAAATAATTTTACATTCTTTTTTCATATATTAAAACATAACTCGATCAAGTGTTTGATCATATGCATGTTTTATTTCAAACTATTTAATTATTAATGTAATTCAAGAAATGCATCAAAATGTTAAACATGGAGTCTTCCCCAATCTAGTTTGTGGAATACTATTTGAATGTACCCATGTCACCAAACCATGTAGTGCCTAATTTCATAGCTTACTAGATCTCTTAGACCGAATAACCTAATCATTTCGTAATAATAGGGTTTTATGGTATGATGTTGACGCTATTAAGCCTTAAAACTATATAATCTATTGACAAGAGTAGACGAAAAAACACTTTATAAACCGACAGAAGATCAACTTTCAGTACAACACTGGCATCTAGTTAGAAAAATTCGGATTTCGACCTTTATCAATAAAAGTATAATCCAACAAGAAAAAAAATTCTTTTGCAGTATTCATACGCATATAATTTATTTAGTCATTAAGGTATTTTCAATAAGAGCATCCAAACTGCAACGAGACATAAAAAAAATTGTTAGTTATATAAACCAGTTACTCAGTACGTAGTATCAAATCTTCAAACATCAGAGTTGGTTGGAAATTAGTGAAAGAATACTGAAAATAAAAGTGATTAAAACAAATCACATGACAATGAAGTTCAAACATAAACCGAGTTTCCAGGAGTGTACTATCAACGATAATGTTAGGTAATGTATAACTGCCATTTATTTGACGTACTTTTAATTTTGTTGTGAAAAGACTATGCATTAGTTGCATCAGAACTGAATCTGGTCGTAAAAATAAGGTCATAATTAGCTTTTCACTCGAAACCAAGCACCTTGTAATATCTTTAAAATGAATCTGTTTGGGATCTATTGTCTGTTAACAATAAAAAGAATGAAAGAAATGTACGAAAGTTGTGATAAGAATATACAAATTAGTAGATAATGACTATGGGACCATAACGTATAGAAAATAGACATTTAAATTGGAGAAATAAAAGCAATTCGACTTTTCCTACTCAATAAAAACTAGTTATAGATATTGCATATTGACCTTTTACTCAAAGATCTTTTCAGAGGCCTCATTTTTAGTGGAACGTAAAGAAAGTGAAATTTCAAGGTTTTCTGATCCCAGTGTGAACTTTTTTTATTATCATTGCTACTACATCATTTCAGTATTTTTCTTCTATTCATCTTGTGAAGTTCATCTCGTTGAGCTAATATGGTATGGAAACTTCGGGTGATGAACACTTATTTCAGACTCTGATGATGATGACTAACTGGAACACAGTGAAGTGAGCACATTTGTGTGTTTGAAGACATCTGATTCATCTTAAAAACAGAAAAGAAGCACTTTTCAACATTCTGATTACCTGTGAGAAACATTATACTGCCGGTTCAACCCAGTATAGTCGGTAATCCTATTTCCAGAAATTCGATAATAAATGTACTGATCCTCAAGCTTTCTTGCCGAAACTTTGTAGAAACTACACATTTTTAAGCTATAAACGTAAACAGTCCAACAGAGAAACTGATGTTTCGAAAAAAGTGTATAAAATAAATTTACCTTTACTGTTTCTTCAACCAAGATCTCAGCACATTGAGAGTAGTTTTTGGAAAGAAGAAGTACATCTGCTATGCTCTTCATTGTCTCAATATTGCCTGTAAGGAAATTTGCTCTAAATCGTTCAAGTAAAGCTGTATCCAAGTGTTGACAGGCGACTGAAATTAATTACGTTAGAAATCCAGTAAAAAGGACAAACCTGTTACTCTTTGTTTTGCATTTAAGAAACGTTCATCATCCGGTAACTCCAAGCACAACGAACTCAGATTTTTGAACCGAGTAGCGGCCTCAAGTAGCTAAGAAAGTAAGGTGAAAAACTCGTTCACTAACTTTTTTTCAGATACGCTAAACCTTACAATGCATAAAATTTAAGCACTAAATAAGATTTGAAGTTTAAGCATGAGTATGAGTATTTAAAAAGTGCATACTAGAAATTTCATCTTGTCATCATATCTTTTAAAGAAAAATGAAATTCACTTTCATTCAGGATTGATAACTGTAACCAATCTTCTACCAAGTTTAGTAATAACGAGCTGTCTTAACAGCTTAATTTTATACAAGCGTTTGGCACATAAATATTTTCCCTATTATCATTACAAAATCCAATTAATACTTATTTATGAGCACCTGGTTCCCTTCCCAAAATTGAACAAAGGACGGTTAGAAGAATATAAATTCATCATATTTCTCTAAACTGTCGTTAGACATATACAGACTAAGTCTTGATTGAGTAAAAACTGACAAATACGAAAATACTAATTCGGAAATTAAGTGTCTGCCAATGACTAGTAAAATGGGTTGAGATACAAGTTTTAACTGTCGGTGAAAAGTAGCAAATAAATTGTGTCGATTCTAGGACGATTAACACATACAATGAATAAGATAGCACCTTATACAAGGCTATGAAACTTGAATGATGCAGTTTCACGATCAATTACGAAATCTTTTTTCAAAATCACTACCAACGTGATACGACACGAAGCCTTTTGAGAGCCCTTGGCTGCAACATATACTTCTTACAATAAACATCTAAACATTAATATTCAATCTGTTTTTAAAGTGCACTATGTAGCATGTGCCACGTGCAAAGCACTTTTACAACAGATTCAGAAGGTAACTTTTATAATATGAAACGTTACTCAAAGCTTATATAATTGAACAGAAATTACTACTAACAAATATGAATTCCTCTCTATTGAAGAGTCTTTTTTCAAGAGTAAATTGCAACCAGAACAAAAGTTAGTTTTATATCCCCACGTTTAAGCACTTCAGCAAGCAATTTTTTCTTCTATGTCTAAAAGATCTGTTGCAAGTACTTTAGAGATATTTTTTAAAAACAAGTTACTTCTATTTTGATTTTTTTCAAAGTTGAAGTAGCTTAAGGTGTTAATATCAGAATGGGTAGATGCACAGAGCAATCAAAAATATAATATTTCTAGAGAGCTAGATGGTGGAACATAAGCAATAACGACTTAATATTATACAACATAATAAAGTAAAACAGCTTCAACAGATACACACGATTGTACAAAGATAACTTTAATTTAGCATTCACAGCCATAATTAAATATCTGGATCTATAGTCATGTATACTACTTCTAAGTGCATTTTAAAGTACTATGAAAAATAAATCACTAATTCACTTTAAAAACTTCATACAGGAATATAAGGAGCGAATAAAAGAAAACCACCGTTTTTCGAAAGTAACCAATGCTCCATGGTTAGCACATAGCACAAAAGAAAAGTCGAAATCGTCCTTGCAGGGTAAAATATAGTCTTAAAATTTCATCTGAGCCTTCATAACAAAAGGAAACATGGTTCAGAACAGATGAATTTCAGTATATGCAGTGTTTGCTAATAATTCGGCCAGAAACAATCAATAACCGAAAAGTTTATTTATCTGCTGAATTAGTGTGTACGTGAAGGAGTTTAATAAGTTGATATGATCACACATCAGTATGGTATAGCAAGAGTGTACGTGAATTTAACAGACAAAATAAAATGTTGTAAATACATATCCTACTTAAAAGAAGTTTCAATAAGATCGGTAGTAACAAAAGTCTACAGGGTTAAAAACAAGTAATTATATGATGAGTAAACTTTAATAAGTAGGAATAAAATAAGTAAAGTCAGATTAGCTATAAAAAAAACCCACTAATCTAGAAGATAAATATAATAGGTTGTAAGTAGCTGACGAGAACTAGACGAAATAAAATGGATTCATGTCAATCTGCTCGAACTTTTTTCACTCTTTTTAAAAGAAATAATTATTTGTACAACAAAGTACATTGAAGTATGCTACTTTGATTGTGAATTTTAAGCATCTCATATGGAGAAAATAGGATATTCTGACTATTAGAAAATATAAGAAAAATATTTCCGGACAATTTGATTCACATAATATAACAAGGGTTATTCTTCAGGTTATATCAAAAGGTAACTTACCTGAGCTTCATCCGATTGAGCGCTTACTACATTGGTGACACTTCCTCCGCCAAAACCCCAGAATTTATAAAATTCAAGTATCAAATCACGTGCCTCTTCGATTCGCTTTCTTGGCAAGTTTTTTCTTTCTAACTGGTCGCCTAAATGGACCAACTTTCCAGATACCATATGAACTTCAGTATCTAACTTGCAGAATTGCTGACTAAGATCAGTTAAATCCTTTTTTAACCTTTCGATAGCATAATGAAATGATCGCTCATCCTCTCGACATTTTACCTGTGTTGTGAAAGTTCAGAAAACCTAAATAATTATGATAATACTTTCCATAAGAAGTACGTGGAAGTTATAAGCAGTGAAATTGATCGTTATTTCCACTTAGTCTAATCCTTAGTTTTCCTAAGTCAAAAACGAATGATATTGCTAGAGGTTACAATCTATTATCACTTTAAGATGGTTTTCGACCTGGACGTGGTTGTATAGACCAAATATTCACACTACGTCAGGTTCTAGAACACAGACACACATTCAGACGTCCCACAATGGTAGTATTTCCCGACCTTAAGGCGGCATTCGACTCTGTTGATCGTGAGGTTCTATGGCAATGTTTGTCACTGAAAGGAGTACCAAAGAAGTACATTAAACCTTATTCAGGCTATCTACTCGAACACAACTGGTAGAGTGAGAGCCTATGGCGAACTGTCATCAGAATTGATTACCTCAAGTGGTGTTCGTCAGGGCTGTCCACTCTCCCCATTCTTGTTCAACTTTGTGGTCGACGCACTTTTAGAGATAACACTCTCCTCATCTAAATTTCCAGGGGTTGAACTTCTACCGGGAGGTTCACTTGTTGACTTAGAATATGCTGATGACATAGTTTTATTTGGTGAAGACGCTGACAAAATGCAGAGTCTTCTGACCACTCTAAGCAACAATGCAAGCATGTTCGGGATGCGATTCTCTCCCTCGAAATGCAAAATGTTGCTTCAGGATTGGGTTACATCGACACCCGAACTAGTGATAGGGAGTGAAGTAGTTGAGTGTGTTGACCGCTTCACTTATCTTGGAAGTCTCATCAGCCCTTGTGGTCTGGTGTGTGACGAAATCTCAGCACGGATACAGAAGGCTCGACTAGCTTTTGCCAACTTGCGTCATTTATGGCGTAGGCGAGATATCCGTCTATCAACCAAAGGACGTGTTTACTGCGCAGCAGTTCGTCCCGTCCTACTTTATGGCAGTGAAACATGGCCGGTAAGAGTAGAGGATATTCGTAGGTTACTAGTATTCGATCATAGGTGTCTTCGAAACATTGCTCATATATCATGGGACCATCGAGTAAGTAATGTAGTTGTTAGGAAACGGGTACTAGGTAATGATGGCAAATCAATTGATGAAGTAGTGAAACTTCATCAGTTGAGATGGCTGGGACACGTGTTACGTATGCCCAACGACCGACTGCCTCGACGTGCGATGTTCAGTGGTATTTCACTGAATTATACTCTTTAAATAACATCTCCAAACCCTAATCTTCCCGATCACTGCTTACACTCTTGCTACCTCTACCACTACGGGATTTGGATCGACAACTGCATCTCTGTGTTAAGGTGGTGTGGCAACTCGAACTGATGTACGTACGTACGAAGTTCTACGTTGTTACTGACTGACTTAAGATGATAATTACCTGATTCAGAAACCTTTTAGTCTCATAATATACAATAAGACATATCCATAATATTTCAGCATAGGGACACAAAACTTTTTGAACGAGTATGCTTTAAAGTATCAGATCACAGGAAATGAACGAGATGCGGGAAAGATAAAGTGGACAAACAAACGAATGAGTGGAAAATGTAAAGTAAATGTAGGATGGAGGTTGGAAGTAAAACAATATATGAATATATTTGCAGAATCGCGGTCACGATTGAACCATGTTACATAGAACTGAGAGAATGATCTTGTACTCATTATGTTATTAATTACTGGAATTCTATACTAGAACAGGTTATATCAGTAGCTTCCCTTGATACACTTAGAATGGGATTTTTTATAGTATTGCAAATCAAGAAAATAAACACAGATCGACTAACCTCATATCCATACCGATAAAGATTACCTGCTAACAACTTCAGATTTTGTTTGAGGAAGTGACGAATGTACAACTGATGTATCAATATATATATATATATATATATATATATATATATATATATATATATATATATATATATATATATATATATATATATATGTTGGTTGCTGCCAATTAACGTTAACTATTAAGGTCTGACAGCAGTTGCTATCGAGAATATCTTCAATAGCTTAACATTTCGACAGGTTTAAAAGATAGTTGCCATCTAAGAGGGTGAACAGCCTGATGCAATCTAATTAGTAGGACCATATAGTTACCTGGGCAAGGTGGTAAATTGACAGCACCAGTTATTGGAGAGTAAGCTTTCTCTATCTCTCTCTAATGAGCATTTCCAGACACTATTTTTTTTACACACAGAGGTTGGAAGAGAGCAGATTTGGAAACAACACAAAACTTCATGTGCTATTTGTCAGGTTTTAAATCTACAAAACACACTGTGAAATCGAAAATAACTACTAACAAGAAGGTTATGTAACCAGTCTCAGGTAATATTTGGTCGACATGTATTGTCATGGAGTAAAAATTCTGGAGCGATTACTGTTATATCCTAGTAAAGATAACATTACAAGTAACGTCTGAGACTTATTAATGGACTATTATTATTTATATATTCTCATGGTATAAATATCCGGTAACTAGATAATGTATATCTATATTCCCTTTGTTATAAGCTTTATTTTGACCTATAATTTATTATTGTAAGATTTACTGTTCTTAAGCTATGTTCAGTTTATTAACTAATGCCTCCCGCGTTCACAGCCACTTTTTGGCTTTATTGTGTACAAATATTATTTCTTATCATACGGTGCGTTGCGATCTGTTTGGTTGATATATATAAATACATTGTGTCCGAAATAAAAGATTCGATTCGATTTGCATATTGCATGCTGGCATTAGTGTTCTGGACTCAAGTGGACGGGCTGGGCAGACAGGACCAAATAAGACGCTAGGCTGCCCATACCGGTGGCACGTCAATGGTTTTGGCACAGTGCTAAAATTTTATAAGTCGTACTTTGGTCGGTGGATAAATCACGTGATAAAAAGCCGGACATAAAGTCATGACAATTACTAAAAATCGACTTGGGTTAAGTTTCCCGACACATCAGTCAGTCGGCTGTAGCGTAAGACTAGACACATATATGCATCGGTCCAAGTTGCCATACCTCATTAACACAACAAGATGAACACCCAATTCATCAAAGTAGTGGTGGTAATATATAAAAGAAAGATCGCATATAAGGATATAGTACAGGAAAAAAGAACTAGTTCGTAGAAAGAAAGATATGAGGCGATTTTAATCTTATTGTTTAAGGGAAAACAAACAGTGTATACACCGACGCAATTGTGATCGATTCTGAGCCATGTAACCGAGAGTCTCCATCCATTGGTCACGATAGTCGTGCGGATCCCAACCACGTAGTCTGCATCTAACAACATGGCTCAGACCACATGTTAGTGACTTAAGACACTGATGCCACGTTTTGGTTTGGCCGCCACCAACTTTCTTCCAACCATCCCCAACACTAATCAGCATACGTAACACGTGGCCCAACCATTTCAGTCGATGAAGATTAACAACCTCATCGAATGATTTACCACCATCTTATAATACCTTACATCTAACCTCACTATTACTTAACCGGTGATCCCAGCAGATGCTGGCAATACTTATAAGGCATCTGCGACCAAATACTAGTAACTCACGATATTTTCTACTTTTATTGACTACGTTTCGCAGACGTAGAACAGAACGGATTGCTGCACAGTACACTCGTCCCTTAATTGACAGACGGATACCTCGCCTTCACCATAGGTGACATAAGTTGGCAAAAGCCAAACGAGCTTTACGAATCCGTGCTGAGATTTCGTCAGACACCAACCCATTAGGGCTGATCGGACTTCCAAGATAAGTGAAGTTGTCAACGCGTTCGACTACTTCACTCCCTATCCTTAGTTCAGGTGTTGACGCAGGCCAGTCCTGAAGTAACAACTTGCACTTAGAGGTGGAGAAGCGCATTCCAAACATTCTGGCATTGTTGCTCAGTGCTACCAAAAGACTCTGCATTTTATCAGCGACTTCACCAAACAGGACTATGTCATCTGCGTATTCTAAGTCGATAAGTAGACCTCCTGGATGGAGATCAATGCCCGAGAATTCTGTCGATGAGAGCGTTATTTCCATCAGTAGATCTGTGATGAAGTTGAACAAAAATGTAGAAAGTGGGCAGCCTTGACGGATACCACTTGAGGTTGCAAAAGCAGATGAAAGTTCCTAACACATACAAGGCTTTTATTAGTTAAGACTAAAAATGGAAGTGTTAGAGAAAAGATGATGCTTGAACTTAAAACTGGGAACCCTTAAGTAGTAATGCGTACAGCCAATATACTACTATGGGAGGTTAACATGTCCGTAAACAGATAATTGATTATAGAATTAAATGAAATTCCCTAACGTAATCAGTGTTCAGATCTGACCCCAACAATCTTTAGATTTCAGGGACGACTATTTCAGTTGTTACTACTTATGAGATCAGTTGTACGATTGGTCTTAATTAGTTAATGTTGACCACATTTCATGACAACGTTTAGATCTAACCAAGGCCACATGATGTTCATCTGTATTAAAACGTGACAACTAAAAAATTAAAACGTTTTGAAACATCTGAATCTGGTCAAAATTCCCAAAGCTTACACATAAATTTTAAGCACACTAGGAAGTCAGCAAGGAAAATGGAGGCGCTGAACATCCTACAATGCATTTCAAATACCACGAAATATTCAACTAGTCACATTAAGTAACCTTTTAAATTAACAACCTCTGAATATACTTTATGTTAAGCTAGGAAACCATATATTTGAACCCAACCAGTGGTCATGTTCATCAAGAACGTTAAAAAAGTTTTGTTGTACGGAGCTGGAACGTAGAGAACTACTACAACCATTATCAGAAAAGTACAGGTATTTATGCACAATTATCTATGCAACATACTCTAGATCTGTTGGTCGGATAACATCAGCAACAACCTATTTCGACAGAAAACAAACCAACTTCCAGATGAAGATGAAATTAGGAGGCGGATAGGACACGCATCGCATAAATCATCAAAATATATCATGAGGTTGGTCCTTACTTCGAATCCTTAAGGCAAAAGGAAAAGAGGACCCGAAAAACACAGTGCGTCGGGAATCGGTAGCACACATCAAGAGAATGAACAGCAACTAGGTACAAGGTTGGTTAAAGAACCTTGGTCGTAGGCCTACGCTCTTGTGAAAGGTAACTGACGTAGGTACGTAAGTAACCATCTGATCAACAAATACAAAATTAGACACCATTTCTAAAAAAACTAACCTCCATCTGGGAACATTTTTCTTGCAGCCTTGACTTGAGTAAAAACAGTTCGTACAACGCACCCTCAAAATGTTCTTTTAACTTTTGAGGTTTTAACTCAGTTTCAGGAGCAGGAATTCCAAGTACACTCTTCGTCAATCGGTCCAACAACGCTACCCCATGATTTGATTTCTGAAATGGTAAAGTATGTGCAAGTATAAACATACGATACTCGGAAATGACAAATCTGGATTTATGGCTGGACACATCGAAATGTCCTTGACTTTGAATTAGTGCCATCCCTAAAGTTGTACATCGCACTTAAAATCCTAGATTTTCAAACACTGTGATTGAAAGATGGAATGATAATAACTTATGTTTCCCTAGTATGCTTTTGAAAGCTTATAGTTTGTTTAGATTTGGTCAAACTAACCATCTTACTTCTTTTAGTATTGGACTTCGAATGGTCCAAGTGGTTGTGAACGACTAGAAGTTTTCGCTTAACGGGCTTCTGTGTTCAATAGCTGTGAATCATCAATACCCCCAGGCAAGAACATGGGTATATTGCCAAAAAGATAGTAAGATACTATCCTAAGTCCTTGAGAATATATCAAGTTTTCATTTAAAGGACTCCTGGGAAGTCGTTTGGACCAGCGTAGCCGTTAGTGTATTTCCAGCACTTGGCTACTCTTAAAGTGTATTAGATATGTCTATAATTCGTTCTGTTGAGTTGTGTTTCCACTTTTAGGGTATTACCTCTTAGTTTTGTTTCTGGACCGAGTAAAAATACTTTCACTCTAGGGGTTGTCATGTGTATTAAAAATCGATCAATAATGCTTCCAGGAAAACACATAGTTGTTTGATACAAGCAAAAAAGAATTATTAACAAACTGTTACGAAATACAGTCTTTAATTCTTGAGAATATATCAATTCTCCTCTTGAAGAAATAGAAAGATCAGTCTTCGGTAATATGGATAGTAAATTGATCGATCTGAGTTAGGTTTTCCAATTTACTATCTAGTAGATACGCAGCTTCTCCTTAAAAATATTCACTGGTGTAGTTATTGCGATGTACTGTGGTAGGGTGCTCCAGTCATTTTGAAATGGGATCCCACTCCTAGTTTATTTGATAGTGGTTTTAGATTTTATTAGTGTGGCTTCAGAGAGAACTAGTCCTAGAGGGGACGTAAAGATTAGACAGTTTAACATACAGATCGTTATTATAGATGCGGAATGCCAGTATAAAGTCATCTCGCGTCCTAAGATGAAGGAAAGAAGTTTAAACATTTTATAGCGGTAAACAAATCCCTGAAACAAACTGTTCTGTCCACTCTCGACATTGATGCTGACTGACCTAGTCGTAGGTTGTTGATCATGCCATCGCACCAGATCACGAGTGGGTATATCGTTCTACTCATCCATTGTAAATGCTAGCCAGCTAAGATCAAACGCTTCTCAACATATCGTATACTCGATCATAAAAGTATTGCGTGTAAAGGCGTTTTCAAATTTCCATTACCTGTGGAATCTTCACTCTTAATCACTCATTAGTGGAGGATATAGGAATACCTATCAGTCACTTAGTTTGCACACGTTGAACACAATTGAGTGTGCTGTCATCCTCAATGTGGAATAGACTAGCTTCTCACATCTCACAAAGGTAGGGCGCAAAATTCAGATGCTCAACGAATTGACGACATCCTTCAAAAATATTTGGCAAATAATACATTTTAAGTCACAGCTGTTGACAAACCATGAATCAAAACCACTCCTATTTATGTTCTTCCTGAGCCTGTGGAACCAATGTACTACTGAATGTATACTCATGAATGTTACCATGCCTAATGTACATTGGTGCATTCCTTCTACAATTAATCTAGAATCTCCAACTCTAGGAGCGCCAGACTAAATCATTTAATCCGGCTTGGAGATGGATATGAGCTTTTTCACTATCTATTGTTCTTCCGACTGTGACACCATCTGCAAACAGAAACTCCGATAACTTAAGCAGTCTTGGTAATTGTTTGACGTAGGGTATTTATCATAAGATTGTGAAGGCTCTGACGGATGTGTCCGCTGAATCTCTGCCATACTGTTAGAATTGACTTTGCAGCAGTCTGAAATGTCAAGAGCATATAAAGACGCGTGAATCAGTCCGCCTAATAAATCGGAGAGAAGAGACATAGCAACTAACAACTCGTTAATCCAGCCTGTGTAATCGTAGTGGCATTGGGCCTTAACCACACAATCCTCAAAGCTGAACATGAGATAATTGAGAAAATAAATATTCGACATTTGACACGGAGAGAAGACCAACAATGGGGAAGAAATGAATTGAATTCAATCGGATGTTATAGCCCAGTCTCGCGAACGCAGTCATGCTGTATATTTTACATTAGATATATCACTGTATCTTTAGCCTAGATGTGTTCTTTAGAAACTCTAGACATTAAATTGTTAATTGTTACGATACGATGAGAGGGTGGGAGTAAGCAACCATGCCTAACACCGGTCTTTACTTCGAACGAGTCTGTGACCTCTCCTCCATGCATGATTTTGCAGTGTAATCCATCATAGGAATTATGTGTGATATTGACTATCTTCTGAGGCACGTCGTATTATCGAATAAGCTTCCATTGTGATGTTCTATCTACGCCATCAAATGCTTTTTAGTAGTCAATGAAGTTGATGTAGAGTGATGAATTCCATTCAATTGATTGAATCACAATGATCCGTAGAGTTGCGATTTGGTCTGTACACGATTTATCCTTCAATATGGCTTTACTTCGGGATTGTGACAAATTCAAGATAGCCCTCAGCAATAAATTCCAGTCCTTTCATGATCTACTCAATGGAGAAGGAACTTCTATAGAGTGCAACTGGAAAGGGAGTAGATCATGAAAGGACTGGAATTTATTGCTGAGGGATATCTTGAATTCTTGAAGCTATCACGAGTTCATTTAATCTGCGGACGTGAAACAAGACTCGGTGACCAAAACCAGTAAGCTAGTTATTGATGCGTCCCAGCCCCGCTAACTAGAGGAAGAAGTTCAAGCTTGGAATGGCGAAGAATATTCTGTAAAGAACCAGAAATGAGAGATAACAAAAAACACAATTCAAAGCGTATATATACAGTACAACACCGTCATTGGGGAGAGTTACCAAATAGCTTGCTAGAAGACGTAACGGACCAAAAGCATTTAAGATATTTCCCAGTGGGAAATACGACATGAAAATGACGAGAGCGCCTTCGGCTCGGAAGCATAGGAACTCAAATTTTCGAAACAAAATCACAAAACCAGGTCCTTTCCCAAGTGAGTTCTGTGGGTCTAACGTCCCCAACATTCCTGGTGATCGACTGGATCATGAAGACGTCAACATCTGAAGGGAAACACGGGATACAGTGCACAGCTTGGATGCAACTGAATCATCCAGACTTCTCAGATGATCTGGCTCCTCTATCGCAAACGTAACAACAAATGCAGATTGAGACGAACAATGGTTAACCTTTCGTGCCTATAGGTAACCCTCGTACTATTGATAGAAGAAACCAGAGAAATAGTGAGTACGTCTTTATTTCGATCTTAGCGCAGTCACAGTGGAGCGTGGGATTATCTGTTCCGACAAACAAAAGCTTTCAACATTCAATATAAGATAATAAAGAATATAACGCTTATAAAAAATAAGGAAGTGAATGAATACTTGAACAATACTGTTTTGACATATGCTTGGTTGTTTGGGGTCAACTCTTAACCAACCAACCTATGCTGTTACATTAGCTTCCCCCTAGAATCGACTTCCGTAGGAACGTCGGTTCGATTAACCTATCTTTCAAAAACACCTTAGTTCTATTTCTCATCTCAAGGGAAAATTATCAACTCGCTCAATGTTTGACTTACAATCAGTGGCAAATAACGCTGTCAACGGTAGTCCATGGATGTCTCTTCATTTACTAGCTTGTCATCTTATTTTGTAGCATGTGATTTCTTCTACAACTATCGCTGATGGTTTGCTGCGTGCTTTCATGAGAAAGAGTGTGAGACTGTGGAATAAGAATATCTGAGGAAGTGCCGCGAGCGGGCTACCCAACACCATGTTGGTGAGGTACGATTTTTCCATGCTCAGACCGGCTATCAGGTGTTTACTCACCTGCCTCTTGAGTCGTCCTCAAGTAAAAAGTAAAGAAGAATCTACTTCAAAGGTAATGGTGAAAACCAATCAAGCCTAAAGAACTGCTCCACTGCCTGCATAAAAATAATAAGATACAAAATGGAAATACATAAAAACGCGCGCTCTATTTAAAAGGACAGTGGTATTCTTTCTCGTTGAGTTAATTAACTGTTTTGATCGTAAACTACGCATCAAAACTACTGTTTACACTTTAATTGCATCTACCCCAGTTAAAGTGATATTGTATTGAGTTTTTCGATTTTGCTTCTGTGTATTTATTGCATCGAAGGATACTTGGTCGACTTTTACTTGGTTTTTTAATTAAGGTTTGAAAATCCCTTTACATATCCTGTTTTTTATCACCGTTTGAGTTGAATTTCACGATGGCTAAGTCTACTCATAAATGTGGACAACCATACTGCTTATTTCCCGTGGAGGAAGGGATGCAATGTGTTGAGTGTAATAAGTGGTTCCATAAGATGTGCACCCGACTAAGCCCCACTGCATATAAAAGGTGTTCAAAGCCCAACTCTCACTGGCTTTGTAGTTTTTGTTGCTCAAGCAAAACATTGCTTATCCAGGAAGCAATTAGTCTCCTGGTGTTGGCTAATAAGAAGGTTGATGAAGGCTGTACTGATAACATTGGTACTGATGGCGAAGATTGCGTTAGTGTCGTAAGTGCTATCACGGCGCAAGCCAGGCATCTACCTGTGCAACCCGCAGTTAAACGTTCGCCCCCGAAACGTTCAGTGAGTGACACGTCATTAGACGTTGGTGGCCATATTGCTACAGCAGCAACCGGTGACCCAGATAAAACAATTACTGTCCCGATTTGTTCTAATGTAGACGTTTCGACTGATGGAAAATGGATGACGCGAAAACGCAGAAGAGTAGGAAAGATAGCTAAAACTAATGACTGTTTACTTGGTAAGTCCTTGGTGGACTCTCAGGCCAATCCGCCAAAGTCCCATAGTAAAGTTTCGTCTGACATTGTTGTGAGTCATTCGCTTGACTCCCAGGACTCTGTTAAATTAAAAACTAATCGTAAGATACCAGTAGTTAAAATACAGGATTTAACGTCACGGTCAAAAGCTGTGAACACAGTTTCAAAAGAAGCCAAACCCCTCCCTAGTTTAATTATTTGGAATCTAGAGGAGTCGAAAGACAACGACCCTGCTAGAAGACATGCACATGACCTGCAGTTAGTGGAGTCTGTGGTAAGGAATGTACTACCTGAAGAGGTTTCAGGAGTACATATTACAAAAGTAATACGACTTCGTAAATGGGTTGGAGGCGAGACCCAACCAAGAAGAATCCTGAAGCTGGTTCTCGGGAGTATTGATGAAAGAGACATATTATTGAAAAGCGCACTAAAAACTCGTGACTCAAATATCCGTATTCGACCAGATTGGCCACTTGAGGATCGAATCAAGTGGAAGAATGCTCTTACGGAGCTGAAGACTCGCAAATTAAATGGCGAAAATAACCTTACCATTAAGGGTTTTCGGGTAGTCAGGTCTTGGAAGCCAATGCTTCCGAGGCCTGTATGGGTAGAACGATTGATTGCCAAAACACCTTAAGTGTGTACTACACGAACGCTCGTAGTCTTAGAAATAAAACGTCCGAGCTAAGTCTGATGGTGCAAGAATTATGTCCCGATATAATCGTTGTTACAGAAACTTGGTTCACCGTTGATATAGACTGTCCTCCTTTCATTGCTGGTTATATCTGTATCAGAAGTCATAGAGTTTCTAGTCGCAAAGGGGGAGGTGTAATATTATATGTTAGGGATCACTTTCGTATACAATCAACCATATCAGAGGCTCATATCTGTGGCACATGTGAGGTTGCATGTTGTAAGATTAAATCTAGAAATGGGTTAGTGACTATAGGGGTAATATACCGTAGTCCGTCTTGTCTTGCTGACGACTTTATCCTAAGACACATCTGTTCTTGGAGTATGGCAGAATGTTGTCTCATCATTGGGGACTTCAATGCACCGCATATCAACTGGATAGAGCTTACAGCTCCAGGTAGTGGTTTCGATAGCGACCTTTTATCTACCGTTATTCAGTGTGCACTGGTACAATGTATCACAAAACCGACACATATTGATTTGCAACATGTTCCGTCACTGCTGGACCTCTCTCTCACCCACCGCTATGAGGATGTCCTTGATATCCAGCACCTTCCTCCACTAGTGAACAGTGATCACGTTGTAATTCACTTTAAGTTTAGGACACATGGTATACAATTCGTAACTGCTCCACCCCGTCCCAATATCTGGCGAGCCAATATTCCGGCGATCAGAAACTGTGCTATCTCGACTGATTGGTCGATCGACGCGGATGGATTGATCGAAGATGAATGGAATAAGTTTAAGGCTACATTCGAGTCCGTAACGTCGCCGTTTATCCCATGGTCAGCACGTAAGCTATCACATCGCCCTTCACGGATTAATAAGGAAACCCGGAAGCTGTTAAAGCATAGGAAACATCTCTGGAACTTATTCTTGTTGACAGGTCATGCACCATTTAAGCGTGAGTACCAAAAATTCCGTAATATCTGTAAGAAAACCATAGCTAAATCCCGTGCCACTTACGAACGACAGTCAGTATATGATAGCCGTACTTGTCCGAAACGATTGTTTTCGTATGTTAAACGGCAAATGAAACGTAGTGATGGTATTCCTTCGTTACTGTTACACGACAATTCAGAATTACTAGCTGAATCAGATCGAGCAAAAGTTGAGACTTTTTCAGACTACTTTAGCGAAGTCTTCTCTACGTTTATTGTAACAAATACTTGTCCCACTCACACCGAGATACCAACCATTGAATCTGTACAGGTGACTGAGGAAACTGTCCTTCCGTTGATAACTAACCTCAAACCTGGTAAGACACCGGGCCCTGACGGGTTACATCCACGGTTGCTGTCATCTCTTGCGGACATTATTTCAAAACCGCCTGCGACACTCTTCAACATGTCCCTCTCACTCGCTCAACTCCCTAGAGATTGGAAGGACGCTATAGTTAGTCCTATATTTAAGGATGGTCAGCGACAGATAGCATCTAACTACCGGCCTGTCAGTCTAACTAGCATAGTCGTTAAGTTACTCGAAAAGATAATTCGGGTTAGGTTGCTAAGCCACATAGATTTACACAATCTGTTAGCTCCTGAGCAACACGGATTTCGTAACAAGCGTTCATGCTTGACTAACTTGCTTATTGCGAGGGAGGATTGGACAGCAGCCCTAGATAACGGTCTGTCTGTTGATGTGGTATTCATAGATTTTAGCAAAGCGTTTGACAAGGTTTCACACGTAGGTCTTATGCAGAAGCTCACGAGCTTCGGAATAATAGGTGCTGTACATGAGTGGATAGGAAACTTCTTATGTGACCGCAGACAGAGAGTGAGGGTCAACGGAACGCAATCCGATTGGAAGCCGGTCAAAAGTGGTGTACCCGAAGGCACCATCTTAGGCCCTCTGCTCTTCCTTCTCTACGTTATTGAGTTACCGATGTTACTTAGTTCGTCGACACTATTGTTTGCGAATGATGTAAAAATCTGGAGAACAATAAAAAGTGCGGCTGATCATCTGGATCTTCAAGCTGACTTAGACGATTTAGTTAGATGGACTCGAGAGTGGGGCTTAGAAATCAATGCTAGGAAGAGTGTTCTAATGCACATCGGTCACGGTAATAGTTACCGTTATACTATTGAGGGTAAACCTCTTCCATGCGTTCAAGAGCATAAAGAGTTAGGAGTAGTAATAAGTCATGATTTAAAAACAACTACACATGGTAAAGCAGCCGCTGTCAAAGGTTTTCGTGCGTTATGGTCACTTCGCCGAGCGTTCAAATCTTTTGACGAGGAAACCTTTCGAATTTGATATCCCATATATGTAAGACCACATTTAGAGTATTGTATCCAAGCAGCTAGCCCGTGTCTGGTAAAGGATACTAACTCCCTTGAACGTGTCCAGCGCGTGGGAATGAAATTAGTGAAGGGTCTTTCTAGACTCCCTTACGATGAACGTTTAAAACACCTAAATTTTTTCCCTGTGTCGGATCGTAGGACGCGACGTGACCTTATACTGGCATTTCGTATCTTTAATTATGATTTGGGTGTTAATATGTCTTATCTTTTTGCTCCCTCCAGCACTAATAATCTCCGAGGTCATAGCAAGAAGGTTCATAAACCAAGATCTAATAAACTTAAAGTGGGGTCCCGTTTTTCTCATCGAGTAGTCAATGACTGGAACGCCTTACCCGAACAAGTGGTATCAGCCCCATCAGTGAATACTTTCAATGAAAAGCTGGACCTTCACTGGAGAGCAATGTGTCAGGATTAACACAGGTTCATCAACCTACTATCCTTATTACTGAAGACTGAAGACTAAATATAATTGATAATTGTTCGGTTCCACGTAAGTGATTGGCCTCCAGAACGGATTGGTATTCTGGAAGAAAATAGACATAGTGTAGCCATCTTGTGTACGAAAAGGTATGAAAACAAATAAAATCCTTTTTTATCATGTATATATGTAAAAGTGTAAACTTGCTAGAAGTTGGACTCATTGTCAAACCTGTTCAAATGTGTGACCGCCTTTTATAACCAGGTACGTAACCAAGGGTGCATAATTTTACTCCATAAAACGGAAGAGAATATACGGTTAAAGAGGGGAGAAAATTGTGTAGAGTATGAGGATCAAGTACAGTTGTGTCAAATACTCTTTTCTGGTTTGATTTAAATATGTATGATATACTGAGGCAATATTTCGTCAATTCATCAAAGTAACGAATTTGTCTGCACCTTAGAAGTGTTGAAGTCCTATTACTCATTTGTAATATGAATGATTAATCGGTAAAAGGAAAGATTGCAGTCACCCCCTCGTTGTCTGATGTGGCCTAATGGCTAGGCACGCGGTCTAGCATTCAGGATGGCAGAGGTTCGAGTGCGTGTGGGTCATGCGTTTTTGTTCATTGAAACCCCCTTCACTACGATGTTTGTTGGCCATAAGTTGCTCAGATATGGGAGAAAGATAACAGGAGGACTGATTGATATGTCAAAATGCCATATTGGATTACTAATAATACTATAGAAAAAAAAACTACAAGTTTTGTAATTTCCATTTTACGTTATACTTAAACCGAGAGAAAAAGTATATATATATATATATATATATATATATATATATATATATATATATATATATATATATATAAAAGTTACTGACATAACATGTCTTTTTTATAACGCTAGTGTTAAGTTCCAGGGTTTTGTCAGGACCACTAATAATAATTGGTTTAACGTTAACATAGCTATGATAGTCATATCGTTAGTTCAATGTTATGATTACTTAAGAGTTCCTTTATAAGTTGTGTTTAAAATTAGGTATGCGGAATCAATGCGGCTAACATAGTAACCTTACAGTAACGCACTGTACTATATCTCCACGGTTATTGATTCTTAAATGTCAGAATTTTAAAAAAAATCTGAATATTGCCAATAAAGATGGGTTATATGATCACACTAAAAAGCATGCTGCAGGAAAACTGGTTAAGTCATTACATAAGTTTCCTAAACATCAAAAAAATGATGAGAACTTTAATAAGTACTTGGCCATGGTTTATTCCAAAATGTTTTGTCTAGAAAACCACTTATTAATAGTAGTATTAATCATATCAAGCTACTAAACATATCTTCGACCGAAAACTTTTAGAAGTAGTTCATATTGTATATATATATTGCCAGTCTACGTGAAAAATGTATAAAGATATATAAGGAGTACAGCCAACCAGAAAAAGAGATTATAAAACTCGCCTGGGTTGCTTTTTGAATTCGTTGTATTTGCCAGTGTTAGTTGTATGAGTTTGATTAAAATCCTCAGCCATCGTTTCGGAATACCTAGCTTATGTGTCCAGTATTAAAAAAATATTTAACATAACACTTATGTATCAAAGGTAAAAGGTCTGGGGAGTTGTAGGTGAGGCGGAATGAGGGGGAAAATATTTTTGAGTAGATGCAGGGTCTGATTAGCTACGTGGTTAGATTTTATCCTGCAGCCGAAACTGTCAACATCCTTGACTGACTAATTGGATGTGCCCAGCGAACCGTTTTAGTCATTTTAAAGATTTATCATCTTTACATTTCGATTCCGTAATGGATTTGTCAGTTAAACGATCTAACAATACGTATGGTGGTTCATGATCTAGATAAGCCGGCTTTAGCCTATCAATACTTATTGTGTCGATGTTTCCATGTTTTTCTACCACGAAATATTTAGATTTTCTTGAGACGACTTTGAAAGGACCTTCAAATGGAGGACTGAGTGGTGATTTTATTTTATCACATCTTATCCAGACGTGCGCGCGATTGTTCGCGAGTATTAATTGGTTTAAGTTTGGACATATGGTCCCGTAGTTGATCTACGTAATTTTCTAAATTAAGTTTTTGACTGTTAGTATTAGGGTTAATAAATTCACCTGGTAGTCTCAGAGTTGTTCCGAAAACCAGTTCCGCAGCTGAACATTGTGCGTCAGTTTTGACAGATGTTCGTATTCCCAACATAACTAATGGTAGGAATTCTGTCCACTGATTGGGGTTTGAGTGAGATATAAGGGCAGTTTTTAGCTGACGGTGAAAACGTTCTACCATCCCATTAGCCTGAGGATGATATGCAGTGCAGCGTATCCTATTGGAGCCTAGAAGTTTAGCCAAGTTATTAAATAGTTCGGATTCGAATTGCGCTCCTCTATCCGTCGTTATTGTTATGGGTGTACCGAAAATGGTTACCCAGTTCTGCATGAAGGCTTTGGCTACTGTTTCCGCTGTGATGTCCGCTATCGGGATGGCTATAGGGAATCTGGTAAATCGATCTATGCATGTTAAAAGATAATTAAAACCGTTTGAACGTGGTAAAGGACCTACCAAGTCGATATGCACATGTGCAAAACGTGCATCTGGTTGCGAGAAAACACCTATGGGTGAATCTTTGATTGTTGGCATGCTGAACACTCTCTAACCCATTTGTGTACATCCTTCTGTAAATTCGGCCATATATATCTAGCATTGATTAGTTTAGTTGAAGCTTTTGCTCCAGGATGAGACAAAGAATGAAAGTTATTATATATCAACTTTCGCATATTTTTGGGAACGGAAGGTCGCGGCATTGCCTTGGTCGTGTGACAGTAAATTAGAATACCATCGATAGGTGATGGGAACTGTTTTAAATTAAGACTTGAATTGTTTGTTTTGAGTAGGTTTTGTAATTCTAGGTCCTGCTCTTGTTCGTGTCTCAACGTCTCGAAGTTTACTGTAGACTGCTGTACCACGTTCATTTCTAGTCTGGATAAAGCATCTGCCGCCTGATTGTCCTGACCTTTGACATGTCGGATATCGCTTGTGAACTGTGATATATAGTCAAGGTGTCGGACTTCTCGAGGTGAGTACTTATCGGCTCTCGCTTTTAATGCATTCGTCAGTGGTTTGTGATCCGTAAAGACTATAAATTCCCTACCTTCTAACATGTGTCGGAAGTGTTTAATAGTCAGGTAGATTGCAAGAAGTTCTCGCCCGAAGGTAGAATACCTTGTCTCAGCTGGAGCGAGTCTTTTCGAGAAGAAAGCAATTGGTTTCCAGGCGTTTTTAACCAGTTGGTTAAGGGTACCGCCTACTGCTTTATCTGAAGCATCCACCATCAAAGCAAGTGGGGAAAGAGAATTCGGATATATCAACGTAGTTGCTTGAGCCAGTTTATCTTTAAGCTGTTTAATAGCTTCGACGGCGTCAGAAGACAGTTTGAATTCTTTTGGTTTTCCTTTAAGTGAATCTGTTAAAGGTTGCATTAATTGTGCACAACCTGGTATAAATCTGCGATAAAAGTTAATTAGACCTAGAAAACTTCTCATTTGTGTTAGAGAGCTAGGTATCGGGTATTGTTTGATGGTATCCACTTTTTTTTTTATAGGTTTAATCCCTTCTGGGCTTATTGTGTGACCAAGAAATTCTAAAGTTTGAACACCGAAAACACACTTACTTTGATGTATGTTTATTGCGTGTTCATTCAATCTTGTCAACACTGCTCGTACATGCTCTTCGTGTGATTGCAAATCGGGGCTGGCAATTAACAAGTCGTCTATATACCCCTGCGCAAATGGCATATCTCGGAGTAGGTTATCTATGAATCTTTGAAATGTCTGTGCCGCATTTCTCAGGCCGAATGGCATGCGTACAAACTCGAATAAACCAAAGGGTGTTGTAATAGCTGTCTTAGGGATATCTTCATCAGCCACCGGGATATTGTGATATGCCCTGACTAAGTCAATTTTAGTGAATATGTTCATACCCTGTAAGCCGTTTGTGAAATCTTGGATATGCGGTATTAGGTACCTATCTGGTACGGTTTGACGGTTGAGGGCTCTGTAATCCCCGCACGGTCGCCAGTCACCTTCATTCTTCTTTGGGATCATATGCAAAGGGGATGCCCATTGACTATCAGAGGGACGGATAATACCCAGTTGTAGCATATAATCAAACTCGGCCCTAGCGATTTTGAGCTTATCTGGTGCTAGTCTCCTGGGTTTTGCAAACACCGGTGCACCTTCGGTTTTGATAGTGTGACTTACTTTTAGTTTGTCTTTGGAAGGCTGTGGGTTTGGTTTAGTTAAGTTTGGAAATTCCGCGAGTATATCTTGAAATTTTGCTGTTGTTACTGGAGGGGTTTGAATCAAGTTAAGAGAGCTGATGTGACTTTCTTTGCCTTTTGTGTAAAACGAAGTTTCTTTTAGTGTTAATCGCCGTTTCTTGGTGTCAACTAGAAATTCGTATCTCTCTAGAAAGTCCATCCCCAGTATTGCCAGATCTAAGTCGGCTACCGTAAAAACCCAAGGGAATTGCCTTCTGAACCCCAAATCTAGGGTTAACGTTTTCTGCCCAAATGTCGCGATTGTAGTTTTATTTGCAGCTTGAAGTGTAATCGGGGATGTTTCTCGACTAATCTCAGTTTTATTTCGAGGGGTGATGCTAAGAGCAGCGCCAGTATCCACCAAGAAATTCAAGCCAGAGTTTCTGTATCTGACATAAAACAAGCGACTGTTTAGGCGCCCCTCCTCAGTTGTCGCGACCTGGGGAGGGGTTACTCGTTTCCCGCTGTCTTGGAATTATGCTTAGGCCAGGCGCATGGTTGCCTGCACTTGGTTGAGTTGACACCAAACTTCCAGTGGTACCAACAAAACTGCCCAGATTGTCTCGACATTTGTGACCTATTTTGTGACTTGGATCGTGATCGTTGTGGTGACCTGGTCCTGTTTGTATGACCCATTTGCATTCTGGTGACAGCCTCAGTGAGACTCTTAACACTTGCAATGAGTCCTTCTATGACGGGGTCTTTTGCTGATTCTACTTTCTGTGTGTGATTTATTGTGCCTGATCCAGTTGGAAGACCTCTTTCCATTATTCTATCAGCTATACGCGCTAAATGAGATAATGAGGTTTCAGGATCTTGTGCATCCAAACAGTGTTGGACGTAGCATGGGAGAGTTTGTATCCATCCTTGTTTTAGGACTGCTTCACCCACTGTGTTATCACCCACTAAGACTTGGAGGTGACGTAGAAACTGTGACGGCGACCGATCACCTAGTGTTTCACCTTGAAAAAGTCTTTGGATTCTTTGACTATCTGATAATGATAAACGGTTCATTATCTCTCGTCTTAAGACGGTGTACGGTTGTGGTGATGGTGGATCTAAAATCAAGTCACGGACTTCTTTGGCGACTGAAGGAGGAAGGATAGAACACAAATCTCTATAGCGAATCCCTTCAGATTTGATATTGTGTCTCGTGAAATAATGCTCGAGTTGAGCAAACCACAACTCAGGATCACTACGATCAAATTCTGAAAGTCGATATTTCGTAGTCATAACAGTGTCTATCTCCACTGGTGACAAATCCTCCAGATTATGGGTTTCTTTTAAGTCTGACATGAGGTATGTGACATATATAGCAATAAAATTAGCACGAAAAAATGGTTTCTATAACACGAAAAACTTAAGATAATAAAAAAAATAAACTATTTATATACCCAACTTAGTTTACGGATAATCAGGTCTACTTTTACGATTGAGTAAAAAAAATAATATTAATAACAAAAATGAGGTTAATTTGTGTTCAAAAAGGGCTCACCAATTTCGTGCCTATAGGTAACCCTCGTACTATTGATAGAAGAAACCAGAGAAATAGTGAGTACGTCTTTATTTCGATCTTAGCGCAGTCACAGTGGAGCGTGGGATTATCTGTTCCGACAAACAAAAGCTTTCAACATTCAATATAAGATAATAAGGAATATAACGCTTATAAAAAATAAGGAAGTGAATGAATACATGAACAATACTGTTTTGACATATGCTTGGTTGTTTGGGGTCAACTCTTAACCAACCAACCTATGCTGTTACAAACCCACTGTTGTAAGACTCCTCTGTTTGCAGAGTCGGATGGGTCTACTGCGATACTAATTGGTGCTTCAGTGTCCTGATGAACAAGCATTGTTCATTAGCGATAAGTTCCTTAACTGTGGAGAATGTTTTTCGCACGCTGTTGTCCAGATTGATGGATTCCACATTTCCACGAAGTTGTTCGGTAAGAGGTTTCATTAGTAACACTCATTTCGGTATGAATCGTCTGTAGAAAATTGCAAGACCGTTAAATGTGTGTAATGCTTGATGGTGGTTGGTTCTGGGTAATCCAGAATGGCCGCCACTTTGGTTATAAGGGGTCGAATGCCTTGCGCATCTATAGTGTGTCCTAGAAAGTCTAATGAGTCAGTTCCGATTTGGCATATCTGAATGTTGACAGCAATACCATGTTTTTGTAGTCGGTCGAAAACAAGATCCAAATGCTTGAGATGCGATTCTCTGTCCGGATTTGCCATTGGACAGTCGTCAGCATACGAATGTCCAAAGTTGAGACCTCGAAAAACGTCGTCTATGAACATATGGAATGTTTATACAGCGTTTCTTAAACCGAAAGGCATTCGTAAAAATTCTTAGAGTCCGAAGGGAGTTATGATAGCTATTTTCGGAATGTTGTCAGTGGCTATGAGAATTCGGTTATACGCTTTAACTAAGTCGATTTTCGAAAAGACAGTTGAACCTTTCAAGGTAGCTGTCAAATCGTGAATGTGAGGCAACGGGTAACGATCGGGAATGGTGTTTGCATTCAATCGCAAATAGTCATCAGTCGGACGCCAATCGTTGCTGTCCTTTTTGGGGACCATGTGCAACGAGGATGCCCATTGACTGTTTGATGGTCTTATGATACATAAGTCTATCATATGGTCAAATTCGTTTTTGGTCAACTTTAGCTTTTCGTGGGCTAGTCGGCGTGCTTTAGAGAATACAGGTGGTCCTGTAGTCGTGATGTGATGTGTAACATTGCTGGTTACACACGGCGATTTCGGTTGCGTTTGTTATATCACAGGTTATTTATCGAGTAGCGGTTGATAGAATGGGTTGATAGTGTGCTTAATTGTGACTGGAGATAATCTGAAACCAGAAAAAGAAGTTATGCAAACAGATAACTTAGTGGTTCCGTCTACTAGCCTCTGTTCGCGCATATCGACGAGTAGATTATAGTGTTGTAGAAGTTCTATAACAATAATTGGCATAGGAACATCTGCAACAACGAAAATCCAGTGTATGGGTTTGCGTAAACCCACGTTAATGTAAATGTACCTTTTACCGTATGTTGCGATAGGCTTTCCGCTTGCCGCCTGTAGATTTAAAACCGATTCGTGAGGCCGGTCGTTAGGATTTGCAGGGAGAATGCTAACTTCTGCGCAAGTATCGACGAGGTGGCGAACTCTCGTTGTCACATCTGTGACGTATAACAGAAGGCTATGTTCGCCGGCTCCGGTTGTTGTTAACGCAAGCCTGCTTGGAAGTTTCCCGAATTATTTTTCTTGTTGGTCGATTTTTTCTGAAATTTCTGGAAGACGTTCCATACTGGTTATGATACCAGCACCAGTCGGGGTTATCAGTCTCTCGTGGTCCAGAGATAGATCGCTTACGTGAAGTGCTCCTTCGAGGGGTGTGTGATGGCTTACGGTCGAGTAAGGATATGACATGACTCTGTTATGTCATTCTGTGTCATTTGAGGTTTTTATTTGACTGAAAAAACCTCGGCATTGAATTTTGTGATTTCTAAAATTCGGTCGGCGAATGCAGCCAGCTTGTCTAAAGCGTCGTTGTGAAACGAGAATGAACAAACGAAAAAAAATATATATATCCAAAAACACAAAAAATATCACAATGTATAAAAAATCAAAATAAGGCAATGATATATGGAGTCCCAAAAAGGAATAGACTCACAATCCGCGATTTGGTGTACCAGATCACGTTAGGCTCACCAATGAAGATGACACACCTAATATGAATCATACCCACCAAGTGAAATCAGAAGACAAAAGCGAGGAGGTTCGATGATATATTTGATAGGCTAGCAATATATCGAGGATCGTCTGATCTAATCCGGCTAGCGATTGCAGGGGTTGTTGAGCACGGCGTTCCCTCTCGTGATCTAGTGCGGATGCATGACCAAGCGCCTTCAGCTAGGTGAGTCCATTAAAACTAATGCGATCAGCATCAAATGTTGAAACTTACAGAACTAATGACATCAGGGATACATTTAGTTCTACTGGGGATTAAATGAGGTCGACTGACCACCTATTGAATATCGAAACTGAATAATGTAAAAAGAAATGATTGTTGCATATGAGTATCAATGAAATGAGTGGTTAGGCTTACTATACTGGACGGTACCATGGACTCGCAACCGAACGACAAGATCAAGAAACGAGCATAGAGGAACCGAGTGGCTTATACAACTTCGTCAGAAATATATTGGTTGTTGGATATTGTGCAATAATTTGTTGTGTTGCGTTACGTACGTTAAAGATAGAAAACCTTGTTCTTCTCTTTTTGGATCTTCGTGATAAATCCTGGTAGCGTAGAAATACTAGTAATATGTACTTGAAAAGACGTCAAATAGTCTTATTACAATTAAACGAACGTAATTGCATTGGATACTCAATTGAGTGGAGTAAAGTAAAGATAAATGAGAAAGTGAATAAATTTTAATAAAGTAGAAAGGGAAGTAAATATAATAGCCAACCGTTAAGTGACCCTTCCCATAGATTTAAATTCTCACCGCTTGTGTTTTTTACTTTTCTCCGTCTATTTCTAACTGTTCTCATGAGAACAGAATACTAAGTAACTATCCTCACACTTACAATGGTTTAATATTCTGAAGTAACTTATCCTTATTCTGTATTGTTTCATTAAACCATCATCCCTGCAATCTCTTTGAGTCCTACAAGTCAGTAGAAAACTTCGTAGCCTTCTTTAGTAACAATGGGGCTCAGACGTATTCGTTGTGGCAGGCTATCTTAATGCCTAAGTCAGTAGACTAGATCAACTTTAACACTTAGGTGGGTCTTATGGTATCTCAAACCAGTGAGCAGATAACAGTGATCATTATCTGCAGTTCTGTTCAAACGGCCGATTGTTTATGGTAAGTACAAAATTTAATTATAAGGAGAGACACCATCTAACCTTGTGACCCTACCACTGAAATTCGAATGTAAATAGACCACATCTCCATTAGCCATCTCTGGAGAGGGTCGATAGGAGACTTTCGTTTCTACTGGAGTGTATATTTGATCTGCAATTATGCCATTGTGAGAGCACACATTTATATGCGCTTAAACGGACGTAAGAAAGTCGCAACCGGAATATGAGGTATGACAACTTGGACCGGTGCATATGTGTGTCTGGTCCTACGTTGTAGCTGATTAACCTTTGAAATATAAATTATGATGAAAAGATCAAGGATGTATTTTGGGAAAAAATTAGCTAAGTACCTTATTGATCTTCAAATAATAGTTCATCCTGAAGAGACTTAAAAAAATATCCAAGTAACTGTAATTACAGCAGCGACATCAAGAACTCAAATTAAAAGGTTAGTAAAGAGCAATGGGTTTCTGTGACACAATGTGAATTGATGGATACTCGATAGGTCATCTCGGCAGGCTTGGTGGTTCGATGGAGAGCAACGACAGTTCAAACGTAAACTAACAAAAAGTTAACGCAATGATCGTGACCAGTGGTCGGTAATGAAAGCAAAGGACATGTAAGACAGAAGAAATAAGTAACATTAGATGACTCCACCGACTTATTAAAAAAAGTATTAAAAAGCTAAGTGTTAGTGGAACTATCTTGGAAAAGGATGAAACTATTATCCACTATCAATCAGGGAGATTAGATAGATAAACAGAACACCTTAGGGAACAGTTCAATTAGAATCCAGTTACTGTTCAGTCACCCGTTATTCCTAATAAACATAAGCGGGGAATTGATACAGGTTCTCTAACTCTTAATGAGGTTGGAAATACTATGGTTAATCTAAAACGGTGGATAGCAGCAAAACCCGATGGTTTAATCATAGAGATATGTAGGTTTGGTGATCCAGTTTCATCAATTAAATTAAACGAGATATTACCAAGTTTCCTACTAGGCGATCTACTCATCAATTTAGAAGGCTTAAATAATGTAATCTCATTTGGCAAAGACGCTGACAAAACTTAGTCTTCTGATCGTCTCAAAGAACAATTCTAGCGTGTGTGGAATGGGTTTCTTCTCAAAATACTTCAGCACTGGTAATAATGAGTGAAGTTGTTGAGTGCGTTGATCAGTCCATTTATCTTGGAGGTCTCATCATCTTGGCACGGAATCGGAGAACCCACTTAACGCTTGTCGGCTTGCGCTACTTGGAGCGTAGGCAAATTTTCTGTTTGCCACCCAAAAGGCGTATATAGTACACAGCGGTCCACTCTGTATTACTTCATGGCTGTAAAACATCTATGAAAGTAAGACACGTATGTGCTAAAGGTGTCGTGTCATGGATTTCTACGGAGCACTGCTCGCGTTTCATGGAATAACTGAGTGAGCAATTTTAAAGTTGAGCATTGGGCACTTGGCAAAGTTGGTAAATTAGGTAGTGGGTTTTCTTCGATTGAGGTGGTTAGGATATAGGCCACGTCTCACCAGTCCATAAAGTCATTGACTGTTGGATTAAGCCATGTGTAGATGCAGGTACTTGGTTGTGGTCTGCGTGATAACTGCCATCAGTATTCTGAGATGTAGGCTCAGAATAGTTCACCAATGTCCCAGACCCCTTCACTTTTTATCTTTCTCTCGATCTTTAAACCAAATATCTCTCCGTAAGTACTACTAATCTGTCTTAACAAACCATATTCCTAAACTTTAGTCTTTATTATTGCTATTACATTATTTCCCCGACCGTTGTTGCTACCTTGACGTGGTGGTCGGGCTTGCCTATCGTGATGAAGCAACCGAGTTATATTGACTGGAATAACTGTTTCTCAAGGTCCTACCACGTCAGAAAGGTCGGTTGAAGAGCGGTAAGACTAAAAGCAACAAACCTAAGGTCCGAAGGCGAAGTCGTACTGCTGACTGTACAGAGGTGTGACAGCACTTAGGTGTTTCCTTCAGACAACCAGTATGACAGCGATGCTGCCTTCCCACAAGGAGGGTTAGGGTTAGAAAAGGTCGACCCTAAAGATGCACACCTCGCCTTATCCCACGGATATCGGTCTCCGGAGGTAAGGTCTCAATAAGTACGGAGCTAACACAAAAATTACCCATAAAAAGGTTGTGTGTGACCGACCTCAAGCAGTTGTTCCTTGGGCACTGCGGTCACGCTCCCAGGTCACTAAGACCACTTCTAATCCGATTTCCTTTTCAGGTACCTCCAGAAGAACCCTTCCACGGTTTGGGCAACCGGGAAGTGATAACCGCCCTCATACCTCTAACAGCACTCAAGACCACTGGATTCATAATCAACCTTCCTCTTCAATTCCTATTATTCCTCCTACATCAACTTCAAACTCTAAACTTCTTTTTTCGGCTTCCCCTCAAGTATCACCGTAGCCAACGATTCTAGTGCTCAAAACATTGTCCCAGGTCTACTGAAACCTCGCTCCACACTACACATTGGAGCCTTCAATGTACGCACCCTATGTCAAATCGGTCAGCAGGCTTTCTTGGCTAGAACCCTAGAATCTCGTACCATTGATGTATGCTGTGTCTCCGAAACACGCATACAGGATCCCAGTGTGGTCATTCACCTCACATCGGCAAAACGGAGAGCTAACGAGATACACCCTACGTGTATCTGGTGACCCGATGGCCAGTTCTCGTGGACTGGCAGGTGTAGGCATAGCACTAAGCATGAGGGTTGAACAAGCACTGTTAGAGTGGGTCCCCGTCAACAGTCGTCTATGCGCTGTCCGGCTAAACGGCTCCGTAAGAACTCGGAAGGGTAGGGACACACGTCGTTGCCTTTTTGTCGTTTCTTCCTACGCTCCCACCGACTGCAGCTCAGAAGAAATGAAAGATGAATTTTACAGAAAGCTATCTGAACTTCTTCAGAAAGCTAAACGTTCAGACATAGTACTCGTAGCAGGTGACTTTAATGCCCAGATAGGTAGTCTAAACCAAACAGAAAGGCATTTAGGTGGGTATTTTAGTATACTGGCACAACGAACAGATAATGGTGATCGTCTGCTGCAACTATGCTCAGACAATCGTTTATTTTTAGCAAACAAATTTTAAGCATAAGGAAAGACATCGTCTAACATGGCGACCCCCTACACCAAACCAACGATGGACTCAAATAGACCATGTTGCCATCAGTCATCGTTGGAGAGGGTCGGTAGAAGATTGTCGCTCATTCTGGAGTACCTGCTTGGACTCCGACCATGCCCTAATACGGGCACGCATCTGCTTGCGCCTCACTGGACGCAAAAAAGCCACATTAAAAAGACCCATTAGAACTGAGTTGAGTAACGAGAAAACCAAAAGTAAGTTCCAGGAACAACTAAGGTCACACTTAGGTAGTTCTGAAAACGAGGCTGACCCAGACGTTGCTTGGAAAGATATACAAACAGCTGTGGAAACAGCAATGAAATCTATTAGTGACATAAACTACAGAGTTACAAACAACCAGTGGATTTCCTCAAAGCCTATCACACTGATGGATTCTCGCAACCTCGTCCCATCAGGTTCCGAACATGACAAAGAGCGACAACAAATCAGATCTAGGTTAAGAAAAAGTAGAAGAAACGACCGTGAGCAGTGGTGGGTAACGAAAGCAAAAGAGATGGAAAAGGCGGCGGCTATAGGGAACACAAGACAGCTCTACAGACTAATAAAAGAAACTGGAACTAATAAGTCAAGTGTAAGTGAGATTATTTCGGAAAAAGACGATACTCTCATCTACTCCCAGTCCAGACGTTTAGAACGATGGGCGGAACACTTTAGGGAACAGTTCAGCTGGCCTTCAGCTACTCTACAACTACCCATCATTCCCAGACAGTGTGAATGGAAGATTGAAGTAGGTCCCCCAACTCTAGCATAAGTTCAAAAGGCTATAGATAATCTGAAACGAGGAATGGCAGTTGGTCCAGATGGATTGTCTCCAGAGGTCTTTAAGGATGGTGGTCCAACTCTAGCGGTTAGGTTGACTAATATTTTAGCTAAGATCTGGGAGTTGGACGTTATACCATCTGATTGGTCACAATCACTTATCGTCCCAATATATAAGAAAGGATCAAAATCATCTTGTGACAACCACAGAGGGATTAGTTTATCAAATATAGTATCTAAAATACTAGCCTCAATAATAATCAGACGCCTAACTAAGACTCGTGAACTGCAAACACGAGAAAACCAAGCTGGCTTCAGACCTGTTCGTGGTTGCATCGACCACATATTCACCATTCGTCAGGTTCTAGAACACAGGCATACTTATCGAAGTCCGACAATGGTGGTCTTTCTTGACTTAAAAGCAGCATTTGACTCGGTAGACCGCGAGATTCTGTGGCAGTGTCTGTCATTTAAAGGCGTACCCCAGAAGTACATAAACCTTAAAAAGTCTCTTTACTCGAACACTACTAGTCGAGTGAGAGCTTATGGCGAACTGTCATCTACTTTTGCAACCTCAAGTGGTGTCCGTCAAGGCTGTTCACTTTCTCCATTTCTGCTTAACTTCATCATAGACCTAGTGATGGAAATAACATTCTCGTCTACTGAATTCTCGGGTATTGATCTTCTTCCAGGAGGTCCACTTATCGACTTAGAATACGCAGATGATATAGTCCTGTTTGGTGAAGACGCTGATAAAATGCAGTCTTTTGGTAGCACTAAGCTACAATGCCAGAATGTTTGGAATGCGCTTCTCTACCTCTAAATGCAAGTTGTTGCTTCAGGACTGGCCTGCATCAACACCTGAACTAAGGATAGGGAGTGAAGTAGTTGAACGCGTTGACAACTTCACTTATCTTGGAAGTCTGATCAGCCCTAATGGGTTGGTATCGGACGAAATCTCAGCACGGATTCGAAAAGCTCGTTTGGCTTTTGCCAACTTACGTCACCTGTGGCGAAGGCGAGATATCCGTCTATCAATAAAAGGACGAGTATACTGCGCGGCAGTCCGTTCTGTTTTAATTTACGGCAGCGAAACATGGCCATTAAGAGTAGAAGACACTCGTGAGTTACTAGTATTTGACCACAGATGCCTTAGAAATATTGCTGGCGTCTGTTGGGATAACCGGGTAAGTAATAGTGAGGTTAGACGCAGGGTATTAGGAAATGATGGTAAATCAGTTGATGAGGTTATGAATCTTCATCAACTGAGATAGTTGGGCCACGTGTTACGTATGCCTGAACACCGATTACCACAACGTGCAATGCTAACGGGTGTTAGAGATGGCTGGAAGAGAATTAGGGGCGGCTAAACCAAAACGTGGCATCAGTGCTTGAAGACACTAACCTCTAGTCTGAGCCATGTTGGTAGATGCAGACTACTTGGTTGGGGTCCGCGTGACTTTCGTAACCGATGGTTGGAGACTCTTGGTGACATGGCTCAGAATCGATCACAATGGCGTCGGTGCATACACTCCCCGTCTTCCCTTAAACTAAGAGATTAAAATCGCTTCATTTCTTTCTTTCTACGAACTAATTCTATATTCCTGTACTGTATCCTTATATGCAATCTTTCTCCTATATATTACCACCTTTAACCTAACCACTCCTATGAATCCGGTGTTCATCTTGCTGTGCTAATGAGGTATGGCAACCTGGACCGATGCATATATGTGCCTGGTTGTACGTTGTAGCTGACTGACTGACTGATTACATTATTTCGATCACTTTTGTTATTTTTATTTAGTGTTAATATGGTATGGCAACTTATTTCAACTTACATCTGTATCACGTTATACACTGATGATGTCTGTCTGCAGTATGTATTTGAAAACCTTGAGTAAAGTGACCCAAAATCTATTAGATTAGTGCATTTTCATCCATTTCCTATCGTTTATCTCTTAAACATAATACTACTTAGTATTTTTCATTCTACGGTCTGTTTCTTTGATTCTGAATAGCATATTCACTAGGTTCAATACACAACTTTTTTTAGTATTATTTTAGTGGAAATTAGCATCTAATCCTGATTTCCTGTACCCTGTTGATGAGAAGTGTTTTGCACGTCTGTGCTAAGTTTCGCATTATTTATCACTGACCAAGAAGCATCGGACATTATTATCTGTTTATAGGTACCAGTTATGTAACAGTGAAAATGAAGTAAAGGTTGGTTTTACTGTGAATTCTCAACTTTGTTATACGTGTTGGGCAATGGAGAGAAAAATTTGGAAAAATCAACATTAAAATGGAACATTTCGCCTTACCTCATGAACTTCATGTACTAGTGGTAGGATATAAAATATGCACGTAGCTAAGATATAAGATGCTAGTCAAAAACGTGTGAACAGCTTCAGAATGCTGTCTTTTGTGTACTGGATTCATGCTCTTATTTCAATGAGACCTTCACTACTAATCAATTTTCCTTTTCAGATCCCCAAGGAGAAATATCCTTCTATGGTTTTGGAAACTGGGAAATATCAATCCCTTACGTTTTTCTAGCTACCCTGTCTTCATTTTTTAATACTATTTTTACTACGGTTACCAGTTCTTCTTCTCCACCTCCATCTTTTTCGTGTGACGCCACTGCTAACAATCCGATTTAAGTTAATTTTTATCAGGTAAGTATAGGAAGCTATTATACCTATCAACAAAATATCTTCATTCTTTACAGTATATTCAAAATCAATGATCACGATACCAACTGACGATGAGTTAGACACACTTGTATTAAATCATCTGGAAAATTTGTCTACCATTATTGATTTGAATCACCATTTAGAGGATTCTTTAAGTAGGTTATGGTATTACTGTAAATTTAGATGAAAGGCGAAGGAAGACTTTTACTGGCTAAAACGCGACATAATCTCCGGGGAAACAGTTGTTCGATCTCTTCAACCTCTTACAATTTAAACGAAATGTCTACTCGTGGTGCATCTTTCCGTGTTGCAGTCATTGAAGAGGTATTGTATAACGTTTAAAGATTTACATTTAAGTGATTAAACGCTATTTCTTTCTTTAAGTGGAGAGGAATTTTGCTAATGTAGATGTGTATGCATTAATTTAACACACTGATGGATCGTTTTCTCCTCTTGAATTGATAGATAACATTCAGAAGTATTTCGATTTATATTATCTTGCTTCTACATCGCAAACTGGATTTATTATGTAACCTTTTGTGAATAAGAAATAGTTTGTGTAACAAACTGATGACTGAAAAACCATGAAGTGGTAGAAATCTCCATGTTCAGTCCAAGATCCACGAGTATCTATTCTCATTCTTGTTCTCAATCAAGCGATGGACGTTGATGTCTCATGGATAGCACATTACTGTCTAGCCACACGGTTTTTAGAAGTCCGATGGCCACTGTTCAATAATGACTATAGTCAAATCATAATATGACCAGTATGTCTCCGTTTTCAGTTGTAATTGGCTTAAACTGATATTTCGGGTTTTCTATTAGAACATCAGCGATTACATATAGCACCATATCTTTTTTAAATGATGGGTAGTTATTCACTCGCGTCACGCATTTTTCTAATTCAAATAATTTGAAATAGTTTCATACCGCTTTATCACGTTATCTTTACTGGGAGCTGACCCGTAACGGATTCGGAGTTCATAATCATGTCTCAGTTATTTACAATCATACTTATTGTTTTTTGTAAATCATATGGTTTCAGATCTTGTTTTCTGTCCTCTGCTAACAAGTATTTCCGGTTTTGTTTGTTCAAACAGAAGTTGATGTTTACCAAAGAATGCGCTTAGTGTGTTACAACTTTTAAACCCAATGTTAGAAGCTATAAAAATATTTTAGTCCATAACCCATTGTAGTCACTGTTCTTTAATTGTGTCGACTGTGTATTCACTAAATTTTTTAGATCCTCTTTATAATAGTTATTATTCATTTTTGAGTCTTTCTACTTGCTATTAAATTAAACTATCTAATTTGACCAGTTTTTTTTATACTTCTGTTCAAACCCTTAACTCATATTACCTTTTTGTCCGTAAATTGTTGATACGATTTGGCAGCCTATTCATAAACGTTTTTCTTTTTTCATTAAACAGTTTACATGATTTCGTTGTATTTTTGTCTTACTTTTCTACTTCATGAGGTTAAGAATAATACTGTGTATATTTTTATTCTTAGATTTCAATTTAGCTTACTTTTATGTGCCGACCCGTAGACTCCCAAATATCACCACAAGAATTTACTAATAATGCAACTATAGCATTGATTTGCGTCATGGCCTGTTGATACTGTTTTAGTTTTGTGATAATCTGAGCTCGAATTTCTATGAACAGAGCTTTCGAAATCCGCTTATCTGTCAACTTCAGTACAACTCCACTAGGAAACTAAGGCTGTACATGGGTATACGTTGAATTCACTTCTCTATGATCAAACAACAAAGTTTTTTTAAGCTCATTTTGATTGATACGTAGTTTACTTGACTTTAAGCTTTTACAATTGTTCGTTGATTGGACTGTAATAATTGTGCTCAAGCATCCAGATATTACAATGCTTTAACAGTCCATTTGTCAATCGTAATTCACCCTTTTTTTTACCATAAATTCTAAAGCATCTGAACATTGGTTTTATTTATATAAATGTATTAATCATATATCATGTCTCATTTTTCGTATGATATTGGATTTCTTATTTTTTAAAATAACTTTTTCACTCAGTAGTTCGTCACTACTTAAATCTTTCATGCCCGAGTTATTCTAATTTACTCAATAGTACTTGATTCCATGAAAAATTCTCGTTACGCGGAGTCGCTTTCTAAAACTAAATTAACTGTGTAAGGGTGTACATTGGTGATACTTAGTCATATGATTCCACGCATCATCATCATCGTCATAAACTCCGTATGCCATAAGTTTTAATAATATTCTTGACGTAAATTTAACCTAAGAAGTAAAATTTCATAAATTAGCAACTACCTGCGTGCTTATGTTCTAGGTTGTGAACCATTTATTCTGTAGGATAATCATACTACATGGTTACAAAGTCCAAACGTGGACCTTGATGATTAGCTCAAGGCGATTAAAGTTTTTGAAGAATAAAATCAATCTAATAATACATACTATACAACCGTTACGTACCCATAATCAATATATCTGCTGCAACTACTTTAAGTGTATTACAGTAATATCTCTGAAATTGTTATAGTGTAGTGGGACGACAGTTTATTGGAGCTATGTAGTATATTAGTTCAATACATTTATAAGAATCGTATCATACATTAACTCTCTCTAAGCATTGACCATACCGCCTTTAATATTACACTAAAACGAGTTTGGTAGGTTTACATCTTCGTGTGGATAAGTTTTTAACAAATGTGAATAATCACTTTAAACTACTTCTATACAAATTTACCAAACCTTAGTTGTGACCAGTCCTGCAACCCATCTGAAATACTTGTCGCATTAGTGAAACTATTTTGCAATCCTTCCGTTACATATTTATCCACCTTTATTTGTATGCCACAGTTAATACACATTTTGTATTTGTTCACACGCTTATAAACTGATAAACACACTGAAATGTAATCCATCCGTTTATGTGTAGCAAATTTCACTTGAATTGTTCAGAATAGTCATGCTTGATTTTATCCATGAGTTTTAATGGAACTTAACAGGACGCAAATCGAGATGATTTTTTTCCTATTAATATTGATTACTCTATATATGTTTCAAGCCTTTTGAATCAGGGTCGGTTTGAAAATTTTATTATGGGAATAAAGATCTGAAACATAATCAAATCGTTTATAAAACGGTCTATTTGTTCATAGATGACATGTATTTCAAGAGCTATAATACTACGTTTTTTACTTTCCTTCCAGCCTATCGAACCCACATATGATAAGGATTTTAAAACCACTCGTTTTCAGCTAATTGACGAATTGGCTAGCAGTAAGTTTGATCTTAACCCTTCAACAGACCCAATCCGATGGTTTTCTGGAGTACTTGTTCCTTCTAGTTTACGTCATGCACAATCTTGTTTTCGACGTGCTGTGAATTTATCCTTGGAACTTGCCAGTCGACGTGCAAAACTAGAGGCGTCTTCTCAACAAATAAAACATTTAATTAAACTACGCATGAAAAGCGAATCAACAGTTAAATGACTATATGGTGTTTGTCTTTGACTATCTTTTTTGAGCTTTCTTCAAATTATTATGACTGATTTCATATATTTCACTGACTTCTTATATGATGAAATTTTTCTTATCTTCCAGTCTTTTCCGGCCTTTTGTTTTACTCAGAAAAAATTTCAGGACACATACTTCTAGGACTTTTGATCCTCCTCATAATACAGCTGGTTTCGCTGTAGGATTGGCATAAGATATATCGTTGGTGTTAGTAAACATTGTCTTTTCGAAAGTATGGAAAAACCCGACATATAAAGAAATGATAATGTACTGTAATTTTCCAGTTTTAATAAATATAGTTCATTTTATTTGTTAGAAATCGTCCTCAGCTCATTCGGAAGGGATTCAGATATGTTTAGTCTGTGTCAAAAAATAGTTAATTATGTTTACTTCTCGTTTGGTTATTTCAGTCATCATCGGAATAATATAATAGTAGTTTCCAGTTGTTTTAAATATCTTGGTAGTAGATCATTGGTATTTAGGACTGAGTATTTTTTACATCTAGAGTGGATTAACAAGTAAAGTGCTCCAGTATGAATAGATTATTGTATACTACACATTCCCTGATGTGGAACCGACAAATTACTTGAAATAATTTGTAAACAAACATTTATTTTTAAAAGTATATTCCTAGTATGAAGAGTTGGGTGCTAAATAAATGTCAATAGATGTTTCCAAGTATTGTGATAATAATCATAATATGTGTGAATAAGATCAGTTTAAGCTATGAAAATGGTAAAAGGAAGATTGTGTGAACACCAATCAAATATTACCATATCATCAAACGATTAATTAATTAGCCCCCGCCACGAGAAGGCAGTGAGTAGGACTTGCCTGGCAGAGGCTATATACGCGTGGCCATGTAAGAGCATTTGGAGAGGGAGAGCGGACTTTCCCCACTCTTGGCCGTACTATGGCATTTGGGGGCCTACACATTTTTTAGAGCATCACGCAATGCATTTATTTTATCTGCAATTGCATTTGAGGAGCATATAGCTCTGATTCTATGTAGAAGTATCTTGATCAGGTTTATTTTATATCGAAGTAAAAGCCCACTTAGGTTCAATCGGTTCAGGTAAAATCTTTCCGGCAGGAACTATATTTAGTAGACATATTATTTTGTTTCGACAAACGAAATTTCCAGGATTTTCCATTTTTTATTTATAATAATAAAATTTCCATTTGCGAAGTGCAATGTTAATTCTTTTCTATTCATCATGCTTTCTGCTAAGAAAACTTGTACTATAATTAAAAAAATTCATGTATCTTATAAGCTACTCGTAGTTAAAAAAAAGTTTTGGAATGAAGAATAATTATTTTTCTTCTGCATCTTATTTTCTATGATCTGATAAAACGTATTAAGTTAACATTACTGAAGTAATTTCTAGTGTCATAAACTTTTATTAAAATATTATCGTGATAGAATTAATAAAGATCTCAAACAATTTATAATTACATTTATTTCAGCACAACGACTCATGGACTTTAGTATAAGTTTTAATAAGAATCAATGTTATTTAACACAGATTTCATTCGAATATCTATCAATAACTTGTAATTAGATGATAAATAACAGGTTTTATTGGTAGAATCTTGTACTCAGTCTTAAGTAATTTAAGAAGATTCTAAACAATCGCTTCTATTTAATGCTATCCAGTTTCCATTAAAAGCAGATCAAGGGGATAATGTAGTAGGTTTTGAACTGTTGTATATTGTTTATTCCCACAGCGTTAGGTTCGAATGATTTGTGACAATATTCTCTCTCTCTCTCTCATAAACAGTTAAGTGGATCCGAAACCAATCACGACTCATCCGAATTATAAAGAGCTACACAAAATAATATAATACTCTGATTTCATAGGCTGATCGCATTTACTTTTACACCTAATCCCAGCATCAAAAACAAAGATAAGTATAGAAGCTTTTTGAATATCATACGTAAAACATTTTCAAAGAGCATTCTAAAATATGAAACGGGGTACATAAGGTACTTCAGAATCTGCGTACCAAAGCTTTTCATGATCAGTCTATCACAGATAGACGAACTTTACAACATAGCTAATGATAACTATCAGTGTTATCCACTCTACAGATGTTGCTTTTCCTTGCCACCGTCATCTAGTTTTTAGATGCCTTTGTCAAGAAACGCCTGTGTAAGTTCATCACTAAAACTGCCAGAAACATATTTACCTCATAAATGCATTGGATGGTGATAGTTGTAAACTAATTGCTGTTTATCGATATTTGAAGAGTGAAGGGAAACTTGTTGCTTGCCTCGTGTACTTTTAGTGTAATGCGGTAATTCCCGACCACCAGTATATCCTTAGCTAGAAAGAGATAAACCAGAAGTATAGGTTCTTAATAACAGAAGACTAACATGTGGTGTTATCAAGAATTATGTTTTAATACTTGAACATGAAATACGAATATAAACACTGCGCACACCCACACCACCAACTGAATGGATGCATCGAAAATTTCCCAATTATTCGTAGTTCATATAAATGATAAAAATGTACAATTATTCAAATTGCAGTACAATGAACAACACAAAGCTACTATAAACTTCTCACATCGTCGACCATATGGAGCTGTTGAAAGTCAAAGGTTATACATGGTATTAAATTAACTTGCCGAAACAAGTGATTTATTTTGGGGAAATAGCTTAGAAAATCGCAAAGAAATAATCTGCAATACAGCAGTTTGGTAGAAAAAGGCTGTAATTGTTCTCAGCTTATAGAATGTATTCAGCCAAAATGAAGTATCTAATAATCAAGTGAATCATGTAGAGTGAATACGATTAGTTTATTCTCACTGAAGTACTGATACATTAATTCTGTTCATCTAAATGAAAGATCGCATCCAGATCTACGTGAAACTGCTAAATATAGGTGTTAAATTTACTAAACGATAAATGCCAGTGACTTGTCAGTAGAGACTACTTACTGCATCGATATTCGATAAGCATTTAGGAAGTCAAGAGGCCATAGTGACAAGTTTTATAGAAAATTAGCTGGAAAATAGTCTCAATCAAAATATTGTCAAAACAGATCTTTCATCCCCATAGAGCACTTAGTATTCAGTAATTGAGAAGGTTAATTTACTTAAGCATGTAACCCCTAGTCGTAGAATGACATAGGCCGCTCACCAACATTCTCCATCCAACTCTGTCCTGAACAGTCCTTTCTAATTCCTATTCATCCTTTTCATGTCTACTATATTTCCCTGTTGGTTTCTTCGTCGTGTCATATAGTTGTTTCATATTTCCTTCTCTTGCAGTTTTTTCCGCCGTCGTTGCTAGCTGTTCCACGTATTTCTGCTTGTCGGTTCTAATGCTGCTCTTCACTTTTTTGTTTGCTTTAGTGTATTTAGTTTATACATTGACTTTATTTGCTCCTGTACTACTGTTTTTAATTGCTGTCTTGTTCTTCCTTCCTTGAGTCTTGTCCAAGGTTTCCTTAAAGATCCATTCCCTATGATGACAAATCTTGCTGCCCACTACCTCCTGGCGCGCTGAAGTTAATGCTTCTTTGATCCTGTTGAGCCGGCTTTCGGAGAACTTCAACGGAGCCTCCAGAGGCCTAAAAGGAGCCAGAGTCCTAGCCAATCAGAGCATGATGGAGCATTCTAGAATCCCAACGTGGCGTGCTACTATTGGTCAGTAGCATAGTATGTCGTTAACTGATTGGCCGAAATATGATGTTGACTTAACAAACGTTAACATCTATAAATACCCATGTTTTCTGTACAAAAGTTAACATTTGAGCAAAGTGTTCTCTCTCGTACCTTGCGTCTTCTCTCTGGTGTTCAGGTCACTATGTAGTTCTAGCTTGTGGGTTACCAGAATGGCTTAGGAAACGAATATAAAGTTCAATCGACAAGACTTATCAGATCCCTTCCTAGTTGTTCTCCACTGTAGTTTCTTCTTTCACTAGACCCTATAAGGCTTGGGACCTGCTGTTCGGAGTTATCTTGGGTCTGTTGAGTTTGTTAGTATCTCTTTGAGAGGCTGTATTGAACCTTTGTACTGTTGTTTCTCCAATTGCCTAGTTTTTTCTAGCTTCAATTTCATCTTGGCTACAACCAAGTGTTAATCTTCTTCCTCCGTTCTTCGGAATTTTTTATTTTAACACAAATATGATCTATCTGGTTCTCTGTGGTGTGGTCCGGTGAGATCCATGTAGCTTTGTGTATGCGTTTTTGGGGGAATATTCTTCAACCTTTAACCATTTTGTTGAATGTACTATGATTTGCAAATCTCCCCCTATTCTCGTCCCTCTATCCCAATGAGTCCATGTCGTCCCATGACATCTTCATACGCGGAGTTGTCCATTCCGACTTTGGAGTATAGATCTATCATCAGGATAAGCAGGTTCTTTTCTGGGCACTTCGCTATGACCGATTGCATCGTCGAGTAGAACTGATCTTTATGGTCGTCATTGCCATCATTAGTGAGTGCATAACACTGGATAACACTAATTGCGAACCCCTCCTTTGTTTTGAATGATGCTTTGATGGTCCTGGGTCCATGAGATTCCCATCCTATAAGTACATTTCGTGCTTGTTTGGATAGCATCAGAGTAACTCCCTTAGTGTGTGGAGCATTCCCATGTCCGTGACAGGAGCATCTCTCGTATATCAAACCTTTTCTGTCCAACTTGGGTCCAATGGGTTTCACTGATTCCTTCAAGTTGTATCTCCTTATTTCCGTGGTTATTTGACTGGTCCTCCCGGTCTCCTACATCGTCAGAACGTCCCATGTGCTATAGCAAGCCTATTCAACTATTGTACTATTTGTTTACTCACTGTAATTCAGACACTTAATTTACTATGTTCATTTCTGTGTGTGTATGATTGAGCGCGTGTCTGCACATCAATCCTTAATCTGTTCTCCTGTTGGTTATAACATACAGATAATCAATAATTTATCCACACTTGATTGACTCTTAAAAATATATATAGATTTTTAACTCACAGACACACTTTTGGTTTCACAGTGTGCTTGCTTTCTGTACTCTTGCGGATCTTATTAATCTTTAACAATAAAATATCTCTCCAACTGGTGTTCAGGCTTCTGAATAATTTCGAGTAGATCAATAATTTTAATAGGAAAGGTTTAATAAATGTTAACTCGCTTTCTGTTAAAATGTATTTTGGAGACAACCAGTATGTACTTAACAGATTTACTTTAGTTTTATCCATCTGCATCCAGACCTCATGATCATCCGTTATAATCCATCTACAGACTTCTAATTGATTAATCACTGGACTGTGACCATTGCCATAAATGTAAGTTCCTTCTTAGTGCAGATCAAATTCTATTGATCTAATCCATCAGGATGCATAAGTTTCCTCAAGATTACAGGCATACTTTGTTGATGATTCCAAAATAGCACGAAATCTAGGTCCAGGGTTTCCTGCAAACTACCTTTAACTACCACCTTACCGTCTACAGATATATGAATTAGTGTTTTAGTTTTAATTCACTGTAAATTTAAAGGAAAATATTTACTAGGTAATATTGGCAAATATTAAGATGAAGAGGTAATGTAATCAAAATCTGCCAAAAAAATATAATAAGGAAAGAAAAGAAAATTCTAAAGCAGCGCTGAGATTTCACACAAAACAAGATGACTGTTATCATTATGCGCTGTGATCTGAGATTTCAAAACACAAAATTACAAATAAGAATTAATTGCATACAGTTCAAACCTTTCATAAAAATATACAATTTCATATGTTCTCATAATTTTTTTATTTTATTTTATTTGAACACAAATATTGGTACAGGGGGGAACCATATATATATATATATATATATATATATATATATATATATATATATATATATATATATATGCCACAACAAGGTGAGAATAAAAGAGAGTATATAAGTGACGTAGTATGTAAAAAAATAATGAATGTTATCAAATGGATATGAGTTGTCTGAATTTTAATTGGAACAAGAACAGAATTAATAGTAAATATTGTCATTCTTTTTTTTCTGTGAGGGCTGTGATACTGCCCTGGGTGCCCAAACCGAAGCAAGTGGTTTTCTTGGGGGGCCACACCCGTAGCCTTCGACCTGAAGGTCTGGTCCATAAGGCAGTGGAGCATCGTAAGGAGATGCAGTCCTATGATAGCCGGTGACCAAGAAATTGGTTCATACGCCGTTTGTTCCTTCAGGATACTGGAGCCCATGTACACCATTGGTTCGGAATCAGGGTTTTCCGACTCCCCTAGGTGGACTCCATGTCCACCAACCGGGTTAAAGCGCTGGACATTTGCTTTTCATCCTCTCAATTTCGTAAACAACACCCCCTCCGCCACGAGAAGGCAGTGAGTAGGACTTGCCTAGCAGAGGCTATATACGCGTGGCCATATGAGAACATTCCGAGAGGGGGGGCCTCCCCACTCTCGGCCGTACCAGGGTATTTGGGGTAAAGATAGATAGTCGTTAGCAGTGGAATCCAGGGCACGCGTTTCGTCCTATTTGGGACTCGTCAACTGGATGTGTCTGCATTCCGGAGTTGATGTTCACTCTGGGATTCGAACTCAGTACCGTTTGCTTCAAACGCCATCGCGTTATCCACTTAGCTACTGAGCCCTCTTAATATTTTGTCATTAAAAGCTAGTAAGTGTTTTCAAAATTCTAAGAGTACAATACTGTAATTTTCACAATCTGATACATTTCTGTTGTAAATAAACACATCCATTGATACAATATTGAGTTCATAAGCAAACTAATTATAAGTTAGATTCATTAATCATCAATTGGTTATTTAAGTAAAAAATTTCATATAAAGAGATATCGAGTTCACTAAAACACAAACAACATATTTGTTGGGAGAGAGAAGTGATGACTGAATTATAAGGACACATAGTTAACAGTGGAATTCAAAACAATAGTCTATTATTTTAAGATTCCAACTCCCATGTTCACAAATCACAAAATATTTTTTAGTTGTTTCTCTAATAATAGTAATCTAACTAAGTAATATTATTATATCAATTTAAAAAATTGGATAGCTTATATCATTCAGTATCCTCACCTCATGTAGACAAAACTATTAACTAAATGAGTAATAAAGGAGGTTAATGGGAAGTGTAAGAATTATATAGTTTATATTATGGACTTTATGTTACCTAGACCATCAATGGAAACCAGTAAGCACTGGATTCAGTGGTGGTTTAATTAAGATCATTTTGTGATTTAAACTATGAGTGTTGATGAAATTGTTTGGATATCTAATCGTTAAACTCTGAATATGTTTTCTAGTAAATACAGGGTCAAGAATTGAGGACAAATCGATGTATCTAGGTTACCGAGGTAACTTTAAAAGTTGACTGGTTTATTACAAAATCTCACTGTGATTACATGAAACTGAACTAACTAAAAGAAATTATGATAATTAGGAGTATTTGAATCACAGTACAATCTAGAAATCTCAGAAATAACGTAATTTAACCAAGAAGTATTAGATGAGCACGAACAAACGTATTGTATTTGAAATTCGAAATCAAGCAGTCATCAAGTGCAAAAATATCATTAATTCATACAAACACCACAGAAGTCTATGCTAACATGTGATAAACCGTGAACCCAATTTATTATTAAACAAGATCGACTGGTTTCTGACCATATGCAGATGTGAAAATGAAGTGTTGATAAAAAGTTTAGTTCTGATACAGATAACATGTCATCAGTAGGTTGTTTATTCATCTCACGAATAAATTTAAACAATCAATCATTGCAATGACCCATTATTACATTGACAATTTTGAAGATCCAATTGGATTCATTTGAAAACTAAGTAATATGAGAAAGAACTTTAAACTCATTTGATCGAAAATACGATGTTCTCAAAAGTGAACAATTTACTTCTACCTCAATAGAAAATGTGAAAATACATTTGCTGTCCTAAAATTGCTGATGAATTCAAGATTGAAAATCTAGCTGACTAAGAGACTTTATTAATATAGTTTGACTATTATAACTTGTTCACATGAAATCACATTGTTACACATTTTAAGGTGAGTTGCCGGCTTTTGCAGTTTTGTGAAACCTAACTTACGTGTTAGCTAATATGTCACGTAAGGTGTTTGTGTAAACTAATGACTAGGTATATTACTTATCAACAACATTATTCACACGTAAATAAAATCCGTATATGAAGCTTAAATTATTCAAGATATATATTGCTTTATAATACAATAATCACCCTAACAGTATCTTTATTAAAGTTCATTTCTGCATAGCGTTATCTAAAAACATATCAAATATCTAATGTTTAGGATCATGTGAATGTTGCACGTGATTCAAACTATTTTTGCTAAAATGAAAGCAATTCTGTTGCATCTTCTTTTATCATACACCGGCAACGTGACATAGAAACGAAATAATTGTAGGTTAATTTAAATATAGAAGGTTGCTAAAGTTACAAATTAAGACACTGTTTCATTAAAATTTATTCTTAAATCGATCATAAATTTTCTTAGGCTTAAACGTATCGAATACCAATAAACATGAAACAAGAGTCTAAGATTGAAAAATGACACCCTCGAAGTGGGTATTTGTGTTTTCTAATATAAAAGATTAATACAAATGCTGTATGTAAAGCCAGTCTACATGAAATTCATCTTCATACAATCAGTTATCATCAACATAGAGTATGGGACAAATATTCGATAACTTTCAATAAAATAACACTGATAACTGCGTTAGTGACGAATTGATATCTGGGTTAATTCTAATGAGAACGTGGATATCAATGTACTCATATGGGAGTTTTGCGAACTCGGCCTACTGAAAAGAACATATATTCAGTAAATGTTTACAGCGTATTTACAGAACAGTCAGTCAGCTACAGCGTAGGACTAGGCACATATATGCATCGATCCAGGTTGCCATACCTCATTAACACAACAAGATGAACACCCAATTCATCAAAGTAGTGGTGGTAATATATAAAAGAAAGATCGCATATAAGGATATAGTACAGGAAAAAAGAACTAGTTCGTAGAAAGATATGAAACGATTTTAATCTCATAGTTTAAGGGAAAACAAACAGTGTATACACCGACGCAATTGTGATCGATTCTGAGCCATGTAACCGAGAGTCTCCATCCATTGGTTACGATAGTCGTGAGGACCCCAACCAAGTAGTCTGCATCTAACAACATGGCTCAGACCACATGTTAGTGACTTCAGGCACTGATGCCACGTTTTGGTTTGGCCGAGATCAACTTTCTTCCAACTATCCCCAACACTAAGCAGCATACGTAACACGTGGCCCAACCATTTCAGTCGATGAAGATTAACAACCTCATCGAATGATTTACCACCATCTTATAATACCTTACATCTAACCTCACTATTACTTAACCGGTGATCCCAGCAGATGCTGGCAATACTTATAAGGCATCTGCGACCAAATACTAGTAACTCACGAGTATTTTCTACTTTTATTGACTACGTTTCGCAGACGTAGAACAGAACGGATTGCTGCACAGTACACTCGTCCCTTAATTGACAGACGGATATCTCGCCTTCACCATAGGTGACATAAGTTGGCAAAAGCCAAACGAGCTTTTCGAATCCGTGCTGAGATTTCGTCAGACACCAACCCATTAGGGCTGATCGGACTTCTAAGATAAGTGAAGTTGTAAACGCGTTCAAATACTTCACTCCCTATCTTTGTTCGGGTGTTGACGCAGGCCAGTCCTGAAGCAACAACTTGCATTTAGAGGTGGAGAAGCGCATTCCAAACATTCTGGCATTGTTTCTCAGTGCTACTAAAAGACTGCATTTTATCAGCATCTTCACCAAACAGGACTATATCATCTGCGTATTCTAAGTCGACCTCTACTGGTAGGAGATCAATGCCCTATGTCTATGATAAAGTTAAACAAAAATGGAGAAAGTGGACAGCCTTGACGGATAGCACTTGAGTTTGCAAAAGCAGATAACAGTTCTCCATAAGCTCTGACTCGACTAGTAGTGTTCGAGTAAAGAGCCTTCACAAGGTTTATGTACTTCTGAGGTACGCCTTTCAAAGACAGACACTGCCACAGAACCTCTCAATCTACAGAGCCAAATCCTGCTTGTAAGTCAAGAAAGATCACCATTGTCGGACGCCGATAAGTATGCCTGTGTTCTAGAACCTGACGACGGTGAATATGTGGTCGATGCAACCACGAACAGGTCTGAAGCCAGCCTGATTTTCTCGTGTTTGCAGTTCACGTGTCTTAGTTAGGAGACCGATAATTATTGAGGCTAGTATTTTTGATGTTATGTTAGTCAAACTAATCCCTCTATGGTTGTCAAAGGATGATTTTGACTCTCTCTTATGTATTGAAACAATTAGTGATTGTGATCAGTCAGATGGGATTACGTCCAAATCCCAGATTTTAGATAAAATATTACTCAACCTAATCGCTAAAACAAGACCACCATCCTTAAAGACCTCTGGAGCCAATCCATCTGCCCTTTCTTGTTTCAGATTAACTATAGCCTTCTGAACTTCAACTAGAGTCGAGGGACCTACTTCAATGTTCTGTTCACACTGTCTGGGAATGGTGGCTAGTTGTACAGCAGATGAATCGCTTCTTAAAATGTTCCTCCTGTCGTTCTGGACATCTGGACTGAGAGCAGATAAGTGTCGTCTTTTTCCGAAATAGTCTCACATACACTTGACTTATTAATTCCAGTTTCTTCTATGAGTCTGAAGAGCTGTCTTGTGTTCCTTATGGCCGCCGCCTTTATCATATTTTTGCTTTCAGAACAGTATTCACCTAATTACTGAGGTAATTGTTGTTCTGTTCTGATTTTAAATTCTGCCGTGTACATCTCGAACAAACTAGCTACATAAAAGCATATTCTTGGCATAAATATATATTTATGCACGTTAACAAGTATGAATGATAAGTAAAGATCTCCTGTCAGTCTGGTGTTCACATGAAATATAGTAGGAGTTCGGTTTATAAAACCCAGTGTCTAAGTGTATACATATAGAATAAATGTAGCGAAATTCTACAGTAATATATTTCATTAAACGTACAATTAATCGTTTAGTGTCAATAACCTAGTTTCAAACTCATTTGTGATGTGTGAGAGAGAATGATTGGTTGTTTGCTTAGTCAGACTTGTAGATAGTCTCATTATTATTGGTTTGTTGTCAGTTTTTGGTGTGGATATATATTTATGTTCTAGTCAGGCTAATCACGTGTTCTTGATCTGAGTTGTGTTGAAGTCTTGTAGGATAGACACTGGCAGGGAATCTAGTGTAGATATTCGTCTAAGGTAAATTATTGTGTAAACGAAGAAACTCCGACCGTTATAGCAATTTGTTTCCCCTTACTTGAGAGTATATGATTTGTTGCAATAACAATCCGTGTACTCTATAGTTAAAACTAATTAGATGAACAGGGATTGGAAGTTTGTAGCCATAATTATTAAAATCAACACTATACTAAATAAAATCGACAACATAAACTAGTGTTGTCTACTGTTTACGTATTTATAAATTCAAGCAAAAATATATCAGTTTTACTTTATGAGAGTCACATTTTACAAGATTTTTCCTCAGTCTCTTGATCCAATAATAAAATTATGGTTTACTTTGCCTTAGTGATAACAATCACCTCCCAATTAGTACATGATTAAATCACGACTCAAAACTTTCATTGGTATATACACAATTTTTCTCAAACTTGCTTGATGAGATGTGTTAGGGTCTGTGTTCGTAAAACAAACATGTTAGTGAATATACTTATTTTCTTTAACCTTTACACACAATAACAGCATTCGGTTAATGTTAAATAGTTTCTTCTCAGTCAAGGAACTTAATAAGTTTCTGCGTTATTCCTTAGATTCCTCTGAGGTGAATGAGAAGGTTAACTTTCTTAATGATGTATTAATAAACAGATGTATCCAAAATGCTACTTGAGAATTCTTTGAAAAAACCGTATTTATTCAAACTCCGAATCTCTTAAACGCCATGCACAAAATATTATCAGTTCTATTCCTACACGCATTTCGCTATTAAAATTTAACATTTCACAAAGATCACCCGTCTTATATAAGTTGTCACCTAATGAACACTATATTTTCACCGAATATGTCACCACGATTATTGACAAACGTACGACAAAATATCGGATCTCATTGAAAGTTTAAAATCATAGAAACACAACATAAATTTCCGATCAATCCTGAGAGATATGTTTAATCATTCTTCAGTATCCTTAACAAATGTACATCTGGAAGCTCTATCTTAAAGGATAAAATTCTTAGACATAAATGATAAATCTAACAAAATTCACATAATGATCAGTCTGAAAATTTAACCAAACAGACATTCATTGACGTAATTCATAGGCAAAATGATGGTATGGCAAGGGGATACTCTCTTGTTCCATTACTAGTAGATTGCTTCATGGCCGGTCTAGAAAACAACTAACTTAAGACGACCAACGACAACTACTTGTATAAAATGTACTTGGATGATATTTTTATCATTTTTGACATATATGACTTGAATTACCTTCTAAAAACATTTAATAACTACCATCCAGCAATAAATTTTCAACATGAAGTTGAAAACAAATAAAATATTCACTTTCTTGATGACGAAATGACAAGACACACGACGAAACTCTAAGATCAATCTACAGGAAATTCTTGTAGTGGCCAGTTATCTAGGTTCCATTAGTCAATAGCGAAACTCATTCACATCACTCGAAGAATCTGTGGTCCCGACGTCATAGATAACGAACTAAGCCTCCTGAAAATACTTATCGAAAACGAATATCCTTCGGTACTTATTGAGAAGAACATAAAACCCGGACCGCCTAAAGTACAAATAACCTCTGTTGAAAGAAAAACACTACGCGAACATCGATTTCCGGGGTGATAGAGTAAAAGACATCCCAGAGAGGAGAATATCTGATTCTCTAAAAAGAACTTTCTTCGCTGCAACTTTGTGAATAGTGTTCTCAAGCCGTGATCCATGTTCATTAATAACCTTAAGGATAAATCATCTCATCTGACCAATTCTAGGTGCATATATCAATTTACTTTTTCATGTGGAGTCAGGTATATATATCGTCGTAGCCGTACTTTATCCAAATGAATCCAAGAACACTACTCGGCTTGGCTAAAGAGGCTGAAACGGCTCAATAATGGAACTTGTTGTTGTATCCCGATGAGAATAATGAATGGTAAATGTTGGAATCTATTTCTTGAATAATACTATACGTATTTTTTGTCGTACAATTGTTAAATAACTAAACTATTCATATTCGTGTTCCTTTTATTATAAGCTTCATTTCGACCTATGAACTATAATTATACGACTTACCATTCATGAATTATGCCCAGTCCATCAATTACTTTCTCCCACATTCACAACCACTTTCGGCTGAAACTTGTACAAAGGTTATTTTCTATTTTGAAAAGAATAGAGGAATTTGTTTTTCTGCTTTTGATACTAATAAAAATCACTGGAACCTATTCGTTGATAATAACAGAAATGTTTACAAACTTGTGGTATTTGAACTAACTGATGCCTCCTTTGTACTTGATTGCGTGATTATTACGAATTCCAAATAAAATACGTTCAGTTCTGCTAATCTAGTTCTACCTACCTTGCACCATTTCAGATATTATTAGTTAGCCCATTAATTCGAATATTTTTAATTATCATAACACTATTAATACACCAATATTTAAGAACGAATACGAAAAATGATTCTTCAGTTTGAACTATCTATATTTGACTTATCTAAAGTAGCATAGCCCTTTATTTCATTTTTTACAAATCGAGATTAGTTGAACTGCTCAGAGTAGTCGATGAGATATCAAGTCCAAATGTATATTTACGAATCGATCTCTTGTTATCATGTTTTACATTCAAAGAGCTTCAAAAACGGATTTTTATAATGGTTCCATTGAAAACTACAGTAAGGATCGAAGACCAGGCGTCTTAATACAAAAATGCTATGGACTGTTAAAAACAGTTGACTGAGTACACAAGAGAATTTCAGAGGACATTGTAGTCTTAAGACGATTTCAATCTTCTTATTGAAACCCGTAAATTGTTAAAAGTGGTAATCAAATACTAATCATGTCAACTAGCAAATTATCTTGTTACTTGGTGACAGTTTTCACTTAAATTATAAATTGCGATCTTGATTATCTAAATTCTAAAGAAATCCTATTACGGTAGATAGTATAATATAGACCTGCTAGCTATATTTGTGAGAAATACGCACATTTCGTGTTTAATTTCGAAACTCTTCAAATAGAAGTTACTTTACTTTATACTACTCAAATAATTTATTATCTATGACTGACAGATAAATCTATAGCTGAATACAACTACAACTTTGTGTTCCATTACACCAAAAAAATTGTTGTAGGTTCACAGAAACTGATTTTACATTTGTGCGAATGCAATTTAACCACTTGCAGTGATGTTATTATCTTATCTAGAGGTTTTCAATTACCTTTTATCAATTGTTTGGAAAGTTCTTCAGCTTAATAAGGCACGAAAGAAATATAAATATCTGGTTGATTATAATAAATATTTGAAAATGCTATTATAGTAGATAATCAGAATATAAGAATTATTCCCATAAACCGATGGAGAATATCAGATTTCATAAAACCAAGTCAAGCAATATGACTAGTGAATGTAAATAACCGTAGAGTGCTGAAATAAACTGAAACAGATACCCGATATATCCTGGTTGTATATTGTATTTTATCGATCATCAGAAACTTTGAAGAATTAAACACTTAAGTTATAAATGAAAAGAATGAATTAATTCTAATATTTCTATTGTATTTGAAAGAGATATTTATTATGTTTGACTAAACTAGAATTGATCAATTTTTTCTGACAAACACCTTCACCATTTTTATCAGGCAATAAAATGAATTTATAAAAGTATACACATTCAAAATTATTTTAATTTCATTTATTATTTCTGAATTACAGATTATTACATTTTAAAGAAATATTTTTTATTTACATGTTTATTTGATTTATGTGATCTGCTTATTTACGTAAATTGAAATCATAAACAGAGATTTACAATTACAAACTTACAATTTAAATTATGCCCTTAGAAATAACACTTAGTTACATTAGTGCATTATTTAAAGAAAAAAAAATGATTTACATAAATTCTAATCAAAATATACATTGAACTAACGACTTTTAGATTTATTTCGAAGTAACATTTTAAGTACAGTTCTACTATTGAACTAATAATGACGCAATATTTTAAGTAAATCAGTATCAAATAAAGTTCGATTGAATTAAAATTTATTAGTTATTTTAGCCAGCATTAATATTGTTAAAGTTTCAAATTTTATACAATAGGACTTTTTTTCTTCTTCAAATGAGTATATATAATTTTTCCGGCTTGACGAGAAATCTTAGTGTTTAAAGTCAATAGAGTAAAACCATTCAATAATTAATTATGTTCATTTATTTAAATACATAAACATTGGTTCAAGGAGTCACCAAATATATATACGCCACACTTCGTCATTTGATATTTGTGAGGGCTAGAATACTATCCGGGCGCCCAAACCGAAGCACATGGTTTTCTTAAAGGGCTTTTGACCTAGAGGTCTAGTCCATAAGGATGTGGAGCAACATAAGGAGATGCACTCTCATGATAGCCAGTGATTAACAATAAGTCTATATGCCATTTGCTTCATCAGGATCCTGAAGCCCATGTGCACCATTGATTTGGAATCAGGGTCTTCCTACTCACTACTTTCTCGCGGCGGGGGCGTTGTTTACGAAGTTGAAAGGACAAAAAGCTAATGTCCGGCGCTTTAACTGGGTTGCCCATTTGTACCAATATTTATGCGTTCAAATAAATACGGTTTTCCAACTCCCCTAAGTGGACCCCCTGCGTCCACCAAACCGTTGTTGGACATTCGCTTTACGTCCTCTCGATTTCGTAAACACACTCCTGCCATGAGAAGGACTTCTGTGACAGTGGCTATATACGCGTGGTCATGTGAGAGCATTTCGAGAGGGAGAGAGGACTCTCCCCACGCTCGACCATACCAAGGTTGATGTATTGGATTTCAAAACAATGTTTAACTCTACACAATGAACTTCACTCAATGATCAGTTTCACTGAAAATAAAGATTATGGTTGAGTAAATGATCTTACAGTAAAATGGTCTGTGGGGACATGCTTTACACATTTCAATAATGAAGTACAACATCAGAAAAGAATTATTTTGTCACATAACATTTACTTTGTGAAGTAACTTCATCTGACCATACTAAGTCAAATTTACAAATAACTGTTAATCATTAATGAAAAAAATATTTACGAAGTGTAATTTCTAAGATAATTGATGGTTCAGAAACAAATTAACCATTAGTTATTTATATGAAATTTTGCAGTGTAAAAAATCTATGTCTTTCCACTTTTCAGTACCAAAACATCACCAAAGACTCAGTATTCCGTATTGGAACAAGATTTTTGAGAATTTGGATCATAGGAAGGTACCTTCAGAAGAAAATGAAGAAGAAATGTAACAGATATTTATATAACCCCACCAATGCCCAATACAGTTTCCTTCCCGTTAATTAGAAGGAAGAGATCAGGGCTTCAGTGGGGAATTAACCTCAGCAACCGCTCACTGTGGGTGACGCGCCAGACTTTTTAGTTACATGTAACGTTGTAAATGTCTGGAAAAAAAAACAAACATTTGTATGTAAAATAGAATATTTATGTTAAGATATAAACAGCAAAACAAAAACAGATTTCCGAAGACATTAAACTTTTTTTTACGCCTGATTTATGCTATGAAAACCCAATCTTAGGCCTTATCTTGAAAACGATTCAATCCAAATAAAAAAAAACAATATTTACAAACCTCAGAACAAGTTGGGTGAATTCCTATTGTACGATCAAAATCTGCTTTAGTTGCACCCATTTTAATTGCAACTGCATATCCCTGTGTTATTTCCCCAGCATTAGGACCCAAAACATGCAGACCCAGTACACGCATGTGCTACAAAACGAAATAAATGAGAAAAATGGTGAACTATTAAAAATGTGCTGTTTATCTCAGGAAGTTCAGGTTCGCTTCCCCTCTGCATTTCATTATCGAATGATGCTCCATAATTGAAGAAAACGTTTAATAAAAATTAAAAAAATTACACCAGTTAAAAAGTACACAGAATGTGATGAAACTTAAGTGATCATCAAAAAAATATAATAATGGTCTGTTATTTTTTTCAAGTATAGTGCATAAAGGTAGTTGTGTTTAACAGCCCATTTAAACTTAAACTTTAATGAACTTATACATTATCCAGTACTTATTGATAAATTAACTATATATGAGTTGGTCAATTCATATTTATTTATTTATTTATTTACCAGACACCGATTTGTATACTTAGGTTTGAGCTTAACTCTAAAAGTGGTGGGGAGGCTGATGATACTATTTTCTATTCAGGAAGATCTGGGAGGAGGAACAAATGAGGACAGACTAGAAGGAAGAAGATCTCATCAAGATATCAAAGAAAGGAGATCTGAACAAGGGTGAGAACTACAGAGGAATCACACTACTGTCAGTAATAGGAAAAGTCTTCAACAGAGTGTTGATGAACAGGATGAAATATTCAGTAGACACACAACTTCGAGATCAACAGGGTGAATTACGTAATAATCGGTCGTGCACTGACCGAATCATGACACTATTGAACAATTAGTTGAGTGGAACTCGTCACTACACATTAATTACATCGACTATGAGAAGGCATTTGACAGTGTGGATAGGCGAATCTTCTTCGACACGATGGAGTACCTGAGAAAATCGTCAACACTATCCGGAATTTATACGACGGACTACAGTGCACAGTGGTGCATAGAGAACAGCTGACAGATGCATTCCAAGTGAAGACTGGAGTCAGACAATGCTATCTACTCTCACCCTTCCTCTTTATTCTAGTGGTCGACTGGATTGTGAAGACCTCGATATCTGGGGGAAAGCATGGAATACAATGGACAACTTGCATGCAACTAGACGATTTGGACTTCACAGATGACCTGGCACCTGGCCCTTCTATCCCATTCACACCAACAAATGCAAATGGAGACAACCAGTGTAGCAGAAGTCTCTGCATCAGCGGGCCTCAACATACACAAAGGAAAAAGCAAAATCCTCAAATACAATATGGAGGACACCAACCCAATCACACCTGATGCAAAAACTCTGGAACAGCTGGAATCTTTCACATACCTCGTCAGCATAATCGATGAACAAGGACGATCTGATGCAGACGTAAAGGCGAGGATTAGCAAAGCAAGAACTGCATTCCTACAATTGAAATATACGTGGAACTCAAAACAACTGTCAACCAATATCAAAGTAACAATCTTCAATACGAACCTCAAGACAGTCAGTTTTATTGTACGGAGCGGAATTCTGAGAACTACTACAACCATCACCAAACATCTACACGTATTTATAAACAATTGTCTACACAAGATACTCAATGTTCGTTGGCCGATTAACATCAACAATAGTCTAATGTGAGAGAGGACAAACCAACTTTCAGTTGAGGAGGAAATTAGAAAAACACATGGGAAGTGGATAGGACATGCATTGTGGAAATCATCAAACTGCATCATGAAGCAAGCACTAACTTAGAATCCTGAAGAGAGACGAAAAAGAGGAAGGTCAGAGAACACCCTGCTTCGGGAATCGGAAGCAGACATGAAAAGGATGAATAGCAATTAGAAAGGACTGTTCAGGACAGAGTTGGATGGAGAATGTTGGTGAGCGGTCTATACTCTTCTTCGACGAGGGGCAACAGGAGTAAGTAATTAAGTACAAGTGTCGTTTGTAAAAATCAGTGATAAGCTAGTTTACTGTTCTTAAAATTATGAAATGATGCTTTCACTAAATTTATTTGAAACACCCTCACAAATAATAAGTGCAAAAATGCATTATAATCCTAGTTAAAACAAAGAACTAACAGTTCGATAGCTTTTGTATGAAGTATAATAAGCTCAAAGGAATTTGGTGTGGTCAAAATAACCTTGTATATGAACTTACATCAGATTTACGACAAACAAGTTTCATGTAACAAACGTTATCTTCACGATGAGCGACAGTCCATTCCAAAGGTTTAAAATTTGAATGATACACCTAAAAAGGCAGAAACGATCACAGTGAAACAGAATATCATTGGTTACATCTAATAATGAAAATTACTGTCAAATGTGGAACATTCTAAAAAAACTGTTTTGACAAATAATTATTTAGATATTCGCATTTAGATACTATAAATATAACTAGCGTAAGAAATATTTTCGTATGCTGAGACTTAAGTTTTAGTTACGAATATAATAATGTATCCAGGAAAATATTTACAACTGATTATTGCTACTGTTCGGTGGAAATGCAAAAAGCTGGAAGTTTACACTAATAAGAAATAAATATTGGAAGGTTTCATTCACTAAACCCAGAGACAACTAATCAGTGATTACAGGGTGTGAACAAACACTGTTCGACTGCACGACTACCGAAAAGCAAGTACAAATAAAATTTTTGTTGAAACACTGTACAAATTAACTTTCTCATCAGCATTGTGGCATTATATGGTGAACACTCGATAGACGAATTCGTTGTAGTAAGGTCAGATATTCCTCAACAATGACAGCTTTGTATTGAATAAATGATTTATTATTACAGCTTGATAAAAATATTAATTTAACATTGCTAGCTGAACTTGAGGTGTGCAGTCATTAATTTCATACACGTTACATTTGTATTGGCCAATGAAAATAGGAATCATGAATGACACCGATCATGCCACCAGTAAACTAGGTTGATTTAATGATTTAATCATCTAGTACGGCGATTATTTGATTTATACATAAATTGGTTTCTTCTAGTGCGTAAATATTCACCGTAGTGATCTTTTTGTCAGAAGATTTATTCATATGATTTTCGTTTGTTCCAATGTCACAGTGTGTTAAGATCTTTTAACATGATACCTATAATCAATTATTAAAACAAAATGATGGTGGCTAACGGGGAAGATATTTATTGAACGAATGTGATTTGTTAGTGTATTACAGTGCTGTGAGCTGTTACTGTATTTGACCGAATTCAATGAGACTAATATTCTAAAAGGTTTATTTCAATGTCAGCATTTTGAGAACAATCATTTTCTAGGTTTCGATAAAATTTATATATTGTGGCCAGTAATGAATTTTCCATTAAGAAAAAGAGGCAATAAAATATTTCCAGACATACCTCAATATCCTTATCACCATATTTTTCAATTGCATCTTCTTCACTCAATCCACAAGCCCCATATTCAAGTGGAGTGAAAACAGTTGTAGCAACATTGGAATAGTCAGTCTAAATGAGAATATATACAAACAGAAACAATTATGAAAAATATATAGATGTAAAAATCTACATAGTCTGGTGCTGATAAATGAAACAAAACAGTCAGCTAATCAAAGGCCTTATATTTTCTTTTGTTTGATCATGAAGATGGGATATTTATTTATTATTTATATAGAAACATGTGGTTGAAGGTCAAGAATATGAACGTAGATAGTGATATTCAATCAGTTATTTGCTTAAGACCATTTATTTACTGCGAAGTACGGAAGTTTTATGCCTTCCGGATGGTCAAACTTAGCTGGGTTATATATTGCTTTAACAGAAAACGAATGTACGTTGAGCAATAAATAGGAACTTGAATTAAAATGAATGGATAAAACGAAGTTTGAAGGATTGTGAGTTCTGTTAGTTTAAACTTACTAGTTCAGTTGCACCAGCAAACAAACGTTTAGCCAAGTAGCGCCCAGCTTGAATAGCCACGGGAGTTAATTGTGGTTTTCCAGCATTGATATCTCCGATGGCATAAACATTACTGACTGTAGTTTGTTCATCATCTGTGCATACAACTCGACCATCCCTGAATGATTATACATTTCAATTATGAAAAATCAAACAAAATGAAGGTATTACAATAAATCGTTCTTGAAACTAGTACAGAATTAACTATATACTGAACATGTACCCCAGTAACAAACGAAATTAGACAAACAATTGAATTATTACAACCAACTCAAATAAACACCAATGAGAAAGCCTAACTGCCATCATGTTCAAATTGGCATAATAACATAGAATCTCACAGGAACATCGATAGTCTCAGTTTGCTATACTTACAAACAACAGAGAGAGATAGCAATGAAAATAAATAAGGATATAAGTCAAACAAATGAAAAAGTGATCATACATTCAAAAGTTAGAAAACAAGCATCTACAAAAATAACCAATTTTAAGATATTTTACGTAAGATATTCAACTGGAAAAAGAAAAGAGAAATGTGAAATTTGCATAGGTTCTCTTCAATGCATTTAGTTCTAATAGTAAACTTTTTTTGACTTCTTCACCCTTCAAATCCCTTTCTACCGTGAATTAGAGTTAATTTACTACAAATGTTACTCAGTTTCGCATACAAAAAAAAAGATTGATTTATTTTATTTACATAATCACATGAGTAATTTACAAATACTACTAGGTAAGGATCAAACTTGTGAATCGGTTATTGTTTCGTAGTTATAAAAACTTAAGTAACCAAGTATTTGGAAATGAGATTTACATGATAACCCATCAACAGATCTGTTATGGCGTTTTTTGTATTATCACCGTATTAGTTAATTAACTAACCTGTTGTAAAGTAAAAGAGCTATATTGTTTAAAATCTAGTTATTAATCAATTAGAGTAGTATATGTTTGCTCAATATGTGTTAAAAACAAGAGCTACTCTAGCTTTAACGTCAAACCATCATCTACCCATTTCTATAATTACTTTCTAGTGAATGGTCTTATATATTGTTTAATCAAGGAGAATTCAGTAAGGAAAAATGGATGAGGGAAATCGATTGTAGATATAGTAGTTATTTATCAACAGTATCAGTCAAATTGTAAGTTTTTCCGCTTATCAACAAGATAATTCAATGTTAAATCAAAAACCAAACTGAATAATGATCATATCATCATGTATGACTTGTTCTGAGATGGATACCCCAAATCTTTATTGAGACATCCATGGCCTGTAGTAAATCAAGTCGGGGATGAGGAGTAGTTACATCATGATATTAAATTATGATAGTTGTATATTGTGAATCGAATGAAGTTATAGTTTGAAATGTTAAATTTCGACTTTATAGTAAAACAGAATCACACTTAAAATGACACCTAATATTTTGAAATTGGTCATGGATAAGGGGTTATGAGTATGCACCTGCAAGCATTCCCAATTCAGAATGAACCAACAATGTAGTACTCACCAGTTTTTATTACTTCAGTAGTTGATATCAGTCTGGGTTAATATGTCGAAAAACCGTATTTTTAAAAACTTAAAACATTGATTACAACCTACTTGTCTAGTTTAACACCCACGGTTGTACAAAGAACCTTCGATAATTGTGGTTCACGACCAACAGCAAAAATGACCTACAAAATAAAGATGACTGATTAGATTATTATCATCATGTTGCGTGGTTTTATCTATGTTACTAAATATGACGATATCAACAGTAATCTACTCATGATAGATTTTCCACAATTAACTGAAATAGTGTTACGCCGAGATTTAACAAAATGATTAGTTACAAAGTACATTAAATGAGTGATATATTACAATTATTTGATGTGCCTAAAATCATAATAATCAATTCGTGTGAGTATTTTGTTAAAAAAACATCATTAACTGGTTGACTACACAAAATTACTATTCTTATCATTCATTTAATAACTTGGACCAACTGATGTTTATGCTAATTCTTATGTATCAATCTTCCTAACTAATTTGCGAACAAATAAAAAGATTTAAATTACAACACTTAGAAACTCGAGAACCCAATATACTCGACAGAAATTTGATTTTTAGTACGCTGACCGCAGTCTTTCTAAGCGAGGAACTGTTGAGGAAACAGCTTAAGATGTTTGATTCTCGGTTTTGAACTTATTAAGGTTTAGTATGGGTATACATTCAAACAGGCTGAGGAAATCAGGCAGAACAACAGACAGCAAACTAATCATCAAATAGAGACATTAGGGCAAAATCTGGCAGAAAAGTATAGCAGTTAAAGTTGTTACAATTTGTAACAGTATAAAAAGAGAAAATTACATTCAACAAAACAAAGATAATAAGGGTTGTTAAGGTAATTCTATTAAGGAAACGAAATATATGCTTGCTTCTGCTAGTTATAACGTTACCAAGAAGTCAATTTATCAGTGGACAGAACAGCATAATACTGAACTATATGACTACGAAACACCAAATAATGCAGAATGAAATGAGAAGTCTGAAAAAAACTAACCATTGGTTGTATTGCAATGTGATCAAATGACGCCATTAATCTATGTAGTCACTAACAGAATTTGATTAGGAATATGTCTACGGATTCCGAGGTTGCAAATATTGAGGAATAGAAACAACAATAGATTTGATCTTATTACAACCGTTATATTTGATTTATGATCAAAAACATCTGAAACTTTGATGTATTTACATTAAAATGATTAGTTTGTTGTATAGGTAATGAGTCGAACATAAAATGTTGGTATAATAAAGTATTGTAAGTGGAAAAAGGATTAGTAGTTAAGGTATTTGACTTCCGACCACTAAATTCCGGTCTCGAACTCCGCTCCACCTAATTTAGTTTAGGAGACGAGACAGGATCATAACTCCTTAAACTTACAATGTGGCTTATACCCAAGTACCTGGTAAATGAGTCAGCATAGTATATAACACACAATTAAAAAAGTAGATAACTCAAAACTGAAGATGATGGGGATTGTTAACAACTAATCGAGCATTAACTATTTGACTGAGTGATGGATGTTAAGAAAAAGTAAAATAAAACTACAGAACTGTCAGTAATTTGATTCAATGGAATCTTAAAATCGAATGAATAAGAGTTAATTTTAATAGTTCAAATAAGATATCATAATAGACAGAAAATGGATTTGTAAATGCGTCCAGTGATTCCAATGAATCATATCTGCTCCACTTAACATTCTTCAATATAAAAAGTGAAAACAGCTGTAATTATGTGATCAAATGTTTAGTTTATGGAAATATCAATGAATGTAACAAGTGAGCAAATTTATCCCCATTAGCAGTTATTAGCTAGCTACATCTTTATCAATTGATTAGTATTCTAATCATTTTGTCAAACATCTTGTCAACTATTAAAAATGATCTTCCCTTTAATAAAATGACAGCATTATCGTAATATTAATGCAAAACGTTCAAGAAAGAATATGGATTTGATGTAAAAACATACCGTTTCAAATTCTTCTTCAAACTTTTTACCGTCGGTATAATGACCCTTAACAAGTAAAAGTCCAGGCTTATTATTTTCAGTATCTACCGCTTTCAGTTGTTTGATCTAATGATAGAGAAAAAAAGCCAATTATACTTTATAAATAAGAGTACTGTTTTGAAATTGTTACCAATACATTTTTACTAGGTAAATATTTAAATTATAGAAACTCATTAGAATTGTAATGGTACTTTAAATTTTATACTTTTCAAATACTATTGATAACTAAGATTGCTTCTCAAAAACTAGATGAAGATACTTTAAATTAAAATGGAAAAGTATTTTAAATGAAAGAAATTAGAAAAATGATTGATCATAGCTTAAATTTTCTTTTAATTTATACAAAATAAGTAGAGCTACACTGATTAAACATAAACTTTCTGTCTTCTGGGTAGTTTTAAGCAGTCGATATATAAATATATCTAACCAAGGAAAGTACATTGTCAATAAAAAACTAATAAGTTATTTTGCTTAGCTAAAATGATATGATGAACACAACTTTAGTTTGTCAGAAACAGGTGATAACTCAGAGAGTAAATAGGATCAACAATTCTGGCAACGAGATTTATTTAACTTAATTGTAGTAATATTACACTAGTAATCCTTAGACGAGCTTAACGTTAAAATTACTGGGAATAGCCCAAGACTACTGTATTCAAAATTTTAAGAGATTGCCAATATAACATTATTCTTTAATTTAAAGGTTGTGGCTTCTCTGGTTGAGTCACAAGAATGTAAGGATTTGAAATAATTGTAGGATTGAAATAAAATTTATTTAAATAACAAGTCTGCTTCCTTTGATCATTATTCAGCCCTTGTCAATAGGGCAAAATTTCTGATTTTATGAAGAATTATTATTACAAATACTAATATATTGTTGGACCAGGGAAGTACTACTCACTGCCTTCTTGTGGTGGTTATGTTGCTTACGAAATTGAGAGGACGAAAAGCAAATGTCCGGCGCTTTAACCGGGCCAGTGGAAACAATGAGTCCACCTAGGGTAGTTGGAAAACTCTGATTTCAAACCAATAGTGCACATGGGCTCCAGTATGCTGAAGGAACAAACGGCGTATGAAAAAATCGTTGGTCACCGGCTATTATGGGAATGCATCTCCTTACGATGTTCCACTGCCTTGTGAATCCGACCTTTAGGTCGAAGGCTCGGGGTGTGGCCCCCTAAGAAAACCACCTGTTTCAGCCTGAGGACCCAAGCAGTATCACAGCCCACACACAAATCAAGTGACTTGTGTGGCGCATATGTATTCTGTGCCCTTTTGTACTAACATTTATATGTTCAAATAAATATAATAAGAAATAGTTGAGTAGCAAAAGTCTGCACTTTAAATGTTTTTCTATTAAACTATAAACATTTCATTATTTTGTTTTGGAATTATTTAAGAAATACATTACTAACCTCATCTGGTACACATAACTTTGCAAACTTGACTCCATGATTCTCCATGTAGTCACCAACCTTTTCAGCCATTTGTTGATCAAAACCACGAAGTAAAATGGAACGAACCATAACGGTAACATCACCGCCTAAACTAGCAAGGAAACCAGCACATTCCAGTGCAACGTAACTTGCTCCAATGACCAGTGTTTTGCCCGGGAAGTATGGCAAAGAAAATAAATCATCACTGAAAAGGTTAAGCGATTCACAAATGCATATAGTATGTTTCCCAACTCAACTTAGTAAGCAACATAATTTAGTGCGATGCTTAGATAAAATAGATAATTTTTATGACTGTCATAAATATTGAATCAACTTGAATCTAGCGTAGCAGAAACGCTTACTCTGTATAAATCGGTAAGCAAACAAAAGTGAGCATCCGGGAGATATTTGTATATATACAAATCGTACAATTTATAACAGCATAGCAAGATCAAGAGCAACAGCCAGTGACTTCATGAAATTATGTCTTGGTTTACCTTCTACTTTTCTAACCCATTTATACTCTAGTCAACATTGCAACATCCGGGTAGCTGGTTGTTGGGTATACACAGCAAATTCCAGTTATGTCAATCAATGAAGATTTACAACCATACCAAATGATTTATTAACTTTATCCAACTCCAACATTGCTCACTAAGTCTCACTATACGCGGCCTACGCTTTGGAGGTGCCTATAATCAAAAGCCTGTAGCCTACAGACGTTATCGATTCTCAGACGTAGAGTATTACAGAGCGGTTTATCATGCAGTGAATTCATCCTTTGATAAGTACATAGACATCTCCCCAAGGTCACAACTAATCTATGTTCGCAAAAAACCAAGTGAGCTTTCTGAATCAGTCCTAAACACATTGTTGTGTAGGGTATTCAAATGACTAGATAATGTTAGGGTGAGAACAACGATATATGGGATGTTTGGAAAATAGTCAGAATTAAGAGAACTCCTCAGCACTTAGTCTCTAAATAAGATGACTAAATTCTCAACTACGCTTCATCTCACACTAGATGAGATCAAGATTATCTCAAAAAACTTACTTATTATCCAACAAATATGAAAAGTGAACAGTACAATCATCTAGCTACTTAATTAGCATCAAGTTTACGGCAACATGTAGCTCGGTGTTGCCGTCAAAGGTTGACAAGGATAACCAAATAATACCTGAAAATGTGGTTTACGTTGGACAAAAATCAAGGCTATTGGTTAATGGAAACCACAAAATCACCAAACATACAATTGTTAACCAGTTTATTAGTAGTAGGTAAAATAAATAGGTAGCTCATTTAGTATACATCAGGAAACTATATGAGCAATGCACATGTAATCAAATTCAACAAACATTTGGACAAGATATGTAAAGGGCCAAATGGATACATGATTATATTCAATAAAGCTAAATGCATAACAACTTATTCACATATTATTTTCTTGTTGCGCATGGATGTATTGATAAACATAACCAGTAAAATGATTTAAGAAAATACAACAAACCTTGTAATCCCATATTCAACCGCTCCAGGTATTTCTGGGTATTTTGGGCGTTCACCAGTAGCTAAGATAATTTTGTCTCCAGTTATTATAGATACTTTTTGATTCTTATCTGTAATCTGTATGGAGTGAAGATTTTTAAAGAAACTTTGACATCACAATTGTTTGGTTTTCATACCACGATAAAAAACAATTAGTACCCGATATAAAATTAGATTTAATACAAATTTTGAAAGAAAACAGAGGGTAGTCATTAGATGTTGAAACTCCACCTATGGGAATACAACACCAAGACTTTCGAAGTCAATCGTACATTGTATTGTGCGTTAGAATATTACCTTAAGCATTAACAAACTAAACTTCAGGAAGGTCGTATTAAAAAAAATGAGGTCATTCAATATGGTTTAAAAATAAACTCAAACTATGATGTAGCTCAACAACGAAATCATATAGAAACTAGTCCCATCGAAAAGATGTAAAATAGGGAAGGAAAATAACAAAAACATCAACTGAAAATAATATCTGAACCTAACATATAGTTGTCAGATATATTTATCCATACTTAGGGTGTAACACAAGTTTACATTAAAATTGTAGGTATGCCTTTAATAACAAGAACTAGGTTTAGAAACTTATGTGTTTGCTCTTCACTTAAAAAAGTGGTGATTTACACAATAAACCAACGATAGGTAGTTGTTGTCAGATTATGAATGGGTAGTGATGAACAGAGAATTCTCTCAGAAACAAAAGTAATCACAACTGTTTATTAAACTCCACATCTGCTTAAACTTTAGACATGAAATAAATGAACAACATTTTCTGCAAAATTACCGCACGATTTGGAAATTGAGTGGAATAAACAATGATAAAAATTCAAAAAAAATAGAAAATAAGGCACACAATTGACCTTAAACAAATATTTTAGGATGTTTACCCAGACAAAACATACCTGCACCTCATGAGGGCTTATAAGCATCCCTTTAGCATTCAGATACGTGACTTGATTATCTCTTAGTGCAACTTTATAACCCCAGTTCAAAGAACCGATGTGACTTTGAACCCCCTCAACCATAGTTGACCAATTATGCGAAACTGAAATTAGAAGACATAATGCTAGCAGTAATGAAAACACAACAAAGTTTAAATTTCCTATATGATACCTTATAAAATGTATATGTGATTTCAAACCATAGCTTGCAGAAAATCCTTAGGAAAAAGGGTCATAAGGCTCTAGCTTATCACATCCATGTAAGTATTTAATACATGTCGATAATAAAATATATCATGCTCATCTATACAGTAGTATCAGGCTATAAGAGGTACATATCAAAAATAGATAAATACCAAGTGAGTTCAAAATGTAAAGACAAAAAAATAAATGAGTCATCAGTGTGCTATAATTTGTTAGGCTACTGTCACCACAGGAAGGAACATTAACCACTAAAAGCCTTGAAGCATATATTTTATGAACTCCGTTTATTAAAACTTTTGAACTATTATTTGCAATTTCTAGGGTTAGGCAAAATAGTAATCCCTCTGGGAAGTTACAGATGGCCAATGTGTCACATGTGGTTTCTAATTAAACAACTTCCAAAAGCAGTACACCGAAGCTTAAGTACTAATGTGGTGTGTGCTACTGATGTCTACAGATATAAGTAGTACGTATCATCAATAGAAAGTGAAAATGTTTGTTGGAAGGTTAAAAACAATCGAAGAAGAGAGAACGAGAACAGAGAATGATTACTGTGGGAATGAAGGAACAATAAAGTCTGAGATGATTGATTGACACTTTGCAAATGAAGTATTTAGTGTATGGTTCTTAGATCTTACGAAGATATTCTGTAATTTTCTATTCAAAAACATTTGGTTGTCTCCACTTGTGCTTTCGTTCACTACACTAATATCACTTGTAGTTGACAAAAACTGTCCAAAAGAATGTAAATACGTTTAAAAGCGAATAAGTACCCGATATTATAAGACACACAGGTATAAGGTTTCAGTCAACCTATTCCTTACCTCAGTTATTTCGAAAGTCTAAATCATTTACTGAAGTACATAGTGGTCGGCAAGTAATAAAAAGTTAGTATTTTCATAAGTTAAGGTCGATGACAAATTGCATGTCTTAATGTGGTCACTAATATGCTTCATTTTAAATAATATAGTTAAAGGATTGTAAAACAACCTGGCAAGAACTAATCAGTTACAATAGTTAGAAATCCCCTTATTTGACTAATAAATACCAGACAAGAACTTGGCAAATGATAGAAAATACTGTCAAGTCAATGTGTTAATGAAACACACAGTGGAACTGCTATCCCTTGGATTAGACTACTAATTTTCTGATTTGTTTCTTAAGATTTTAATAAACATTGTGGGTTTTCGCATCAATACATCACCGAACCAAATCTGTGAAAGTAAGCCACTTATCTTAGTGGAGATCTTATAAACATAAATTACGAAGGCAGATGATGGTAAATACCGACTATAACGAGTCTAACGAAAATTGTGTGATCATTTTACTTAGAAACAAATGAGCCATCATATTGTTACTTTAATTTCATCTGCAGACTATCACGTTATGTGTGAAAATACAACACTGATGTTTTATATCTAGTAGACTAAATTTTCACTGAACCATAATGAATGGGTGTTCAGAAAAATTAATTATTAAGAAGTGGTGGTAAGTTTCGTATTAAAAGGAGGTTGGACAAAAAAGAAAAACAAACGTTACTTTTCGATCGATCCAAACTCCATCCGAAATGTTCTGCGTCTTCCAAAGCATGACCTATCAATCATAAAAACATCATATCATTAGATCACATAGGCATATGTGATGAGGCTGTACCGAAAAATGTAAATTTCATATAGATGCTATCCACAAGAAAATTAAAACTCAGAGAGCCGCGGTCGCTTCGTAAAACGATTTAGATCACACTGAAAGTCTAGGTTATAGTTATCCTATTTACTAAAGAATAATGGCTAAATACCGAAACGATTTATTGAAAAGCGTACTTAAGAGTCCAGCTTGGTGCATCAATTTTTTCGGGATACATCCGACGTTTACACACGTCCCACCTAATCCCCAGGTGGTACCTATTGGAGTAGGTTCTACATAGTCCAAAACGGCTGTTTTCGCACCGTATTTAGCAGCCTCCTAAAGGATAGAAAACAAAAATAACATGTACTGACATTTGACAACAAATCGAACTATAAATTACATTGGCTTGCCCTGAAATTGAAATTAGATTACCCGTCCTGAGAGTTGAGTATGTGACAGCGTAAATCAGTGAACGATTCAAACCCTTCATATAATGGTTGTGACCAGTGGTTGAGAACAGTTTCGCATCGGTCACAATGGAACAGATGGATCTACGCTTTGTCATTCTTTCGATTTGAAATCTTGAAGTTATTTTATACCACTTATTCCACCAATTAATTATTTCGTTTCGAATCATAATTTTTATGCTCATTCCCTTTTACGATCACTAATACTTCTAATACTTTGGTATTAATCCTATTATTCTCTTATGTTGATGTGATGTGGCAACTTGGACTGATGTACCTATCTGCCTAATTCTATGGCTTTGATGACTGGGTAACTGATAATCAGAGATAGGACTCCCTTAGCCCCACTGAAATCGATTGGAATATTCATACATTATCGACAGAAACGAGTCTAAACCAGGAAGGGCGTGAATACACACGAGCCAAAAGGGTTATGATTTTAATCTTTCCTTAGGTGATGAATGGATGACTTTATGATAGATATATGGTTGGTTCTGACGCAATTTTGGTTAGTTTGTAATGCTTCTCCAAAATAAAATAAAAATGATACGATTCACAAATCACAGGAAACACAAATTGGGAAATGCGTACGAGCCGTGAATTGAAATAAACTACTGAGAACAATTTTCTAATGTTTGACCGATTATCTTCAGACAATAATTACGACCATTTTGAAGAACCTCCTAAAAGCCTACAATCAATTGGACTATTTAATGTTTATTGTGAGTTATTCCCGAATTAAATTATTTCTTGTCATTAGGTGACATATGAAAGAAGTAAACAAGAAATACGAACCCGATTGCTAAAATCTGACCACTCAAAATGATCATCCTACTCAATATTTACATTAAATAAGAATGATTGTAGAGAAATATTTTGGGTAGTACACATTACACAATGAAAAGTAATACCCGTAGCAAAACCCAACGTTCTGTGGTTGGGATAGTTTCATTACACGCTAAAGTAGGACTGAACAATGCATTAATGCCGAACGCTTTTCGAATAGGATATGCGCAAATATGTACTGAAATGGAACTTTAGTTTTACAAAAACTGTTTTGGTCTGTAAAAGATGCAGATTAATCAGAAAAGTTAAGTTAAATTTGTACTCTTTGCAAAAGCATAATGCGGAAATCAACAAAAGTGAGCAAGTCTACGTAAACTGGGCAAACACAAATCAAAAACAGAAAACCAAACGAAGGATTAATAAAGTTATAGGTCTAAAAAAAGTCAACCAATGAAAGTATCTGTATTACTAAGACTGACTACGGTGTATGTTACACAAGTTATCTAAAATCAAAACAAATGAGTGTACAGAAGAGTATGAGAGTTGATCCTTTATCTGTATTTCTTGAACCGACGGTTGTTTGGACTTACTCAATGCATATGTTTCTAGACAAAGTTTTTCATTGAGTTTCTCCAGATAAATAAATCATGTTACAAAAGACTTTATATGAACACTAGCAATCGAATCAGCTCACGATGAACTACAGTTCGAATTGGATATACCTGCTATTGTTGATCAAGAATGTTTAATTTCCACTTTAATTTAATTTGCACTTTGTCATAAACATCGTTCTAGTGTTAATGGTTCACTTGCTTTTCACCCTACAAGATATGTAGATGATGACACTTTTTGGAGATAAAACACAAGTCTTTTATGCAAATAGTGTGGAACCAGATATATTTAGGATGTATTCGTTAGTCTTTTCAATTCAGTGTTATTCATATAAATGTATGCTACTTCATATTTGGCAGCGGTGGTTGAAAACTAGAATGGACACAACTATTTCTGAACCTAGTACAAAAACCATACACTTCCGTCAAATGACCTTTAACAGACTTAGCAGTCATCACAAGAGGTTTTGATAAGCTATTCATAAACTACACTCGGTCGGTTTGAATGAAGACGTATACAATAGAGTTGATGAAATCTGTTCGCGTCAACTCTCTGAGCCTGCCTTTCAGATGGAAGAGACTCAAACGTCAGACGTTTATTCTGCTCACTTGAACCCCTATTTATTGGTTGGCATTCGAGACCTGGTTAAAACATGAACCATGCTTACTTGGTGAATTTAGTCATCTGAGGATACTGTAGCTATTGAATGAACAGGTACCTTTGAAATGTGTTCAATTTAATGAGAATACGTACAAAGAAAAAAGATTTGATATCTATCGTAACAGAAAGAAAGAAGTACCTTTCCAGCAGCAAGCCCACCAGATCCTCCACCGATAACTATCAAATCATAGTCATACTTGCTTTCATTGACAATACTCGTCAGTTCATTATTACGGTGGTATTTCAATACCATCTGAGAATCCCCTTGAACAACTCATCAAGGAGTTTCATATTACTTACCGATGAATTTGCCCCTAACAAACATTTGAGGAACTGTTTCAATTTTAGAGAAGCTGGCTAAGGACTTCTGGATGGCCGAACCATTGGCTAAAAAGGAATAAAAGAGAGTTTTGACATACATAATTGATCTAGTTCAATTGTAGCATGCTTAATCTTTGCTTCAGCCAAAACATCCTTCACCTACAACATAAAATACATGAACGAAAATCGACCACCAACATTTTTGCAGTAAGGACAAGTCGTCTTGCTGAATAATATTACAGCCGCTGAGTCTATCGTTTTTCGTAGCCATTGGGATGTTCCATCAACTGGAGGCATGGTGTATGGCTGGAATAATAAAAAATTCAAATGTTAGCAAAGAAAAAACAAATGAGCCCACAAACTCGACTGAACGAAGAACTACTGGGTACTTACAGTTTGACATGCAATTAAAACAAAATCGTTTCGTCTGGATGTATGAAACATTTTGTGCTGTAAGAAGAGTAAATTCTAAGGGACCAACTTCACTACAAACATGTAACAAGAACTACTAGCACATTTGAGATGACATTTTAATAATGTGTCACAAATAATCATAATTAGACGTTAATATAGATATAAACTGTGAGTAGTTAAAAAATTGAAAAACAATAAAATGTGTAAAGGTAACTTAGTGAATATTAGTGCTGACAATGACTAGTGATGCACTCACTGCACTAAAAATTCAAGATAAAATTTGTGCTAGATTACTAACCGGAAAATTAAAAACCGCTGTCCTACCTTATGTATGTTTCGGTGCCAAAAAAAGTCACTTGAAGATCGAATATTTCAGATTCCCCAATAGTGGGGTTACTGAATACGTATGTAGAAAGTGCAGACAATCAGGTTTTCGGAAAAATACTGTTTGGGTAACATAGGTATGAGGCATCGAACACATGTTATGACAACTAACTACACGCAAAAAAGCAGCTATCAGCCAACGACAATAAGTTTCAAGCTTAGAATCCTAAGTTGTCTTTATATGCAGCCCTATGGAGGTAATCTACTCAGACGTCTGAAGTGCTTCTCAATGCTTAATAAGACTAATATAAGGAGAAAAACCTCGCAAAACTAATAATAATGTAGTACGTGATTGTGAACGTTTTTGATGGAAAGATGCTAATCGACATCTGGCCAGTGACCATGATCTTAGTAATTGAGTAACTAGCAACCATAAGCAGGCATCAGCTATGCTATTTGAAAGTTAAAAGCCTTACAAGGCTATTTTCATTACCAGAAGAAATGCAAATCTTTCGGCCACTAGATGGGAATAATGAGAATATAAGCTGACGTAAATAAAAATATTTACGACATAATTCATCCACTTTTCGCATGCAAAACAACATTTTACCGATTCATTTCTACGGTTCCATGTGCATAATAAAGGGAGACACACTTTGTGAAATCGACTTGCGTTTATACAGAGACTTCTAAACCAAGACATCAGACGGTATCGCTGTCAAGAGGATGAGGTTTGATTTGATACAATGCAACAAAATGCAGTGCAAAAAGATAAAAATCCTATAGATATAAACATCAGAAACGCGAACCATACCACAAATGCATTCAAATCACGAACTCGGCAGAAACCCCAAGTATTTATACTTCGCGCCGGTAAGTAGGTGTGATCGAACGGTTGCAACTGGCCAATCATGTTGAAACTCTATTCGCTTGATGTCATTATAAAGCATTTGACTTCAAGGTCCATTTTTTTGCAGATTAACCTGAGTTCACACATATGTGTTGATAGTTCGTTAGTCACTTTAATTAGCGACTGTAAGTACATCGTTAATATGAAAAGACGAGTCAATTAGGTAATATTCCTCAGCTTTATGCAACATTGAAATTCATAAATTGTGACTCACACACTACTGCTGTTTTTTTTAAAAGGTTAGATTTATATGTTTCAGTTCCAACAATGGGGGAATGAGCATGCAAAAACCCTCTTGAATACGGGCCTACGGTTATGGCTTATTAACCTTGACTCATAAATCCAACTTAATATCGTGGTATATTGCACTACCGGTTCCCGATTTGACGATGATTTGCGACACTTTGACTGGGGTATATGGATCTTCTACACTGAAAAACTAACGGAACAAAGTATTTGAACACACTGCCGTGTTAAGTGACTTCTCAAAACCAGTAGTTTTGTAGGTTTTCAACACTGATTGTGTAGGGCCAGTAAAATTTCAAATGCCAAACCATCCGTCAGTCGAGTCAATGGATATCGAACAGTTCACTGCTACCTGTCGAGTTCAACGGCAATCAACGCGCATCAGTTAATTACACGCCATGAACGGTCACATGTTGTGGTGGTCGCATTGTTTTTTTTGTACCTGCTCATACTAATATATTTTTGTAATAGCATCGTTTGTGTGGTAGAGTCATCAAGGAAACTGAAGATGTCACAGGTATTCAGTGTTTGACAACGCTTTTACCAGCAACACTTTCTAATATAATTTGTACCCATCGAGAGAAATCAAAAGACAGGGTCGAGGGGATCGGAAGAGTGTATTTGGTGATAACCAATATATCGGAATTCTCTGATCTAATCTGGCCACCGATTGCGGCAGATGTTGAGCACAGCGTTACCACACGTGATCTGGTGAGGATGCGTGACCGAGCGCCTGCTAGACGAGTCCACTAAAACATATGGTCAGCATCCAATGTCGAAACCCCCCTTCCTAGTGGGGTAGTGATGACCCTAAGACGTGGCCAGCCAGAAGTTTAAACCCAACGAGTCTGTCGTTGGTAAACACTCTTCTGATAGCTTACTAAGTTTAGCAGCGTCTGGTCGTCTTTCCTTACTATATCGGACCGAGGTACAACATAGTAAAAAAAGAAAAAAGTATAATGAAAATTTCGGTTCCTCGTAAACTGCATCGTTCTTTTCTAGCCGTCCTGGAAAAGAAAAAAGAAAATGTAAGTGCATGTCGAAATACACTCGTATGTACGTAAAAACGCAATGTCGGCGAAAAAAAAGGAAAATAAACTCAAGCACACGTAATAGCGTTAAAAAAATTTTATCGTTTTTTAAAAAATAAAAATATACATATATATAGCATATTAAAATTGTTCTTTTTTGAAAATTATTATATATCGTAAAAAGAAAAAAATCGAGATAATATAAAATGTCGAGTAGTGCCTTACATGCAGTAGTCGTTTAAATGTTCTGGAAACCTCACTCTTCTTCCAGAATGTGTCGTTTTAAGTTTATTTTCAGACACATTCGGAGTGTCATCGCTAGTGTTGGTTGTTGGTTGAGGAATTATGAGTGTAGGAGTTGTGTTGTGCGATTGTATCGAAGGAAAGTCGACGTGAATAGGATTTCCTTTTAAATACGCTGCTTTTAAGCGGTCGATGCTGATGCTATAGTTTGTTCCGTTCTTATCGACTATATAGTACTTAGATTCGCGTTGAAGAACCTTGGAAGGTCCTTCGTATGCTGATTCGAGTGGTCGTCGATATGCGTCTCGACGAACGAAAACGTGTGTACTATATTGTAAGTCAGGTTGAACGAAAACATCGGTGGATTGTGGTCGTGTGAAAGCAGGTTTAACTGAACGCATTGCGTTTGTAAGCCTGTTCGTGTAGGAGGTTAGATCCATGCTCACTGAAGAGGATGAAGGATCCACGAATTCTCCTGGAAGTCGAAGTGTCGTTCCATAAACAAGTTGAGCCGCAGTGTATCCAATGTCAGCTTTCACTGCATTGCGGATACCTAGTAAGACGAGTGGAAGAGCATCGGTCCACTGTGAAACTTTTGTAGCTGATAGTGAAGCTTTTAGTTGTCGGTGAAAACGTTCTACCAACCCGTTTGCTTGTGGATGGTAGGCGGTCGTTCGGAAGTGAGTGATTCCTAAAAGTGATGTCAGACGACGGAAAAGTTCAGATTCAAACTGACGTCCGCGGTCTGTAGTGATGGTTGAAGGGCAACCGAAGTTTGCTACCCATCGTTCGACGAAGGTTCGGGCCACTGTTTCAGCAGTGATGTCCTTGATAGGTACTGCTTCTGGCCATCGGGTGAAACGATGTACACAGGTTAAGAGGTAAGAGTATCCATTTGAATCTGGTAAAGGTTCTACCAAATCCAGATGAACATGGTCGGAATGAGCATCGGGAGTTTTAAATGAGCCTAAGGGACATTTATTGTGTCTGATGACCTTAGATTTTTGGCAGCTTACACAGGAGCGTGCCCACTCCCTCACGTCTTTATTCATACCACGCCAGCAAAACCCTTCTGTTGTAAGCTTGATGGTTGCACGAACACCTAGATGAGAAAGTTTGTGCAATGTGTTGAAGACATTGCGTCGATAATGTTTCGGGACGATTGGGCGATCTCTACCTGTAGATGTGTCACAAAGTAAGGTTTCCTTACCTGTTCCCATCTGTTTGATGCGTAGTTTAAGGGTTGTGGACGATAACTCGTGCTGAAGATCAGTGTCATCTTTTTGAAGCTCGGCGAGTTTCAGAAGGTCGATTCCTTGGAAACTGTTCAAGGAAGTTATTCGAGACAAGGCGTCTGCAACTACATTGTTTGCTCCAGAGATGTGTTGAATGTCTGAAGTAAACTGTGAAATGTAGTCCAGCTGTCGAGACTCACAGGGAGAGTACTTGTCTGAAGTAGAGCTTAGAGAGATTGCGAGTGGTTTATGGTCAGTGAAGAGAGTGAATTTGTAACAGCTTAGGTTGGTAGGTTAAGAGTTGACCCCAAACAACCAAGCATATGCCATAACAGTATTGTACACAAGATGGCTGCACTATGTCTATTTCCTTCCAGAATACCAGTCCTTTCTGGAGGCCAATCACTTACGCGGAACCGAACAATTATCAATTATATTTATGTATTTCCATTTTATATCTTATTATTTTTATGCAGGCAGTGGAGCAGTTCTTCAGGCTTGATTGGTTTTGACCATTACCTTTGAAGTAAATTCTTCTTTACTTTTTACTTGAGGACGACTCAAGAGGCAGGTGAGTAAACACCTGATAGCCGGTCTGAGCATGGAAAAATCGTACCTCACCAACATGGTGTTGGGTAGCCCGCTCGCGGCACTTCTTCAAATATTCTTATTCCACATTCTCACACTCTTTCTCTTGAAAGCACGCAGCAAAACGTCAGCGATAGTTGTAGAAGAGATCACATGCTACAAAATAAGATGACAAGCTAATAAATGAAGAAACATCCATGGACTATCGTTGACAGCGTTAGTCGTCACTGATTGTAAGTCAAATAGTGAGCGAGTTGATAATTTTCCCTTGGGATGAGAAATAGAACTAAGGTGTTTTCGATAGATAGGTTAATCGAACCGACGTTCCTACGGAAGTCGATTCTAGGGGGAAGCTAATGTAACAGCATAGGTTGGTTGGTTAAAAGTTGACCCCAAACAACCAAGCATATGCCAAAACAGTATTGTTCAAGTATTCATTCACTTCCTTATTTTTTATAAGCGTTATATTCCCTATTATCTTATATTGAATGTTAAGAGCCTTTGTTTGTCTGAACAGATAATCCCACGCTCCACTGTGACTGCGCTAAGATCGAAATAAAGACCTATTCACTACTTGTCTGGTTTCTTCTATCAATAGCACTAGGGTTACTTGTAGGTACGAAAAATTCACGACCTTCGATGTAATGTTGAAAATGTCATACAGCACAATACATAGCTAGGAGTTCCCTACCGATTGTGCTGTACCTTGATTCGGTGTCTAGCAACCGTCTAGAGAAAAATGTCAATGGTTGCCAGGAGTTGTTAACCCATTGTTGTAAGACTCCTTCTATTTCTGAGTCGGATGCGTCTACTGCGATACCAATGGGTGCTCGGGTGTCCTGATGTGCAAGCACTGTTGTTTTAGCTATCAGTTCCTTAACTGTGGAGAATGCTTTTCGTGCGGTGTCGTCCAAATTAATGGATTTCGCATTTCCACGAAGTTGATCGGTTAGAGGTTTAATGAGTAAGGCGCACTTAGGTACGAATCGTCTATAGAAACTTACAAGGCCGTTAAACGTGCGTAATTGCTTGATCGTGGTCGGTTCTGGGTAATCCAGAATCGCTGCCACTTTGGTTCTAAGGGGTCGAACGCGTTGAGCATCTATAGTGTGTCCTAAGTAGTTTAATGAGTCGGTTCCGAATTGGCATTTCTGAATGTTTACAGTAATGCCATGATTTTGAAGTCTGTCGAAAACAAGATCCAGATGCTTGAGATGCGATTCTCTGTCCGGATTTGCGATTAGGCAGTCATCAACATACGCATGTACGAAGTTGAGACCTCGAAAAACGTCGTCTATGAACATGTGGAATGTTTGTACAGCGTTTCTTAAACCGAAAGGCATTCGCAAAAATTCTTAGAGTCCGAAGGGAGTTATGATAGCTGTTTTCGGTGTGTCGTTAGTAGCCATAGGGATTTGGTTATACGCTTTAACTAAGTCGATTTTCGAAAAGACAGTTGAACCTTTCAAGGTAGCTGTCAAATCGTGAATGTGAGGCAACGGGTAACGATCGGGAATGGTGTTTGCATTCAATCGCAAATAGTCATCAGTCGGACGCCAATCGTTGCTGTCCTTTTTGGGGACCATGTGCAACGAGGATGCCCATTGACTGTTTGATGGTCTTATGATACCTAAGTCTATCATATGGTCAAATTCGTTTTTGGCCAACTTTAGCTTTTCGTGGACTAGTCGGCGTGCTTTAGAGAATACAGGTGGTCCTGTAGTCGTGATGTGATGTGTAACATTGCTGGTTACACACGGCAACATCTGTTGCGTTTGGTGTATCTCAGGTTATTTATCGAGTAGCGGTTGATAGAATGGGTCCATAGTGTGCCTAATTGTGACTGGAGATAATCTGAAACCAGAAAAAGAAGTTATGCAAACAGATAACTTAGTGGTTCCGTCTACTAGCCTCTGTTCGCACATATGGACGAGTAGATTATAGTGTTGTAGAAGTTCCATACCAATAACTGGCATAGGAACATCTGCAACAACGAAAATCCAGTGTATGGGTTTGCATAAACTCACGTTAATGTAAATGTACCTTTTACCGTATGTTGCGATAGGCTTTCCGCTTGCCGCCTGTAGATTTAAAACCGATTCGTGAGGCCGGTTGTTAGGATTTGCAGGGAGAATGCTAACTTCTGCGTAAGTATCGACGAAGTGGCGAACTCTCGTTGTCACATCTGTGACGTATAACAGACGGCTATGTTCGCCGGCTACGGTTGTTGTTAACGCGTGCCGGCTTGGAAGTTTCCTGAGTTGTTTTTCGAGTCACTCGGTTTTGTGTTGGGAAAATTGCAGGGTTTTCTGCAATTTCTGAAAGATTTTCTATACTGGTTATGATATCAGCAGCAGCTTGTGTTATCCGTCTCTCGTGGTCTAGAGACAGATCGCTTTCGTGAAATGCTTCTACGTGGGCTGTGTGAGCGATTACGGTCGTTACGAAGATTAAGATAACGCGTGAGTGTATGACATAACTCGGTTATGTCATTCTGAGTCGCGTGAGGTTTTTCTTTGACTGAACATAGGTCTCCTCGTTTAAGAATCGAACGTTTTAAGATTTCGTAAGGTTCGGAAACTTCACTAGTAAACATATTAGGTGTTACGTACCTGCTGAATTCCCAAGGTAGTGCCTTGACTACTGCGAGGAATTGTGCACGTGTGTCGATCACGCCGTGCTCGCGGAAGTCAGCTTTTGCGTAGCAGAACCAGGCTTCGATATTGTCGGGTCAGAAGCACAGGAGTTGGAACGAGGGTGGGGACATGATCTTAATCTTAAATACCTTAGGAGTCTGTTCGGTCATGGGGGGATATTAAGTACGAGAATACGAGGGAAAAATATATAGATATCCTGAGACTCAGGGAAAAATATCACAATGTATAAAAATTAAAAAATAAGGCAATAATATATAAAAATCCCCAAAAGGAACAGACTCACAGTTGCAATTAGGTGTAACAGATCACGTCGGTCTTACCAATGAAGATGGCACAGGTATTCAGTGTTTGACAACGCTTTTACCAGCAACACCTAATATAATTTGTACCCGTCGAGAGAAATCAAAAGACAGGGTCGAGGGGATCGGAATAGTGTATTTGGCGATAACCAATATATCGGAATTCTCTGATCTAATCTGGCTAGCGATTGCGGCAGATATTGAGCACAGAGTTACCACACGTGATCTGGTGAGGATGCGTGACCGAGCGCCTTCAGCTAGATGAGTCCAATGTCGAAAACTTACAGAGCTGTTTATTTTGGGGATTTATTTACCGCTACAAAGCCATAGTACCTGATTATGACGAAAGGACAGTCCATATTAGGTACTAACCGTCAGGTATGACTTTGACGTTAGCTGACTGATCTCTGAGTTGAGTTGACCACAAACAACTAAGTATATGTCAAAACAATGGAGTTCAAGTATTCATTCACTTCCTTATTTTGTATGGGCATTATATTTCCTATTATCTTATAATGAAAATTAAGAGGCTTTGTTTGTCTGAACAAATTATTCAATGCTCCAGTGTGACTGCGCGAAGATCTAAATAAAGTCATATTCGCTACTAGTCTAGTTTCTTCTATCAGTAGCACGAGGGTTACTTATAGGCACGCAAATCGTGAGCCCGACCTACCTATAGGCATGAAAAACTGAAACTTTGCGTAGTCGACCAATTAGCTGTGCTGGACTTAGACTAATCAGTAACATAAAGCTCGAGAGAATGACCACATTTGAAGGGTTGGCTAATTTTTATCTTAAATAACGAATTTCAACTTTTAATTAGTTGCGAATTGCCATCAGCGTGTTTGATGCTAAGTCAGTTGTTAGGCAGTGGAAAACAAACAAACACTATTAAGAGCTCGCTTCGGTGGGTATCGTTGAACCCAATAAAATCTCTTAAACGTTGTGTTTACAAAGCGAACTGTATAGTTCAAATTCATATGGCTAGTGATGGACTTCAATGTATGTATGATCATGAATTGACTAATGCGTGTTTAAACGACATACTGGTATTGACTGAGGACGAGAGGGTTATTGTGATGTTATAAAAAAGAAGTTATTTCTTAAATAAGCACTCTATGGTCCAGCTTCCTAAGGTTAATGTTACACACAGGGGCATTGGGAACTACTGAATGACTAGAAACCTATCGGTGGGTTAAGATGCCACAGGTATTCGGAGTTTGACAACGCTTTAACCCGTAACACCTAATATGAATCGTACTCACCAAGTGTAATCAAAAGACAGAAGCGAGGAGGTTCGAAGATATATTTGGTAAGCTACCAATATATCTAGGATCGTCTGATCTAATCTGGCTAGCGATTGCAGGGATTGTTGAGCCCGGCGTTCCCACTCGTGATCTGGTGCGGATGCATGACCGGGCGCCTTCAGGTAGGTGAGTCCATTAAAACTAATGCGGTCAGCATTTAATGTCGAAAACTTACAGAGCTATTTATTTTGGGGATTTATTTACCACTAAACACTCATGCGCCATACAGTGCAATTTGAAAATGCAATATCCATCCAAAATGAACCTATGGATGTCAAAGAAAAGGGTTCCAGTATAAACAAACAAACTAAATATTTTCAATGCTGCAAATACATTGACACTGTTAGCTATATGATAATGCATTTTCCCTTCTATTATGACGGTTCATGGCTGATCTTGATGACGACTTGGATACAGAAGAATCGGAAAACAGTGGTGTACAAGCATGTTAAACCGTAAAGATTTTAAAGCAAATGAAGATGATGATGACTAATATTAATAACGAACTTGGTCATATTCAGAAATAACATCAAGTTAAACTTTTTTACGAGCTGGTTGAATCAAGACAGGCGATTCACAGTAGGTAGAACGATCAGCGCACCAAAATGTCAGATCCTTTCAAGGCCACCGCTGTTTCGTTTCATCGACCTTGAACGGCCTGATAGGAGGCGGTCATTTTTTATTTCAATTGCTATGTTTGTTAAGTGTCCGTCGGGTTACACGAATATCAGATGTTTTTATATTTAAGTGGTCTTTTGCTGCAGCAAAACCACAAAATCATTGCGAAGAACATTTATTTATCTTCTTCTGTTGCTTCGTGACCCAAGCTGCCAGCTTCGGGGAAAATTTAGTCCATTTTGGGGAAGCCGCTATAGTAAGTTTTAGGGAAATTATGGGGAAATGAACGAAAAAACCCAAAATTTCCCCAGACCTGGGGAAATCCCCAAAATGAACTTAAGTTGTTGGGAATACAACTGACTACTGAAGTTTAGTAAGTAGTATAAAACAATATGCAAAAGAACAAATAAATTACTTTTACGTCTGATAAAGCCTGCGAAGCCAGGTGAAAGGGAAACGGACACGATAAAAGTTATATCACTTTGGGGAAGCTTCCCCAAACCTTTGGGTTTTCCTGGAAAACTGTTTTAACGCAAAAGCTTTATGAAAGCCTATCGACATCACGGAAGACCTAGAGAGGATGCTTACGTACATTTCTTACTGGGATGTTTTATTACTTTTCGTCAATTGCGCATTGCTTATGAAACTTAATGTTAACCGATTTATCGCGATTATCAAAAAACTGATTTATGACATATAAATGTCTATTACAGTTAATCAAATTACAAATGATTCATTAATACAAAGTTATTCATTGCGTTGTAACAGAAACACCTTACGTAGACGTAGAACTGTCATTGATAATGTTCTAAAAAATAAATAAATAAATAATTTTTAGTGTATAATAACGTGTCAAGATATGTGAAAGGTTGATGATGTACCAACAGTATCACAATGTTTTTAATAATGCGAACAAAGAACTTACAGTTTACAGATTGAGAAGTTAACTTCCCAATCTCCCTATTTTATAAGCAACTATCAACGTCCATGTTCATCACCATCATAATTAGGGAGGTAATCCAAATGTAAAATGTTTTTGAGCTCACTTTTTGCTTAAAACTCTGACTGTGGTCTGTTTTTGACTTGATAAATGGTGGGTTTTACTTGCTTGAGTATGCATTGTTATAAAGAAACACATTAGACTGACTAAACATTCACCCAGGTTGTGAGCAACAAATACGCAAACTATTAATAAACTAGAATAAGAGTTACGTAACAAGTACAAACATTACGAAAATCGATGTGTGACGGGAAAAAAATTCTGTAATTGCTGATAAATAATGACATTTAAAATCGTCGGCAAAATGTAACGTGTGCGCGACAATCCATGGCTTAATTTTATGAGCGTGTGGTGTGTTGTCGAGTCGCCGTTGACTATGATCACCACTACAGGAAGACTACGTGTCAGTTAGCCGATAAAATCCCCCGTAGGCCAAATATCAGGAGGGAGTTGATGGCTGTAGTCCAGATATATTTGTTAGCGATCTCGTGGTATCGAAAAAATACCGAGATCGTGCCAGGTTACAAGTGTGGTTACTGAGCGTAACCGAATTCGTGCAAGGTCACAATCAGCGGAAGAATTTATGTATTTCGGTACAGTTAAGCAAACAAGTACGGTAAGACAATCCCTGGTACAAGTGGTTATAATAATAATTGTTTCCATTACACCAATCATGTTCTCTTGATAAAAGTAGATCACTATTATTATTTTATTAGGATAACTAAATTGGCGCCTTCTATTGGTTTACATGTAGTAAAACTAATATGATCAACATCAATTTCAAGTGTTTATAAGTCTTTTCATTTTGGGTTTTTATTATCCCTTATAACTTTATTTAGTTTAAGTCTCTGGTATGCCCGAAACAAATTATTCAAGAGATATTTTTATTTGAAGCTTTTGTTCCACATTGTTTAGCGATAAGTGGATGGAGAGCCATTGGTTCACTTATTCATATGGGGGGATTCTAGAGAACTACATCTTGAAATGAGATCTAATGCAAAGATTTCCCCATTAGACTTAAAATTAAGTTCATTTTTTATTCTCAGTATTAACTGTACAAACTTCACATAGTTTCTGCGACCTTCAGGAAGATCACAACTTGATAAAGACCTACGAATGACTCGTATATGTCATGCCGTCTTTTATCCCTAAGCTATTCAGATTTTCTGAACCTACTGTGTATGCTTTTGCGTAGAAAATTGAATACATAACTTTAACTTCTCCATTTTCACTATGTACGGAAGTTTATAGTGACATGTATATTCAACAACTTTGTGAAGGAAAAGATAAAGGCCACATTTTTATTTGGCGGCGATAGAGTTTATTCGATTTACAACAGTGAATATTGACCAGCCAGTCAGTTACGTCCATTTTACAACCGATATAGAGAAACAATAGATATTGAATGTAAATGTGGATACGCACAAAGCGTCATCAATAAAGAAAGAAAAATGTGGCATTTGTTTTGATCGTTACTTGGTTAATGAATATATATCACTTTAGTATACTAAGATATGTAGATAACAATGAAACTATCATCTTGTTTCTCTACAGAGTTCACGGTAAGCCTGCAAATTAAGAGCATACAGTAAGATTTTAAAATATCTATTCGCTTATCGTAAGCATTTCGTTAACTGCGTTCCTCTTTTCAGATGATGATCAAAATTACGTTGCTGATTATGAAGATCGATAATAACCTAATTCTTCAGCTTGCATCAGGCACAAGCCGATTGCATGGCAGGTAGCAACGCACACTGAAATATCGTTTGTTATCTTCAAACATAAGATATGTAGGTTGCTAGTTTCACATTTATCTTCCCATCAAATGGAGAATATTATGCTCAATTTTCCGAATTAATAACAATTATAATCAGGAATAATAAGCTCAATAGGATGTATCAAACTTTGAAACACTAAATGATGAAGTAAAATGTTCAGTAATAAAACATTTCGTACTCAAAATAGTTTGCTGCACATTATATGCCTTTCGTTGCCGAAGTTTATTTTGGGTTACTCTCTGTCAGTAAGCCTTAAAAATGAAGTGTTTCCTTTTCTTGCTAAGTCATTTTAAAGTTTATTCAAAGCAGAGACGATTTTACGGTAAACCTTGTGTAATCTGAATAGTCCAGAGGATTTTATAACATCGACTCTATTACAGAAGAATAAATTCTCAGGAAGATTCTCTTGATGTCTTAATTATCTGGTTTGATTTACACATATTCAGCAGGAATTTTCGATCGCATACCTATCGAAACAGTATACAGTAATGAAATTCCCCGAGATTATTCATCAAAATTCACAAGCTCAGGTGAACTAATATAAATGAGATTATTTTATTTATTTAATAACAGATTGTTAAAGGTTCAGCTACATTTCCTCCAGAAGCCGGATACATAAAACTTATAGATTTTTCCATGTCCTTCTAATACTTTTATTACATTTACCCATATAATTATCTTGATTTCTTATTGCGTGTTTAAGAGAATCCTGCTGAAATTCATTAGTAATTCAATTTCTTTTGTGAATAGTTTTGAACATAAAAATTTGGAAAATGTTTATGCAGCTTATTTGAGTACGATAATCTAATTCAGCGGTTTAAGATAAGATTGAAAACTGTTTCTGAAAAATGATGACTATCCTTATGAAAGATTTTGTAAATGACTAGAAATTTGAATGATGTACTCCTTGATGGTAAATGTTTGTTGATTCAAAAGAAATCATATAGGAAAGATTGCCTCAGCAAGTATTTCACATGCAAAATTAAATATTTGTTGTTGTCAATGAACTCATTGTTTTCACGGAAAACTATTTGATTATTATCATTTGATGTGAACAGAGAAACAATGAAGCTATGAAAAACAACGGAAGTTAGTTTTAGGGACGTTATTTCACTTCATTCAAAGTTCGTAAAACAATAACATTTAGTTTTGTCCGTAATTTATTTTACAAAAAACTAAGCTTTCGTTTAACATATGTTTTACTGTCATATCATTTTCTGTTCCAAAGTTGTTATAATTTAAACGGAACCTTTCGTACTTTATTTTTCTACCCTAATGCCCAATTTGGATATAATTGTATTTTTCTAATTGTTTGTACGTTGTGATCATGTTAATCATCTATTTATTAACATGTCTTTTTACATTAATCTGAACTGGGAACCGAGAATAAATCGAGTGCTATTCTGGTTGACTCATCTTCTCTCTTGCTCTCTGACCTGTCAACCAACAGCTCAAGGATGTTAACGTCAATTTGGACTCGTGCATTTGTAGCATCAAGTTACAACAGTAAGCCTATCGTGTCAAGTACTTGTCTTAGATCGACACAAGTTCTCTCCTGTATATTATCAAATAGATAGATTGAGGATGTAACATCATTTCATCAAGATATGTGCAATGGTGAATTAGAAACTGTTAGTTTGATAACCATATGAATATTATCCTCAAGAAGAAGAATTAAAGATAAGGTTTTATATCAATTATTTATTTGTGAAATTATCAGTAATTTGGCTATTTAACTTAATTCAGCAACGCTTTTTCCTTTTAAAAAATGTCGATTTTTCAAACATCACATTTACACTGTCAGTCATTTGAATACCAATGCACATAAATAAGTTAAATGTTCGAAATACTGAAACAAGTGTAGCAAGTGTTTTGGCTCAGCTGACGATGAATATTTTGGATAGAGTGAAGATCAGAACAGCTTCAACAAAGTTCAGCTCACAAGTCCATTAAGATCAAACATACGTTGTGGATTTTACTGTTAAACACAACTGAAATTAATCAGTAACATGTAGAATAATCCAAAACCAATAGTCACTCATTCTAATTTATCACACAGAATTTCGGGTTCACATAACATGTTCAAGAATCATTTCTTTTCGTAAATGACGTTTATGTATTACGCTGATAAGCTAACTTCGATTTATAACTTTAGTAAATAGTCTTCATTCACTTTCGGATCTTAATTCCATGTGTTCTGGGTTAACGAGCACAAACAAACAAGAGAAAGGATATTGCTTGGATTGTGTTACTGATCTTAACATGAGATTTAACGAATGGAAGTGATTTAAACTTCACAAAAATACATAAAAAGAAACAAAAAGGATTTAAATATTGCATTATATTCGACTATCTGTTTTGGTGGTTTGTACTACAAATTGCTAAATATTAGATACTTTCTGGGTCATGTCAGTCTTTAAATCACTTTAGAGTTTGAGAGGTAACATAAAATAAGCTTGAAACAGTGTCAATTATCAAGAGGATTATAGTCAGTTATTCAGCAACTAGGTGCGTTTTATTACATCAATTTCCAAAGTATTCCCGTTCATATATATATATATATATATATATATATATATTGTATATTTTGTAAACGTGTTTCTATCCAGACAAAAGTTCTTAAAAGTAGGTATCAAAAGACAGTTGCTTCTCAGTTTTTTTTCTTTTTGGAAAATATTTATTATTTCACGACTTCATTTCAACGTTATTTTAAATACGCCAAGTATTCAACATAATATCATGTACTGTAAGCAAATTAAAACAAAATTGTATTTACATCTTGTGTTTATCATTGCAAACAGAAGTAAAAATAAAACTCACTCTCCTGATTGGAATGTATCAAGAGAATTTATTTACTTCAAGTATATTCTACTTTATCAACAATAATTCATTCAATCATATCTCTTGTATCAACAAGTATCGATAGCTAGCTTACATGTATTCTAAACACAAATCAATATTCTTAATAACATTTCTTAATAACTTCTTGATTGATTGGTTAAAATCATGATTATGTTTTACTGGAGGAAAGCGTCATGTGTATTGTGTTATAAAATAGTTTGCACGCTTGCGGTTATACTGTGATATTCTCGATTTTAAATGAAGCAATTCACATTAACATTCGATTAAAGATTGATTGTGTATAAAAGTAAGTTTACTGCTACTAATTAATTTATTTCATTTGTTTACTCATTTTAAATGTTATAATTTCAGCTAATGAATAGACAGATAATTGATAATGATAGTGTTTGGTGTATTAAATATTATTGGTAAAACTTCATTACAAGTATATGCATAGAGACAATGCCTACTAGTCGGATACTGCGATAATTCGTTTGGATTAGATGATTCAATTGATAAATGTACAAGTTAATGATAGTTTTAAATGTGAGTGATTAGAACAGAGTAAGTAAAGGTGAAATGTTGTATGCTGTATTAATTACGATGAATTATTAATATGAAGATAGAGATGATATGGATAAAAGATAGTTGCTTAGTGAGTACTGATGATATTTGTCTGATATTGAAGTCGTGTTATTTGGAATGGCTCGATATAATGCTGCTTTTTATCTAAAATAATAGTTTATTTCAAACAAATGACTAAAATGTGTGTTTGAAGATGGTAGAAATTATATCAGTACTTGGTAATATTATCATGACATCATCATCATAGACTGTCCCTATTCTCGAAAATGGCAAGTTGTTGTTATCTGTGTAGTTTCCTACTAAGTGAAAACGGCACATGATGAACATCAGGGTGAATATTTGTAAAGTGCTTGCAAACTTTACACACGTATGACTTTCAGTAATCAGTTTTTCCATAATCAATAATGAAAAATAATCTTGAGTCAGTTGTACATGCTCAAATGACATACAGTTAAAAAGTGTATATTTTAGTTGATGGAAAATCTGTTCATTTTAACAGCGAATTGAGCAAATAGAATGTATGACAATAAGTTGTACCAACACAGTTGAGATTACCTTACAAATATAATTTAGTTCATCGTAATTCGTAATATTTTTTGTTTTAGGAAAATCAAACCAGGAAGTAAGTCTTCATCCGATCCTACTTTGGTAAATGTGCTAGTTCTGTTGAAAATTATGTGAAAAACAAATCCTGAAATCTGAGATTTTAGCTCAGCAAATGTCATATAGGGAGTGGTAGCTCACTTAAATTTGACGTAAGTAATGTTTGGTTACTACGAATGTGTTTTTAACATGAACTATCGTGAGTGTGAATGGATTGATTTAATCATTTCGAACAAACGAGTAATAATCACAGTTTCGTGAATGTCACGCTGCAGTCATTACTAGATGGCCACCAAATGATTCAAACGAATCTGAGATTTTAAGGAGTGACTCTTAAATTTACGTGACTGATGAGTAATTGTACGGATAGTAATTATACCGATGAAATCTTGGGGTATAAGTATAGTATTAGGTGGAGTTGAATTACTCAAAATGTAGGGAAGGACGGATGACCATGACTTTTGTGTGTAAGAGAAATGTGGTTTTATTTTAATCATTATTTTAATTCATATTTGCTTTTCACATTCCACTGACTTACCAACTTTATATTGCTTGGAATGTTATTTTATGTAATCACATTGATTATGGAAGAAATGCTACACCTATTCGAACCAACTTATTCCAGTCAGATTTCAACGCATACCTTGAAAAGTAGTACATTACCTGCAATCTTCCTGTACATTATGTGAAAGCTTATCAAATACGTTCTACAATCGTCGGCATCCCACTACTTATTGTTAGATTTCCTTGCAGACTACAATCATCAAATCGATTTTGCTACATTATGCAGTTTACTTAGAATTTGGAAACTAGATGGTTAAAAAGATGTTTATTTATAAAAGATTGGTTGAAACTGGAACCATACATTTAATAAATGGATAAATTTATTAGAATTTAATTAGGATTAGATTCAGTGGTTTTCGAAGCCTATGATTTTTTCTGGGACACCATAGTGTATGACTTTGTAATAATAATAATAATAATAATAATAATAATAATAATAATAATAATAATAATAATAATAACAATAATAATAATAATAATAATAATAATAATGGAGACGTCAAATATTGCTCTGTACTCTTAATCTATTGAAAATTAACTTAGTATGTTAGTATAAACTCGGAAAAATGAGACCGTATGTTCTCACTTTGAATGAATAATGTGTGAATCAGATACAATTAGATACTTTTTAAACAATATTAGGTTATGTCAGTCAAATTATGTAGGTTAAACGTCCATATTTACAGAGAATGAAGTTGATGGTGACTGAACTTTGTGCTTCATCATTATGTTGATTTCGCATTTAAAGAGTGGTTTCCTGAAGTCCTATAAGTACGGGTCAGGTTATGAAGAGGAAAGAATAATCTTTTTTATTCGTTCGAGAGTGTGTTTCAGCACGTTTGTTTGACGTGGTGATCTGTTGAATCTACAATGAAATCAAGTAAATACATGAAAATACATATTCACAAATGTGAATAAACCCTAAAAGAAAAACATTTTCGTAAAAATCGTTTCTATCTAAGTAACTTGTCCTGTGACAATGACGACTAGAATTCATTAAAATGCGTATGTTTGAGGACTGTTCAGGCTGTAATTATCTCACAAATATATTAACTCTCTCAGAAAATAGTGACTAAGTATTTAGATGATGAAGATAAGAGGAATTGTCAACAAGTAAAGCTGTTCTTTGAACCCTTTGAAATCTCTAAAACATTGTTAAAACTCTCTGTCAACACCTCATAATTGTACTATATTTTTGAACAGATTCTAGTGAAGTTGATTGTTCAGCTGCTATCGGGAAACGAACATCCTTAAGTCTTTTAAATGCCAGTACTAACTGGATAAGTTTGATTTAGAACGCGATTTAAAATGCCTTTTTACTGGGTAGTTTTAAAATGATAAAAAGTGTTAAGATTGGTTCATCTACTAATTAATATTTCAGTATCTTCGACTTTCTTAAAATCTAAAGTGCTGAAATTTATATCAAAGTTAATGATTAATATAACTGATCAATAAAGCACACATAATGTATAGTGAATAGATACTCATTATTAAAATAATGAATACATACATATGATATAAACTTCAATACTTTTATCCGATCCATGTTGTTACGTATACATTGAGTGCAAAATAATTTTTTGTTATTTTCTAAGTCAAATTTGTTAATATAATATTCCTTTAGACTATCGTTAGGCAAGCCAATGTTGATATATATTAGAAAAATATCAGGAAAACAAATGGAATATTTAACATTTCCTATTTATCTCATTTTGTTTTAATTAGCAAGTTTCAAATACATAAATAAATAAATAAACATATTTTATTAGCTGAGTAATTGTTACTTATTATTAGAATGAGAACAAGTTCAAATCAATTGTCTAATTCACTGAGTGTTTAAATATATCAATATCTTTTGACTATAATTTATCTTTATTTTGTTCAGTAACTAATCCATATAGATTTATATGGAGTCAAATAATTAAGTCATTATACAAAATCTATTCAAGATATCATGATATTGAAAATGACTACTTTAATTATTATTAATAAGCTTAATTAAATAAACATGTTTAAACTTGATCACATTCAAATGGTGAATAGCATTTGATAGTATCGTTTTCAATGTCATTTAATATTCTTATTATGAATGAAATCAGCTTTGAAATAAACAAATAAATAAATAAATAAATATTTTTTTCATTGATTGAAATCATGAGTCAATTGAAGCTAGACCATCATGGAAAACCTGGAAGCACTGGATGGTCGTTTTGTCCTAGGGGTTTTGTGGAGATTTTAGAAATTTTAATCGTTGAAATCATGAATCAGTTGAAGCTAGATCATCATAAAAAAATCTCGAAGCATTGGACGTCTTATTGAGAGACGAAACGGTCGTCCATTGCTTCCAGGTTTTCTGTGGTGGTCTAGCTTCAATTAACTCATGATTTCAATTATTGAAAAAAAAGTTGTTAGAAGAAAGAAATGATCACTATTAAGTAAATATACAATATGATATTAAATAATTTTGAAGTTAATTGAAAGAAATCGAATGATGTAATTATTTGAACTTACCAATCTAATAAGCTTAGAAAATTTAATAACAATAATAATAATATCAGAAAGGGTGTTGGAGATTTTAATAATTTCAGTAGTTGAAATGACAGGTTCTGGGTTCGAATCTCGCGGGTGCGGAATCGTGGATGCGTCCCGCTGAGGAGACCCATACTAAGACGAAACGGCCATCCAGTATCTTCCAGGTTTTCCATGGTGGTCTAGCTTCAATTGACTCATGATTTCAATCAGTGAACTTTCTAAAATCTCTACAAAACCCCTTCGGAAAATATTTCTTTTCAAAATTATTGAAAAAACAATAGTAGCCAATTGATTTTAAAAAAAGAAAATTATTTGAGATTTGTATTATCCTTATGCATACACAATAAATATTGTAATAAGTATTGATAAAACTATGATGTAATAATGAGTAAAAGTTATTGCTTGTAACACATGATTTCAGGAAAGTTGTTGTCAGTCATGCGAATTATTGTATTTTATTAAATATATACGCATTCGATGATTGTAACTATTTTCATTACGTAGATATGATCTTGTCAATTAGGGTGGCAAAGATGATATCATCAGAAAATTGAAAGCAATTCATTTTCATAGTTATAAGAAAGGCAATGTTATTTAGAGTGTAATAGTCATTGAGTGAACTGAAACAAACTAATGATTAATCGTTTATTAGTTTATTGAAGGTTAATCAATATGAATTGGATTTTAGTTTTAAAATATGAATTGTTTTCTAGTTAGCGTTTTTTAGCGAGTTAGTTTTCTACAGGTTTAGCTCTCTAATACCATGCTCAACTCCCCTCCTTTATCCAGGTCTGGGACCGGTAGCAGCCTCAGAGGGGCTGCAGGTGGAGTTCTTATATTGAATTAATTAGGATTTTTTTAGTTAGTAATAACTTGTAGTTAATCATTAACCATTATCCTATTGGCAGCATAGCTTAATTATTTTGAATAGAAATGGTCTGAATTAAGAGAAACTTAAATTACTCATTATATGAAATCAAGTATTGAATTGTAAGTTTTCCAGCACACAAAGTTTACACGCCTTAATAGTCGGAAATTCTTTCCTGCTATCTTACTCGAAAGTTATTACTGGACAGATATTCAGAGATTCTTTTTTGAAATCAACAAATCAAAACACAAACTTAATAGACGTAAATATATATGGTAAACTCATTATCATTTTCAATATTATAAAACTTTTAATGGTTTATTATGAATTAGAAATTGTATAATTTAAATTTCAGCAGACAAACAGAAAATATGATTGAAATACAATTAAGAAGTGTCTTTTATAATGAGTATGTTATATTTACATGATTCAATGAATTTATTTATGATTGTTTATTTACTACTTATTTATCATATTTAATTTATCAGGTCAGAATGTAAGTTTTTTTTACATGGAGTTATAAAATTAAGGCACAATACCTATGAATATAACTTATAATTTAGGTTTACATTTTAAAATGGATCACTGATATACCTTTTATAGAAAAGCTTTTTTCATCATTTTTAGTCTATATGGTTAATAGTACTATTGAATAAACGTGATGTGGACCCATTCTCATCTTATTATTTGTATCAATCTTGAAACTAACATTTTCATGTTACACTGATATAATCAATACCGATTAAAGAAATCAGACATGTGACTCAAATGGTTATGTTCCGTTGGTATTATCAGTCTTAATTATTCTAGTTCATAATATTTAAAGATAAAATGCTCTGAATTAGTGATCACGTTTCTTATCTGAGTAAATGATCGATTTATAGTTTTCTGAAATACAGTTGTACTTCGAGGACATTCAAAAGTCATACATTTATTAAGAGTAATAAAATTATGTTTTCTAAAATCCACTCGACAGTTGTATTTGCAGCCTCGTAATATATATATATATTGAGAATTATGACTTTTTTATATTTTAGATTTTAACTCAACTTGTGAGAAATATTATTAAAGTTGAATGTTAATTTGTCGGAGAAAATTTAAACCATTATGGTTTTCTAAAACTGCTTTTGCAATCGCTGTTTTAGGATTACCTCCATTGTAAGCTAATTATATGAATTCTTGTTTTAAATGTTTATTTTACAAACCTATTGAAAGAAAGCGACATCGAGTTGACAATAATTTGATATCATATATGAAGCACTTCATGTAACTATAATTCTCAATAAAAATGTCGAATATTTTTGTGGTTAATATTTGCTATATATTTATTAAACCGATGAGGTTTGAAGCCTGTCTTCAAATCTGCTTGAATTGCTTTAATATGAATAAATTTCGAAAATTACACTATCTGAATTAATATTGACAAGTGTATCAATAAATCTATGCAGAAATACGTAAGCTTAGAAGCACTTGTAGCTTAACACCTCAGTATAATTAAAGAAAATTTTAGTAGATAGATAAACTGGAAAATTGATTGTTTACTAAAGTCTGTATGAACGTGAATCGTTTTTCAAACAAACAACTAATCACAATGATAAGGAAATTAATTTCTCGAACATCAGTGGTGCATTGGTAACCTGTAGAGTAGTCTAATGTCTAGTACTATGTCAAACCCACATGGGTTATTCTAACTTCCAAACAAACCAGTTTATTCAGTCTTCTCAAATCATATTTTTACTTTGTCACTTATTCGCTTATTAACCTTGACTGGTTTTCTATGAGCTTGTGAGTATCGCCCACACTATTCGTCACATATGTTTAGCTTATTTTTGTCTGGTTATAAAGATCGAGTCATGCTTGATCAAATCGAGTTGGCTCACTCGAATTTTCCACTTTGTTTTCCTGTTTATCATTGTGGATATCTGTTTTTAAAAACAAACACTCGAAATGAATTGATCCGACGTAACCCGTAATTGGCTTCTTATTACCACTATCAGACAAACGATGTTAGCCTATGTGTAATAAACGAAGTTAAGTGACAGATTTATGTTCATCACATATTCATTCTCTAAAAGTCATAACTCATTCTCATTTTTATCGGACTTTCATTATGCAAAGACATTGACAATGAGTAAATCTGGAAATTCAAAATCAAGTTCACTTCTATTATCTTTTCCATAATGTGATTGTAATTTACTTGAATTAAAGAAGCTTTGTTTTTTTTAAACCACCCAATTTTGTTAGTTTATCATTGATGAATTGAGCTACATACTGAATAAACATGATACACGATTTTCTACAGGCTCATAGATTACTTTTCAAAATCATTGTATAAACTACTTTTACATTATTATTAACTATTCAGAGGGAAAGTGTTTCTTAACGAAAGTGTTCTGATAAAATTAAGGTCTTTATTATAATGATAAACTGATAAACAATTCATAAAAGTGTGTATAAAATATCAGAGTGATATGCTATATTGATTTACCTTCTTAAAGCAAAACCACGTATACAAAACTGATTTGAGGTTTTCTCATGAAGTAAGACCATGAGTTGATAGTTCATTCCCCCTGTTGGATATGTCGATGTCTATATAACAATGTTTTCTACTTACAAATTCTCAGAAACACATCTGGTAACTAAATGTCTGTGAATGATAGATAAATGAAGATGAACCATAAACTATGACAAGTCAGAAAGCAGTGAATATCATTTACCTGTCGAAGAGAGAATCCCAGTAGCACCCATTCCTTGCTCTCATGATAATGTAGTTTGAAAGTATGTATTATTGGGTTCCATAGAATCTAACTTCATTCCAACTACATTTATTTAACTTCATACTTTCTTTACTTGTGTTCATTTATTAAATATAAATTTGCACATTCATATATACATATCTCAACAGAATTAATTATTTTTTTTCCTCTGAAGGTACATAACATCTGTGCGTTATGAACATGTAAATAGTTTATTCCCATTTGTTAGGTAAGTTTTTGTACTAATTTCGTTGTAACTAATTAGAAAATCAGTTGTAAAATCATTATCACATTGATATACTGGCTGATATCTATTAGTTACTGCTGGAACACTGGAAATACGAAACAAAATATGATGGGCAGAAAATCATTGAGAAAAATACGAATAATCAATCTTTTTATAAAATAAGTAATGCTCAATGAAACAAAAAATTAATCATGTCTCCTAAACTTATACTACTACAATGATCTTGGTATTGAAATCCAGTAAAGTTTTAAATTAACTTTAACTGGTATAAACATAAGGTATGGGTATCAGATGCTTAAAACCCAAAAACATTAGTTAGGTTTAAGACAAGGTACATCATTTAAAATCATAATATATGAATCAAGGATTGTTTGTCATATAAAATAAAATAAAATCGTTAACATTGGGATGACTAATATGAAGTGTTAACTTTTTTGGTAGAATTTTGTTCGCTGAGCTGGATGGTTTGGTCGTAGAGCTTTCATATTTATTCTGAACGACATCATCAGCACAAAATTCAGGTAGAAGTGAAGCGTTCGGATTTCTCCACATACGGTTCACAGCATTGTTAACCTTTAACCTGTCATTGTTTACCACTTTATTTTGGTTGTACCTCCCAATTATTCGATTCTTGGTTATACGTCATGGCGTTTGATCGCCAATTCATGTTCGTGCATGTGAAGATAAAGAGGGCATCCGCTTTGTTTGATGGGGTGTTTTTCGCAGTTGGAACAGTTATTTTGTAGATGATGTTTGGTTTTTATTCTTTTATCATTTCGTTCTTTGGTTTGCATAGGATTGATCGAAGTGATTTTGTCGGTTTGTGGGATACACCTATTCGAAAAGGCTTCGGAAATGTCGTTGTAATTTCTAATATGTCTTTTCCATATGGTAGGATGAGAAAGTATTTGACAGTGTGAATAAGACAACCTTCTTCGAGTCTACGGTGTAACTGAGAAAATCACCAATATCACACGGAATTTAAACGACGGACTACAGTGCAAAGTTGTGCATAGAAGACAGCTGACAGACGAATTTCAACTGAGAACCGGCGTCCGACAATGTTGCTTACTCTCACCATTTTTTTCTTCTGATGGTTGACTGGATTATGAAGATCTCCAAAACTCAAGGGAGTCACGGAATTCAATGGACAGCTTGCATACAACTAGACGATTCGGGCTTCGCAGATAACCTAGTTCTTTTATCTCGCCCACAACAACAAATTCAGGTCAAAACAACTAGTGTAGCAGAAGTCTCTGCATTAGTAGGCCTAAACCCACAAAGGAAAAAGCAGGATCCTTAAATATAACACGGAGAACACCAACTCAATCACACTTCGTGGAGAAGCTCCAGGAGAGGTGCAGACCTACACGCACCTATTGGAGCAGCATCACCGATGAAGTAGGAGGATCTGATGCAGATGTAAAGGTCAGGATTTGCAAAGTAAAGGCAGCATTTTTACAGTTGAACAACATATGCAAATCAGAACAACTGTCAATCAAAATCAAAGTCTTAATCTTTAATACGAACATCAAGACAGTCAGTTTTATTGTACCAAGCTGAAACTTCGAGAACTACCACAACCATCATCAAACATTTACAAGTATTTCTAGCAACTGGAAAGGATTGCACAGGAGGGAGTATGATCGAGAATGTTGGTGAGCGGCCTATGCTCATCGATGAGGGGTAACAGGCGTAGGTAAATAAACAATAAGAATTCAATATTGCATAGTTTTGACTGCGATTTCAACGAAATAACATCAATTTTTTATAATGCCACCATGTTTGCTATTCTGCGTTTTAATTTAATGTGTAAACTAATTTATTTTGGCAGAATCCACAAAAAATAACAATTATAAAATTTTTTCATATCATTCTAACCAACAAATGACTGCTAAATTCTTTATAATTAGATGCCTAACGATAAATGCTCGAAAACTGGAAAGTTTTTATTCAAAAAATCACGAGGTTTAGGAATCTCTATGTATTCAAATGAAAATGTGTATCATAAGATTTATGGGAATTTAGTTGTATTATTGGCAAGGTCATTAGTTCAAACTAGAAATATGAAACAGCATAGCAATAATCAAACTAAATTAGTGTGCTCAAAGTTACTGCTATGTTATTTATTTAACGGCTTCAGTATCAAAAGAATTAAATAAAGCAAATATAAGAATGGATTTTGAATACGTATATTTTATGGAATCGTTGTTTTGAACACAAAATCAGACGTAGATTGAAGGCAACAAAGAGTAATGGAACGAGGTGACACGCAGCAGAGAAAGCGAGTTATCCAACTTGACTTGATCAAACACCACTCGATATCCATCGTCAAAGAAAAATAAGTCATAGACATATGATGAATAGGGTAAGTAATTAACATACGATCATATAAAAAAAGGTCAGGCTTAATAAGCGAATAAGTGACAAGCTAAAAATGTGGCTTGAGAAGGATGAATAGATTGGTCTGTCCTAAGGTTAGAATAACCTATGATAACCATCATCATAAATTATGATGAGTGACGATTGACGAAAGTTTAAAGAATAAATTTAAGCATCACATGTTTACATCACATGAGATTACAAAATATGATAGAAATTTAAATTAGTAATGAGATTGGAATTCTGAAATCAAAATCATTGACCACAAGGTAGTTGTTTTGACACTTAACAAGTTGAATACACAATCAGTAATCTGGATAAAGTAAAAATCGATATCTGTATATAGAATTGAGATATCATAATGAAAAAGGACATATAAATCATTCATTAACGAAGTTATTCTCATGTTGACTAAGTTGGACTGATAAATGATGAGAATGATTTTCTGAAAAAGTATATGCAATAATAGTTTACTTGAATTTAATACTTTTGATTTTGATGGCAAATTATGAAGGGGATATTTAGATTTATTATTACTTTATACTTATGGAATGTCTATAAATACCTTTCACTTAATTAGAACAACTAAAAGTACTGTAAATTACAAACTCTAATTAATGTTTTTGTATATTCAGAAAAAAATAGGTTTTCTCAGGTTTGTAATGCCATTTCAAAAACTTAATTAGTTTCTATCTCTTCAAAACACATTTGAATAAAAGTTTTCAAAATCGCAAATCGGTATCATTTAAACAATTTTCTGCAAATCCTTTGCTTATATATTTATAGTTCATTTGGCGTATTTCCACCAGAAAAACATTGGTTTCGAGTGCTGATGATTAGCTATGCTCTATTCAGTGAGTAATATGATTTACAACACGTTTTAAAACTATGTAAATTCAATTAAAAACCTAAAAATATATGTAGTTACTTTCTTCAGAAAGATTGTTTTTCATCGCTGAAAAATTCTCATTATATTAAAACACAATTGTATGAACGAAGAATATTCATCAGGTTCTACAATTATAAACCCAGATTAATAACCCATAAAATTGGCCAGATTTAAGGCAAAATACATCATTGAAAATAAATTTCCCACCGAACCAAAAAGGTATGTGCACAGTTTTTCCGGTACTGAATTAAATAAAGAAAAACTTGAAGTATTAGCACTTGGCCTAAAATTCTGTGATACACGAAACCGCGTAAATCAAATCGATACGGACATCCAATTTGAAAACCTAAATCGTCAGACATCACATCTGGTCCCGACCTCTGATCAGGAACTTGAACGTTTCAAATCAAACCTAGTTGATTGTTACTATCAGTTTAAGAATAGTATATATAACTACAGAAGTATTTTAACTAAGAAACACAGGGAGGCTTTCATGAAGCTCATTAGTCATGAGAATCTTATTATCACAAAACCCGATAAAGGAACAGGAACAGTCTTACTTAACAAAAAAGAATACAATGACAAGACGAATAACATCTTGAATGATCTTCAAAAATTTCAGAAACTGAACAACCAAAAAGATGTCAATAATAAGATAGAGACTGAACTGACCCGAACCTTAAAAAAGCTCAGAGATCAACAGATGATTCCAAAAGACGTATACGAAACAATTAAGCCGATAGGTACACATTTACCTAGGTTATACAGACTGCTAAACCGGATATCCCATTAAGGTCAATTTTGGACATGTGCGATTCCCCATATCATACTGTAGCAAAGTGGCTAGTAACTGTTTTGAAACCACTCCATAATCGCCCGGTAAAACATAGTAATAAGGACGTATTCCGATTCGTTGACAGGATTAAAAACATAAACACGAAAGATCAGACGATAATTTTCTTTGACGTAGTATCACTGTTCACAAATGTCCCACTCAGAGAAACTAGAATATATTTGTGAACAACTTAGAGAACAGGAACTAGAAACGACAATCCCCGTGGAGACCATCAGAGAATTATTACTAAAATGCACTATGAATGTACATTCCAAATTCTATGGTGAAATCTACAGACAAATAGATGGCGTCGCAATGGGTTCACCCCTGGGTCCCATATTGGCAGACATTTTCCTTTCTAAACTAGAAAACGGCCCACTGGCACAAAAGATCTATAGGTTTTCATTGTACTGTCGATATATGGATGACACATTTATCCTTTGTAACGAGCATACGAACTTGATAAGAACACTCGAGCAATTCAATACAGCTCACCCATCCATAGAATTCACATGTGAAAAAGAAAATGGGGGTAAAATAGCCTTCCTAGATGTTCTGCTTACAAGGAGAAAAGATGGATCGCTAAAAAGAAACATAAACAGGAAAATGACCTGGATGGGTCAATATACTAACTTTCTCAGTTTCGTTCCTCTACAACAAAAAAGGAACCTTATCAAGACACTACATCATAGAATCAAGACTATATGCACTATGGATACGATTGAAGATGAAGCAAAGACATTGTTTACAACGCTGAAAGAAAATGGATATCCGGAGAAATTTATAAATAAAAACTTAGCCAATAAAAGACAGCATAGAGAATGTCCAACGGTAAATAAAAAGCCTCTATATATATACGCTTACAATTCAGCAGCGACGCGCCGAGTGAAATGTTAAGACTTAAGTTAAGTAGATCAATTCAAAGGACTTGTAATGCAGCTAAACTACAACTAGTATTTTCCACACGACCAATAATCACTCCGAGGTTGAAAGATAAATTACCTAGACTAGCCACCTCCTTCTGCATTTATCAATTCAACTGCTCCTCTGGGGCAAGTTGTATTGGCAGATGTTCTAGGAATTTGTACATTCGGGCTCGTGAGCACCTACCCAAGTGGTTAAGCAAAGGTGTTGTCAAAACTGTTAACAGCTCCATCTAAGACCATTTAGTCCAAACAGAACATACAGCAAACATGGAGCAATCTTTTGCAATAGTCTGTCGTGTCAACAGCAGTCTACCTAATTCCGTCAGACTGCGAATCCTACAGACGGCTAGAGCAATTGCTATTCGGATCAAAAAGCCAGAGCTTTGTATCCAAAAGAAGTATGTTCAGCCACTTCTTTTACCCTGGCCAACTAGCTAATAATCAATCTTATAATGTGGTGACGTAATCTGATTAATGTTCATTTTAAGTTCCAAACTTATTATTATTATTATTATTATTATTATTATTATTATTATTATTACTATTATTGTCTTTACACTTGATAACCCCTTTTTGAGGAATTTATTCAATATCCACCCCTGAATCTACTATATTTGACCTAATTATTTTACATAATACATAATTTCCGATTTATAATCACAATATTCTCTTTCTCTCTCTTACCCCATGTTGACCATATTTATTCTGATAGTTTATCTCATAATTTTATTTCGCTTATAAACTGATTCAAGTTAACAACTTCAGATTAAACCGCCCCAACATTAACGATTTTATTTATATAACAAACAATTCCTGATTCACATATTACAATTTCCAAATGATGCATTTTGCCTTAAATCTGGCCAATTTTATGGATTATTAATTTGGATTTCTAATTGTAGAACCTGATGAGATTGTTTTTCATCAACATAAATTAGACATTTTCCAGTACCCGTTAAAAGGTATTGCATATTAGTACACTGTTTCTCGATCAGCTTGACAAAATTCAATATTTAACACAATATACTTCGATCTCATAAATTCGACCTCATCACTGAATCATGCTAGACTTAAGATCCGTGAAAAAGTGATATCTACCAAAGTTGTTCCCCTGTATCAGCAAAGAGAGATGGGATTACTGTGGTGAATAGGATAGGAGTCGTTATCATAATGGTATCAGATATAATTAAGAAGACTAGAAATGAGCAGTATCACTTGGAAATCAGGAATTAAATTCATGAACAAGAGGTGTAATGCAATATTGAAACTCAAATTATGATGAGAGATACACATTTTCATAACGGCAACGGGATTTTAACCATGCTAATCAGTTACCTTATAATACATGAAGAAAATCTTTCTATAAATTTGAGACTAGAGGTGTGCTTATGAAAATTTCAAACAGTGGTTAAGTGGATAAACTGATTTCATTGACTGAGTGAATGTATGTTTTCATTATTTGTTTGTTCTCTAAATATTATAGGTTTTCTGACTAGATAGTAGTTATCTCATTTGTTTATAAAGAACAATTATGTACTCTAATTCTCAGTGATTTTCGATGAATGGTTGAAATGATTTTGAAGAAAACATTTGTCGGCTGCCATGTCAAGCCTATATAGCTTATTCTAGCTTGTGGACAAACCAATTTATTCATTCTTCTCAAGCTACATTTTGACCTTGTTAATTATTCGCTTCACCTCGATTCGATTCGGCTACAGATATTGAGTAACATTTAACTAAAATGAATTGGCTCTTATAACTTCTCCAGTTAATTTCGCTAGACTCTATCCAGTTCGCGTCCTTCACTCTCTCTCTTGCTCTCTCTATCTCTCTGATTATCCGTTCTGATCCACAATTGTAGAATATAGTAGGTATTCGAAATTCATTCTCGTATTTGACTTATTAAATTGTGTTACTCACTAACGCGAGTTAGGTCGATATTTCTATATGAGGAATGACGGAATGTATATTTCAATAACAATAATAATAATACGATTTAAATAGAGTGAGATATCGGGCCACTCAAAGTGATGAGCCTGTCGATAACATCATCGTCTGATCTAACTGACGTCAAAATGAAGAGGCACACTAAACAAGCATTTGCACCAGTACACAGTTATTGCGTGTAGCTGTATTTCTCTATTGTGGTAATGCTGGTATACATGTGATAGATTAAATGATTTTGAAATATGACATTTAGAAGTTAATTGCAAATAATAACGACTAAATAGCATGAACAGTATGCAAATCAATTCATCAGCATCATTTGTCTAGCTGATTTGTGACCAGCTTCATTAGTGAATATAATGATCGTCGATCGTCAATACAGAATTATTTCAATGTGAAAATTGTCTAGTTAAGTAATGATCTTCACTTCTATTAAAAAGAGTGTGGTTGGGACATATTGTTCAACTTATATTTATATATATGCAACACATTACATAGTGCTTTACTTTGTCCATTTGTTTTTAGATATGGCGGGAAACTGTTTTTGGTTCAAGATAGCTAGAAGTAAAATTGTAATTATGACCAAATCTCTTATTCCTCATCTAATCAACTCATTTATCAGACTATTAATGATCATTTCTGGATTGTGTTTAATTGGTCTATCGATTTTCGATGTGAGTTTATTTTTATTTTTACTCGAGAGTAATTTCTAATATTGCTGTCATAATAGATTGTCAACTATAATCATGGTTTTAATGAAATGTTGTGCCAATGTAAAGTTTGACAATTTCTCAGGAGAGGATTTTATTGATTTTGTTTTCTATACTGACTAACTCAATACAGACTTACAAGCATTACTTTACTCACTAACACAGAATGTCAATAATAATAGATAATGGTAATTAATTACGCAATTGAAATGCAATGAATTCCTTTTAAACCTGTGATTTAATTAAAGGTTAAGTTGTTTTATTTAGTGAGAATATTTCACTTGTAATAATCCATTTGTGCTTTCGATGGACCTATATGGGGGCAGTCATAATTTAGTGAATAAACTGCAAATGATTTATACTACTATCTTTATGTATCACCAATATTTGAAGGAAATGATTCTACTTCAACTGGTATCTACGAAACCTGTTTATTCACAGTATGAAATATCAACATTTTAGCCGTTTCTTATGTTAAATCAAATATTTAATCATTTTGTCTTTCACGGATTCATAGCAAAGTACAAGTTTATGTAAAAATGATGGAATGTGATTATCAGTGAAATCTAAGACGTACATTTTGTCCTATTCAGGATTCGTCATTTTGGCATACCTGCATCTCACAGTTGATGTTCATCGAAAATGTTAACAGTGGGACAGTCGAAATCATTATTAAATAATTTAAAATACATTTTGTAAATATCTGTATGATTTCATAGTTCTGAACGGATGTCGGTGCAAACCTCTTGTTCTTGAGCACACAAATCACAGTTCTTTTTTCTTATTTACTACAAGAAACTTCGGAAATCAATTGTTACTATTTTCATCAGTTCTTGAATTATTACGCATAGAATAACAAGACATTCGTTTTCACGCATTAAATGTTTCAATGTACGGTTTACTATGTTAAAGATACGGAAAGCTCAGCTATTGATGGATTGGTTGACATCAGACCAATAAATCGACAGGAATGCATTGATTCTTAATACATGAGACTGTCGCCAGTTTAAATTCTTCCAACTTATGATACATAATACTACATATTCTTTGATTTCATTTGCTTATTTGTTAAGACTTCTTTTAAAGAAAACAGCCGAGTTCATGAAGAGTTTTATAAACTTTTAAGTGAAACTGAAACGCAGTAGATCAGGGTTTAGTAATAAACAATTATTTTTGAATATGGCCTTTATTTACACCATAATGGTTAAGTTAAAGTCCATCAGTAAAAAGATGTATTTCCAATAACTATATTAATATCTTTTCTTGAAACTTCGGATCGTTCTTTGAATAACTTTAGAAAGTTAGCTTATTTACCAACAGTTATATAAAATACAAGATGTAACAACCCATGCTTATGGTATAACTATAGTCATACCTATACACGAATGAATCCATTAGTCACACTTTGTACTTGAACGTTTGCCACCTGGTGTCACAGTCAGAGACGTCATCACTGAGCTTACAGTATTTTGTTAGCTTCCACCGTCATCAAAAACAGTACAAGCTACATCGAATTAATTAGTCCAGTGATCATATTTCAATTGATAAATGGAATTCAGTCAAGACCGGGTACTGAAAAAACATGATATATGTTGCTACCCAGTAGTGAATCATTGTTAATAACTAAATTATGTGTTTGATCAGAGTTTTTATAATCAATGAAATCATATGACTTAAAACTGAAGTCATTGTTAGTTTATAAGAGCACAAATAATTTTAACTTGACAAATTTAAGTTTCAAAAGTTATAAATGAGTAAGGAATATGCAAGTAAGGAGCACTAAAATGAAATAGGTTGAAATGAATTGTTAGAAATTTGAATAGGTTTTGTTTCACTTTAATTCTTCATGAGTTTATTTTATTTCCAATCTACAGATGGAGAATTACAATGATATACACTATCTGATGACAGTTGGGAACTTTACGTGTCATGTTCTGTCAGTATTATTTGGATGTTGTCTAGTGGTCAAATATTTTGAGAAACCTTTCTGGTTTAGTTGCTTTCGTTTTCTGCTTATTGTAGAAATGGTTATCGGAGCAATGTTATGTGAGTTTCAAGATATATATATATATATATATATATATATATATATATATATATATATATATATATATACTGAAAATGTAAAGGATAGTTTTCGTCGAAGAAAATCTTGCAGTGATGCTTATCTTGATAATTTTTTACCGAAAGTATTTATCAGTACGCTAGTAGTGGTTCAAATGTTCTCGAACTATAAAGCTACCGGTAGTTACAATATAAAATGCTGTGCATTGTATGAGTATTAGATGACAAATCAATACATTGATTTATCTTGTTGTTCAAAAGTCGAAAATTATTTTTAGAATTTTTATATTCAAAGACGCTTTCATTAATATGTATCAAGAATTGGAATGAATTCAGGTTGAAATCGATTAAACAAACAGGTGATGATTAGTTATATTTGTTCCCTTTGAAAGCTCATAAATAATTTGTAAATTAATTCGAGGGACATTTCATAAAATGAAACATGAAGTATGGAGAACTTAATTAAGCTTCAGAATATACAATAAAACTACCTACAAATAAAAATCTGTAACAGATTTGAGATGGTTTGAGAAACATTAAATTGGTATCATTACAAGTGATTCATCGCTCAAATCTTGAAATACAATTACTTGAGGTTCACCACCATAACGAAGTGGTTAGAATACACTTTCCTCATTCTCTGATTTTTTTCTCAATAAACATTGTATTGATTATAATTAGTTATACTTAGAAATGACCTAACTAAATGTAAGTGTTAGCATTAGAACCTAGCTGTTGTACATCATAGATAAGTATGTGGTCGACTTAAGTTTAGAAATTAGGAATGATGAATTAAATACCTATGAATAGCAAACTTTTAATGAAAGTTTGTGATTACAATAAATAAAGATTAAAATTAACATCTCAACAGTCAATCAAGTTTAATCGTCGCCAATATTTGTTTGTATACTTCTAGTTGTTTATTTCAACGTAATCGGGCTCCCTTTATTGAATACATCGAATATTTATCGAATGAAACCAACTGATGGTGTAAGTTTCCACTTTGTATATGTTATGGATGAACATGCTTTGAATTTTAACTGAATTCACACTATCGGTTAGTGTGGATTGGTTGTATCTAGAAAGATAATTTCTGCAGTCGTACAGACTCGACCGAGCTTGATCAAATGAACATAAGCTGTGTTAAGAAAGATAGAGAGTGGTATCATTTATTGATAGATATGGGAACACAGATGTGTAAAGTAAGAATTTTTTTTCAATAAATTCTCTACAGGTCCTACAATTAGATATCCAATTTAATAATATAACTTGTTCCACAAGAGCAGTTGAATTGTTAGATACAGAAACAGGTGTCTAGTCTAGGCAATTTATCTTTCGATCTCGAAATGATCATCGGACGTGTAAACACAATAATTGTGGTTGACCCACAATAAAGATTTTTTGAGTTGTTCTGTGCAACTTTAGCATCATCATTTCACTAAGTGAATTAACTCTAAAATTTACGCATATACAACGAATTTTTGATCACATTTAGGTTCTCCTTGTGCCCTCTTTTCTTAGCCGAATTTTTATTTATAAATTTTTCTGGATATCCGTTTTTATTCAGGGTAGTACTTAATACCTTTGTTTCCTCTTCAACGGCATATAGCCTTGATTCTATAGAGAAGTGTTTTAATAAGATTCCCTTTGTATTATAGAGGAACAAAACTAAGAAAATGTGTATATTGGCCGGTCCAAGTGGTTTTCTTGTTTAAGTTTCGCCTTAGTGACCAATCTACTCTCTTCGTATGTAGAACACCTAGAAGGGCTATTTTACTTCTATTTTCTTCCTCATACGTGAATTTAATAGACGGATGAACTTCATTAAATCCCTTGGGGTTTATACTAGGTCAGTATAGTTGTTATATAGGATGAACTTATTATCGATATATCGACAGTAAAATGTTTAGCTTATTTTTGTCTGGTTATAAAGGTCGAGTCATGCTTGATCAAATCGAGTTGGCTCACTCGAATGTTCCACTTTGTTTTCCTGTTTATCATTGTGGATATCTGTTTTTATAAACAAGTGCTTGAAATGAATTGATCCGACATAACCCGTATTTGGCTTTTTATTGCCACTATCAGACAAACGATGTTAGCCTATGTGTAATAAACGAAGTTAAGTGACAGATTCATGTTCATCACATATTAATTCGTTCTTTTAAATTGGATTCAGATAAGCTAGCCACTAAGACATTATTATCCGTGCGTTACTTAAATTCATTGAGTTCACTAATCTTACAATTTCATTTAAAATACAAGCCAAATCATGTTAACATCTTATCTCAGTCATCTTAAACTTAACAACTTAATGTTATATTACAAACAAACCTAATATCATATGCTGTAACTGCAAACGGTGTATTTGTCTCAAAACTAGATTGCTTTCGGATTGTTAGTTTTGAAATCATAGTTGGTGAACTTGATCAGATCTGGTAACCAAAACACTAATGATGAAATTTATGTAAGAGAGTATTTTGTGCTTTAACTAATATTTTATTTATTTTGTCAACGTGTTCAGGGCTACTGGGAATTTCTTTATTGTGCAATTGCTGAGTGGATTCTGGTTCTTGCATGTATTTTATTCACTCTAGTCATTGCTCTGGAAACACAAATATATGAAGACGTTTTGGTACGCAGTAAAATCAGAAATATTACCACAATACAACTTATGAAACAAGTTTAAAATATGTTTCGAACGACATCTTGTACTTACTAATCCTTAAACAAAATTGATGAATATATTGATGAATAGTGAGTTGATCATTTCTTTATGAACTAACTGATGAGAAAATCTTAAACTTGGTTCTTAATTTGTTTCGAAAGTCAGTTGGGGAAACATTTAAATCGGATGTAATTTGATTTTCACTTTTGTCAGTTGAAGTTTCGATTCTCACTTGCAAATACCATGGTTACATGTGTTTCCACATTTAGCAAACAATCTATGAAGAATTTGGAAGTTGGAATGACAAATGTTATCAATAATAACTATATATATATTATATATATATGTGCAAGAAGAAGTCAGACGTTATTTTGTGTGAGAATCAAGGAAACATTAGGGTTGGGTGCTGCAATTAGTTGAATGAAGTTCAGAGACAGATAATATGTGGTAGTTTTGGAGGTAATGAAGGGTTCACATAAGATTCATGGAATTAAAAAACTGGTAAGATGGGTTGCGTATTGATTATGATTTGAAGAGTTTACATACATTAAGAGAATCAAGTGAGTGGAAATGTATGGATGAAGGGGTGGTTTAAGAATTCGGTAATGAAAGAGAAATATAACAAAGTAAACATCAGTGAAATAAAACTAATGACTAAAAAATTGAATTATCAGGGTAGTGATAGGTTTATTACTGTCTCTTTTTGAATATATAGATCAGGTTTGAGTTTTGTTTTTATCGTGACCGCTTCAGCAAAACGGAGAGAAGTAGTATTTCTTTGTCTGCTAATAATTTTAAAAGCATGAATATTGTCAGTGGTGTGCCTGGTGTCAAGTAAATGCTGAGCTATTACAATTTTAAGACCCTTAGTCCCTCGCAGTCTCAATTTCTTTGGAACATGGTCGGAAATGCGAACATGTAATCTTCTCTTGGTTCTTCCAATGTATGTGCTTCGGCAGGTACATGTAAATTGGTAAATACAGTTGGAACTACTGAGAAAAGAGGATCTGTCGATTTTAGTTTGTTTGAGCAAGCAATTCGTTTCCCATAGCGTCGTCAGTTTTGCTGCTGGATAGGTCAGTGATTTCATCTCCTTTGAAGTGTAAGTATAAGAAGCAGGTTTTCTTTTCTACTATGTCGTACATAACCCGAGGGTTGGTTTGGCCATATTTCTGAATGAACTTCACCGTATATGCATTTTCATGTAGGTAATTTGTAATGAGAGAAATTTCATCTTCCAGGCATTCCTTTGAGCAAATTTTACGTGCGCGGTCAAAAAAGGTTCGCAAGATACCCTTTTTGTAACTCGTTGGACAGAAACCATAAACTTCACTCCAGGTATTTTTGCGGTGAATGTGTCTTTGTAATGTGCCGTCTGATGTTTGTCTGATTAAAATATCTAGGAAATGGAATTTACCTTCTACTTCATGCTTCATGGTAAAATTAATATCCTTGTGTGCTTATTAAACAGAGTGAGTAGGTTCATGGAGTACTTATGATTGTTGCAGACGAGAAACGTGTCATAAATATATCTACCGTAGAGGGTAGTTCCATCGACTACATGCTTGAGCTTCTTCTGTTCCGGGTTTCCCATAAATATGTCGGCCAGAATCGGACCCAAAGGAATACCCATGGCTTCTCCATCTATTTGGCGGTACAACACGTTGTTGGATTGAAATTGTATGTTTTTAGTACACAGAAACAGAAACTATTTGAATTCATGGATTGTTAAAGGCAGAAGTTCAGGATATTCACATATGATATCTGCCGTTTCTTCCAACGGGATCTTTTTGAAGAGTAAGGAGATATCAAACGCATCTAGGCTATCAAGCTTTCGTACATATCCGAAACTATCCATCAGACTGTAGGGTGCCAGTTTCTTACGGCTTGGTTTAAGCACCATGTCAACCAGGGGGCGAGTTTATGGAAGGGTGATTTGGTCATAGATAATATTGGTCTTATCAGGATGTCGGGTTTGTGTGTTTTAGGTAGACCGTATAAGTAAGGTAATTGTGATAACCTATCAATCCCGGTAATCTCACTTCAAGAATTTCTGTATATACTAGTAATTTCTGCTTTTTTAAAATCAAATCGAACAGAATTGATGAGCGTGTTTAGGTCATTAACATACTTGTAATACTCATCTAAATTGTAACAGAAAATAGTCAATTTCAAAACTTTTGAATTCTTTCCGAAAAAAAAACATAAAAGGAGTGTTGCAGATGCGTGTAACAGGCTTAGAAATTGAGATATTGATTGGGAAAGAAACATTTTAAGTATATTAGTTACCAGTTATGCAAAGCAATAATTAGCTTAGAAACTGATGTTTTATTAATCCATAACTATTCTATGTTTTTAATAACATCAGAGTGTGTGTGTGATTTGAAGCATGATATAAAGTAAAAAAATCGTCAACTCCGCAATGGAACCCTATAATTTCTTCTACATGGCGCACACAGGCATTGAGTTAGTTGCAAATTCATTTATTTGTAACTGTAAAGCAATGATGAGGCTAATGGGGTTGATGTTCCTTTTGTGATAACCAACTAAATTACAATGCAAATTCGAAAGATGAAGTTGTTTCCCGTTCATTCATATCGATTAGCAAAACTAACTGCAAAATTATTTCTAATCATATTCCAAAGATTAAGATGACTTGTTCAACTACCTTGGCAGTATATATATATATGTGCCCATCCAGTAATCTGAATCACCATGTAAGTTACACAGCCCAGAATGTCCCTTTTTCCCTCAAAAATAGTTGGACTGAACTTCCTGATTTCTTTTCGTAACTTAAGATATATAAGGGTCCTAATGATTAATGTCACATATGATTATGATAAACTCAATAACTTTACTTCTCCAGCACGGTAATATAACCGAGCTGGTTACAGATAAACATAATTACAGATACTGAAATGTCTTTTGCCACCTTCCTACCCAATACATGCAATTTGTCAGTTAGTTATGCAACTGTATCTATGTAATGTCTGATATTATCATCTGCAACAGGAGATAAAGAGGGTAATACATAGAAGATATTGAATGGAGAAAGAAAATCGTGACTTATGAGAACTTCCATACAATGAATTTTTCGAATACTGCATGTGTCAACATCTATAACTAGTTAATAATTTTTGATAGGTTTCGATTTGTTGGTTGAATTCTGTTGGACCTTGGAATCATAGATAACAACAAGGTTAAGAAACGAATTTAAGAGGAAGACGATTGAAATAAATACATAGATAATAGCAGGATAACAATCACAAATTAACGAAATGAGGGTCTATAGAACAAGCAGTTAGTTGTTTTTAGAAAATTTGAGTGGGTTATACTTACCTGAGATTAACGTTAATGAGGTTGGTTAGAAAGAGAATGAAAGCTTCATAATGAAATCATGCAGCTCAGAGAGAATAACTTCATTAAACTATCATCTTTAGCTGAAATCATATTCAAATTAAGTTGAATATGTCAAAATAAGCTGATCCTTCCAGTTATACGGGGTTTAAAAGTATAGAAGACACTAGATAACATGCAAAGAGAAAGTAGAAAATTATTGTTGCAAGTAGGAGGGTGAATATAAACGTTGGAACACAAGCGTAAATGATTTATAAATGTACATACATATTGAAACTCCTCCTGGAGTCTCTCTGGAGCTACTGCCGGTCCCAAGCCCGGATGAATGAGAAGGGCTGGGCATGGTGTTAGCGACCCCATCCCGTGGTAAACTAACTCGCTAAAAAACGCTAAAATACATATTGTGCATTAGTCTGAGAACTGTTCGATTATGACTCAAGTTACTTATTATAAATTTCGATAGAACAATAAGAAGAAGGAGTTGATCTGAAAAATGTGATGACTTCTATTTGAAGTTTGTGCTGATGATGTCGTTCAGAAGAACGATGAAAGCTCCACGACCAAACCATCCAGCTCAGAGAACAAGACTCCACCAAAATCATCCACCTGAGCTACAAATCTTCCCCACCATCTCAAAAATGTGATGTATTAGCGCTATACATTTCGAACAATCTGGTCACGCATATACTTGTCAGGGCAATTAAAATAACTAAGAGGAGAGAAAGAATAAGAAATTATCGAGTTATCCTAGGCCAAGGTAAATTCAAGGTTATGACAAATTGTTTTTGTACACATAAGGGGGGTTTAAATTTACGAATAGCCAAGGCTTCAATAAACTTAAGAATTCGACCTTGACAATTCCTGTACAACATTCTAAATGCTGTATTAATGTTAATTTTGTTCCCCGTCTCAATTATATGTTTTGCTATCGATGAGCTCGCTTTTCTACCTCCTACATTGATCGGATCATTTGACATACATTGATTTTGAAGCCATCTAGGCACATGTTCATTGACCCTTGATTGCATTGTTCGATTACTCCTCCCTATGTTTGTGTGTCCACACAAACATGTAAACTGGTAAATACAATGGGATGTGACGTAATCATTAATGCATTGTTTGGGTCTATTAGGAATCATGGGCTTATACTTTTCAATCACAACCAACTGAGCAGCATAATACGTATTCTTAATGGCTGCTTTCAATCTCTGTCTTAAAACTATACTGTTTGATTCGCCTCTATATGGTAGATTGATGTAAACCTTTTTCTTTGTCACTGAATAAATTAGAGGTCTTGGCATTAACTGACTTTTGCACCTATTAATAAACTTGAGTGGATAACCATTAGCTATTAAAGTGTCAGTCAGTAACTTTTCGTCTTTTTCCACCATATCATAGGTACATATTCTTCGAGTCCTCTTAAAGAGGCACTTAACTAGACCTCTCTTGTATTGCAATGGACAGAAACTATGGAAATTTAAGTATAGTCCTGTCCAAGTTGGTTTCCTATACACGAACCGTCTAATAGTGCCATCATCCCTTCGACTTAAAAGTATGTCTAGAAAGGCTAATTGGCCATTACTTTCTGGTTCATGTGTCATCACAATATCATTTTGAACATCATTGAGTTTATCCAGTAATCGGTAAACATCAAAATCCTTATCACATATAATTAGAATATCGTCCATATATCTTCTATGTAGAGTTGTCTCACTAATAAGGTCGCTCGTCATATTTTCCACATATGACATGAATACCTCATCTAAGAGAGGCACCAAAGGGCTACTCATAGCTTCACCATCAACTTGTCGAAAATATTCACCATCAAACGTAAACTGAACATTAGCTGTACATAATAAAAGTAATTCTTTCAAAAATGGTAACGGAATAGGAAAAAGGGGAACATTTATAGAAATATAGTCACAAAGAAATCCACCGTCTTTGTTAACGGTACATTCGTGAAGAGAGAGTTTACATCAAATGAATGCAAAGATTTATCTTTAATATTAATGTCACCAAGAAGGTCAATTAGTTCAAATGTATCTTTTAAAAAGAACTTACATAGATTAGTACGAATTGGGTTTAACAGTATTACTAACCATTTAGCTAGCTCGTGTGTGGGAGAACCACACATAGACAAAATTGGTCGTAATGGAATATTAGGTTTATGAATTTTAGGTAATTCATATAAATTCGGAAGAACTGAACCCGAAGGTTTCAGTATATTAAACTCTTTGTTGTTTATGACGTTCATTTTAAGAAGCTTTAATAGATTGGACTTCGCTCTAGATTCTAATTTTCTAACATTAATATTAGATGGAACGTCCTGTAAGAATTTACTTTGGTCACCCAGTATAGATAACATTTTTTTATATTCACATTTATTAATAACGACCACCCCAGAACCTTTGTCAGGTCTGATGATCACAATATCTGACCTACGTTGGAGGTTTTTTAACGCAGCGAAATGTTTAGGAGTCAAAATACTCCTTTGTCTGACTTGAGATCCGTGAAAGTGGTGGGCAACGTCAACCAATTTCACCTTTAACCAATTTTTCTTATATAGGGTGGTTGGGACAAGAGGGTTCAACTGATCATAGAGATTTTCAAATTGAGCATCTATCGACAGATCAGAAATCTTGGTATGTGCAACGGAGAAATTAAATCCGAGAGATAGGGCTTCTTTCTCAAATACAGAAAGCCTAACAGTTGATAAATTTGATACATATTTATCCGGGTTAAATTGAAATAAATTTCCATCATTATCATACATAAGAGATTTACTCAACTTTTGTTTAGTAGTATGAGTTGTTTTAGCAACCACAGTACTGCAAAAATTCATAAATTTAATACGACATACAAGAGAGAGATTAGATAATACGCATGATCCCTGAGTATGAAGTTCAATTAGTTTATTCAACATATCATTACATTTTTCTTTATGGGATTTCGCCAGCCGCAAAAGATTAGAGACATTAGCATTCAACTTATTAGATCGTAAGAATTTATAAAAATGTCTTGGAAATATGTGTGTACTAATGCAAGTTTTGTAAAACTCCAATTTTACCTTTTCCGATGCAATTTTGCACTTCAGGTTAGCAAGTTCATCTAACCGTTTAGTACAAGACGAAGGGAGTCTTCTTTTCAAGAATTGTATAGCGCTAATACATCACATTTTTCAGATCAACTCCGTCTTCTCATTGTTCTATCGAAATTTATAAAAGGGACTAATTGCTTTAAATTACTTATTATAATTAAGTAGTAAGAAAAAACATATAAAAATAGCTGAAAAGAGGGGTTGAAATTACAAATGACAAATAAGTCAATCTGCGAGGAATGAACACATGTTAATAAATACTGACCAACTGAACTTGGTAATATCAACTATAAACATGCAAAAAATTACAAATATTTGCGTACACATTTAACAAACTGACGAGTATCTAACCCTAGTAGCTTAATGGACTACTTGTGGCCTTTTGAAGAGATAAACACTATGTTTAATCCTCACTATGAATATTAACATGGAAGCAATTCTTTAAAGCAGTAAAGCTTACTAGATATCAAAGAGCGGTTGCTTTCTAAGTTCTGTCTTGTTGAAAAATATGTGTCTCTTTACGATTTTAATTAAACTGTAATTTTTTAGGGTTAACATTTTATAATCTAAAATATTGTGGCCGCGTAAATTCAGTAATATAAAATAGAGTAATATTAATAGTTCAAAAAAGTATACCTACCTCTTTTATTCTTTATCAAATACGAAAGTGAAAATAAAATTCACTCTTTTGATTAGTGTAGTGGCTTAGCTTCTTTAATCAATCACATTGATAACGTTATTATATAATTCTCAACGGTGTTTGAAACCAGAAGGCAATAGGAAGAGGTGACTACAGTTTATTAGCGGATATCACAAACAACGAAGGTGTAAGAACTGCTGGTTGTCTACTTAGCTGTAAAACATTTCAATTTCTTACTCCAGGGACGTGATTTTACCATCATGACTGACCATAAACCACTCTGTTATTCCCTCAACACGTCGTGTGATAAACATTCTCCACGGAAAGCCAGGCAACTGGATTACATTTATCAAGTCACCACAGACATCCAGTTTATAAAAGGGTCCTCTAACGTTGCCACAGACACACTATCCAGGAAGGATATCAATACGATGACACTCAATCACGACATCGGCCTCAAAACTCTAGCCAAATTACAAGTAGACCATGTGGAATTAAAAACCTGCAACGAAAAGTCTAGCTTGAACCTCAAACCGGTACCGATTCCTTTCTCAGACACATCTATCATCTGCGACACCTCAGCGGGTAACAATCATCCTTTTGTCCCACACGCTTGTCGCCGAAAATCTTTCAACACTTACACGGTCTCTCACATCCAAGTACCAGAGCTACAACAAAGCTTATAACCGAACGTTTTGTGTGGCCTAAGATCAACTCGGATATTAAACGTTGGACACGTAGTTGTCTTCAGTGCCAACCCAGCGAGACCCAGAAACACAATATCAGTCCAATTATGGAGTACCGTCAATAATCACAACAGATCGTGGTCCCCAATTTTAATCCGTCCTATTTCAGGAGTTCACTAAACTTCCAGGAGTAAACCACATTAAAACAACAGCTTACCACCCAGCAGCTAATGTCTTGGTCGAAAGGTTTCACCGCCAACTGAAAAGCTCGCTGATGGCACAAGACGACACATCAAAATGGAGTGATGCACTACCTCTTGTACTCCTGGGTATCCATTCAACTATCAAAGAAGACATAGGTTGTACAGCCGCTGAGTTAGTTTACGGTACAACCCTCACATTACCAGGGCAACTTGTAGACTCAAACCCATCAACAGCAACAGACCCAAGCCGCTTCGCCAGCCAATTACTACAAACCATGGACCGAATCAAAGCCACACCGCCTCGGGAACATAACAACCAAATACAACTTGCCAAGAACTTAGAAACATGCAAGTTCGTTTTCGTTCGGGTTGACGCCGTTAAAAAACCATTGAAGCAACCGTATGAAGGACCATACCAACGAACGACCAAACACTTCATTATCAATAAGGGTGGAAAGAAAGAAACTATCGACATCGGTAGAAAAAAGCCTGCTTTCCATGAAGCACACCACAAGAAAGAAGATACTTTTGCATTTAAGAAACCCCTCCCAGCAACCCACAATACAGCAGACGAGGAAGAAAAGCCGAGTAGCAAACCTACTTGTTTAACACGTTCAGGGAGAGCCGTACAAAAACCCAAGCGTTATGTCCACTTCGTCGAATAAAAAAAACAATCAAAGCAAACATCTATCGATGTCCTACACTACTAATTTCACCAAAAAAATTTTTCTTTTCACAGTGTACATAATGAATCACATTTTTTCCCATAATTATTCGTTTTATCACAACTTTTTTTGTGGGTTTATTAACAATTTTGCACATTATTATCATTGTTAGCAAAACAAGACATTAAATGACAGTGTTTTCTTTTTTTGTGTTTGTTTTGCTCTGCTACATTACTGCCATTCTCACGTGCAGGTCATACGCATCTCCACATTTTTTGTTGGTCATAACTGAAAACATTATTTTTGTATATATGTATATATATCATATTCTTACATTTTCTTTTTTTGTTATTATAACCAGTGTTACCTCCGGACACTATGGGGGGAGCTATGTGGAGATATGACTGAAAAGCCTATTTTGTAAATAGTTTTTAATATTATTTTTATTTATTTTGTCAATCTTTCACTGTATGTATATTTATCATTAAATGACTGTACCTGCTGTTTCAGTGAATGACCTTGGAATTACTTTCCGTTGTGTTACTGACATAGCGTGACATACTGTTGCTTGCTAACAAATACATTGCTATACACACATACCTTGTTCTACCTTCGTCTGTGATTGAGATAACTGCATTCTAAATCAAACATTACTTGCATCTATAGAATGTGGGTCGAGATATATCATACCTAACATTGGTTTACATTACTGGAGAGTCCAACAACCTGAGCGGAATTACCGAACATATATAATTGTGAATTTTCAGTACCAGACCCAATTTGAACACGCAGTAACTTGGTAAATTTAAGTGTTAATAACTATTAACATTATTATTTACTGTTTATAACTTGGTTAACATTTTTTCACGTTCATATTTGTCTGGTCCACCACAAGCTAATAATAGGATTTGAGTACATACATACACAGTGAAGAGAATGACACGACGATCGATATTTAAGCTATAAACATTTTAGCTGTCATATGATCAAGCTTACACGTTTATACATATATTACAATAATCGTAATAGTACAAAGAAATAGAAGGATTGTTACTGTTGGAATAGCATTATCTGTTAAGTAAGTTGATAAAAGGGCTTAACAAAATTTAACCATGATAAAAATTGTTTGTAGGAGAGTCGTTATATTAGAATGTATCAAGAGGATTTATTTACTTCAAGTATATTCTACTTTATCAGCAATAATTCATTCAATCATATCTCTTGTATAAACAAGTATCGATAGCTAGCTTACATGTATTCTAAACACAAATCAATGTTCTTAATAACATTTCTTAATAACTTCTTGATTGATTGGTTAAAATCATGATTATGTTTTACTGGAGGAAAGCGTCATGTGTATTGTGTTATAAAATAGTTTGCACGCTTGCGGTTATACTGTGATATTCTCGATTTTAAATGAAGCAATTCACATTAACATTCGATTAAAGATTGATTGTGTATAAAAGTAAGTTTACTGCTACTAATTAAATTATTCCATTTGTTTACTCATTTTAAATGTTATAATTTCAGCTAATGAATAGACAGATAATTGATAATGATAGTGTTTGGTGTATTAAATATTCTTGGTAAAACTTAATTACAAGTATATGAATAGAGACAATGCCTACTAGTCGGATACCGTCATAATTCGTTTGGATTAGATGATTCAATTGATAAATGTACAAGTTAATGATAGTTTTAAATGTGAGTGATTAGAACAGAGTAAGTAAAGGTGAAATGTTGTATGCTGTATTAATTACGATGAATTATTAATATGAGGATAGAGATGATATGGATAAAAGATAGTTGCTTAATGATTACTGATGATATTTGTCTGATATTGAAGTCGTGTTATTTGGAATGACTTGATGTAATGCTGCTTTTTATTTAAAATAATAGTTTATTTCAAACAAATGACTAAAATGTGTGTTTGAAGATGGTGGAAATTGTATCAGTACTTGGTAATATTACCGTGACATCATCATCATAGACTGTCCCTATTCTCGAAAATGGCAAGTTGTTGTTATCTGTGTAGTTTCCTACTAAGTGAAAATGGCACATGATGAACACCAGGGTGAATATTTGTAAAGTGCTTGCAAACTTTACACGCGTATGACTTTCAGATATCAGTTTTTCCATAATCAATAATAATAAATAATTTTGAGTCAGTTGTACATGCTCAAATGACATACAGTTAAAAAATGTATATTTCAGTTGATGTAAAATCTGTTCATTTTAACAGCGAATTGAGCAAATAAAATATATGACAATAAGTTGTACCAACACAGTTGACATTACCTTACAAATATAATTTAGTTCATCGTAATTCGTAATATTTTTTGTTTTAGGAAAATCAAACCAGGAAGTAAGTCTTCATCCGATCCTACTTTGGTAAATGTACTAGTTCTGTTGAAAATTTTGTGAAAAACAAATCCTGAATTCTGAGATTTTAGCTCAGCAAATGTACACATTTTTACACTGGCATATATATAAATAATGTAGTAGTCTACTGTTAAACTACTTAATTTAAATTAGTAATAGAATTCAATTGGGATATTTTACAAATGATCAAATCTTTATTAGCGATCATAGGCTTTTGATATTGAATCAGTGGCAATATTATATTAATGTGCCTGTCAACTTCATGGAAAATATATGTTATTACTCGTAATATACAAACTTTATTCTGTGAAGAATTATAAAGAGAAAGAAAAAGTCGAGTGTAATTCTGTGTATTTAATGATTTCATAGTTATTAGTATTGGAGGCTGTGGATTGCAGATGCTATAACTACAGATTCACGTTAGAAATTGGCTGTAATTAAATCGTCACTGAAAACAAGCAAACATAAAACATTCACTTAGTCTTATTATAATACCTATCATCAGTGAACATCCATGACTCAACCAATAATCAAACTTTGCCCCCCCCGGGTCTCACAGAGATCCGTCAACGTCTAGACCAGTGATTTGGAATCTATTATTATTTTATTTCTAATGATAGTCAATTTGAGAACGATCATCAATCACTGATGTTTTTGAAATTCACCTCACGCCTCTCATAGAACAACTTCAATGATTATAGCTTCTCCCTAGAAATACGCGAATTAACAATTGTAGTTAGCTGCGAGTTACATGTATCGATTTTTATGCAGGGGTTTATGTAAGTTGTTGAATTTATGGGCTTTATTCACATATTATTTATATTTAGATAACCGTAGTAAACCAGGTTGAACAATGAAAATTTATTTTAAACGTGTCATAATACTGAAATTATAAACATCAGTGATTACTATTATAGCTAAAGAAACATGTTTAAACATGATTACACTCTAATTTGTATATTTTCAGAAAATAAAATCTACTTAGTAGCATCGTTGTCATGTTATTTAATATGTCAATAGCAAGAGTAGGAGATTAAAAGTTGAGTTTTCAAAAATATTTATGACAACAACATTTGATTGTTTTAGAATACAGTAACTAGATTTGTTTAAACTTTCACGAGTGTTTCATTCATAACACAGGATCTAATAAAAATGATGCTCAGTTATGAAAGTTATTACATTCTATATGATCTACACGTTTATATATATATTCTAGGATTGTAACTATTTTTATGCACGGATATTCCACTTCGCTATTAGCATAGTAACTGTCCTCCTGTAGGATTCAGATGCTTTACGGTTGACTGACCAATATAGTGTTCTCGGTGTCAAGCCTTTGAGGTTAGTGTCCATAATACAACTTGATTGATAGAATTCAACTAGAATTAGCTGGGTTTCCGTATATATATAGTATTGCTCACGACTCAGTGATCAATCAATTCTAGATATTTTAAGCGAAAAAAATGTTTTCAGGAAACCATAAATGTCCACCATATTATCCTTTGTGACAGAACAATGATGACATCATGACTATTTAGAGCGATTACTTTATACGACGGAAAGAAAGGTAACACATTAATAATGGATGAGAAAGAAACATAACCTAATAATAATGTGCTTATTTTGGAGACGAAAGATATGAAATGTCGGTTTTTCATAATGCAATATTATGTTTGAAACTGTAGGAAGTCCAGCATACAAAGTATTGAGATATTTTGACAATCATGGATACACTTCACTGTGGTTATGTTCTTGATTGAATGAAGAGCATTTAAGTTTTTTATAAGAACTTATAACAGAGAGGTGAGTTAAGTTCCATTGACATCATCAATTTTAATTATTCCAGTTGAAATATTCAAAGATTAAAATATTTTGAATTAATGATAACGTTTCTTATTTCAGTAATCGATCGATGTATGATCTTATAGACTCCAATCATACTTGGAATACATTCGAAAGTTATGCATGCACTCGATAGTTGTGTTTTTAGTTTCGTAATATGCTCTGAAATAAGATTTTTATTTTCTTAATTTTAGATTTTAACTCAACTTGTGAAAAGTATTAGTGAAGTTGAATGTTAATTTGTTGGAGAAAAGTTAAACCAGTTTGGTTTTCTAAAATTGCGTTAATTATTGTTATTTTTGGATTTCCTCCAATGTAAGTCAATTATGTCAATTTTTACTTTGAATATCAAGATTGAAATCAAGTTTAGAAATATGAGATGTTTTTCATAAAAAAATTAACTGATAGGGAATAAATAAAAACGGGAATTAAAAATCAATCTTATCTGTTTCACTGTGAACAAATATATTAAAGTAAATAACATACTAAAAGATTAGTATTTGGACGAAGAATATTCTATTCGATAAATTCTCTTCAGGTTCTACGATTCATATATCCACATTATTAATCCGAAAAATGGCCAGGTTAAGGGCCATGTAAATTTAGGATTGTTAAACAAAATACAATAAAATTGTTCATGTTGATATGACTCATATAGAATGTTAATTTGAATCTGGATATATGTTAAGTGAAATTTAAGATCCATGATCAGAATAAATATGGGTGAGAGAGAAATAATAGTGCAATTACAATTCAGTCATATGTTTAGTGGAAGGCTATATTGTGTGAAAAATTAGTAAAACGTAATAAGGATGGATAGATGAGAAGTGAATGAATCATGTATAGAGGAGATTAATAATGATGTTTAACCAATAGTAATAATAATATCAATTGTTGAGATCATGTGTCAATTGAAGCTAGACCACCATGGAAAACGTGGAAGCACTGGACGGTCGTTTCGTCTTAATAATAATACTTTAAATGATGTACTTTGCCCTTAACCTGGCCATTTTTCGGATTATTAATTTGGATATATAATTGTAGAACCTGAAGAGAATGTATCGAAAAGAATATTCTTCGTTCAAATACTAGTCTTTTAATAAGACGGGCATTTTTAAACGATTAAAATAACATGCTTTTGGTATTTTTTTTATTTGTATCTTCCCATTGTTATTTAGGACTGTAATTGATCAGTCTCATGTTGCCATGTGTGCATCATGTGCGGATTGCCTCAATATAGACTCGTCAGCTGGATGAACCAGCATCCCAGAGTTGACATTCACTTCGGGACTCGAACCCAGCACCGTTCGCTTCAAAGCCATCGCGTTATCCACTTATCTACTGAGTCCTGATTAACATGCTTCCTTAAATTAAGCGAATATCTGTGTAATTGATTGGAAGTCTTTTACATGAATCTAATCCATGAGTTTTATAGTGCATTTCTCCTATTGCATAAAACAATGTCCATGCAACAATTTTTTATGATTTAATATTTTTTCAATTCCTTGACTTTCGAGGTAAATAGATATCGTTGCATGATAGACAAATAAATGAAATTTGTTTTTTTTCTTTGCAATTTTTACTTGGATCTAGTTGGATCTTGAAAAAAAAACATTTGAAGATTGGTATTATTTACGAAACTATTAGAAAGTGTTTTTCTCTTCAACCGAAATTTCTTTTATAGTAATAAGTAATAAGTAAATGAAATTATTTGTCGTGATGTTACAAAGTATTAGAATAATATATTAGGCCCACGATCAGTTTACTGGACAGATGATTAGATTAGATCTTGGTATATCACAAATCTACAATATTCAACCACAGATTGAGTATTGTATTCTAGTTATTAGAATAATTTGTTCATTCAAAGTAAAAAATAGTCAATCAAAAATGTAATCCTAATAGAACCGTTTTACATATCACCAGTGAAGCTAATGGTGATAAAAATTTTGTAATGTATTATATTATCTTACTTGTTTACCGTAGCTGGATGTCTATTTTTGCTTACTAACCAATTACAGGTTACTTAACAGTGAGCAACCACAATTCGTATTTGTATACAGGTCTAGATAGAACACAAACATACATTGAACCTTTTTTTCATATTTCATTTACTACATAAAAAGTACTTACGTATATTAAAGAAATCATGTCTTTGTTCTCTTTTAAAGATATATAGCATCTGTATATTACGAGCATGTAAATGGTTTATTCCCATTAATTAGGTAAGCTTTTAGTCTAGTTACTTTTTGCAATTAGTAATAAAAATCAATGGTGAAATCATTTAAACACTGATATAATTATTCCTGAATTAATGAATTTCTGGTAAGCTTGACGATTACATTTAAGCGTCACATGTTTAAATCACATGAGATTACAAAATATGATAGAAATTCAAATTAGTGAAGAGGTTGGAATTCAGAAATCAAAATCATTGACCACAAGGTAGTTGTTTTGATATTTCACAAGTTGAATAATCAATCAGTAATCTGGATAAAGTAAAAATCGATATCTATACATAGCGTTAGGTCATTATAATTAAATAGGACAAATCAATCATTCATTAACGAAATTAATCTCATATCGTGTAGGTTGGACTGATGAATGATGAGAATAATTTTCTGAAAAAGTATATGCAATAATAGTTTACTTGAATTTAATACTTTTGATTTTGATGACGAATAATGAAGAAGATCTGCAGTTTCACTGCCATCATAAGGTTATAGAGTATCAAGAAATCTTCAGAATATTTATCAAATCAGAATGATCATTAGAAAAGAAAGACGAGAGGCTGACTTCTTCAGACTATCATGATTTTATCAACTATCAACAAAAACGTGAAATACTTTATGATATTTTGACAACTATTTATAAACAGATATGCAGCTCACTTAAGAAAGAAAAAGAAATATTTGTTGTCTGTAATTAGCTGATCCAGGATCCAAAATAGCGAAGTTTATAAAATTCAACTTAATATAATTTGGGTACAGAAAGAGCACTATCAACCGAAAATACTAATTTCTTGTTCAGTCAACACGTATACGATTCTCTATTCTCTGCCTTCAACTATATGGAACTTAAAGAAATAGAAAGAGCTGTATTATATTAACCCAAAACTACGTTTTAGATACTCAGAAAGTGCTTTATACGTTTGTTGATATCATTAAAAAAATCGGTCAGTGTAACTAATGATTCATCAAAACATAGATGTAAATAAAACATCTTACACAATAATCATCTTAATTCATTTAACGTAAACTAGTTAAATTTTTCTCTTTGAAATTCTTAGTGCATTTGGAGTTTTCCCACCAGAAAAACATTGGTTTCAAGTGCTGATGATTAGTTATGCTCTATTTAGTGAGTAATGTGATTTACAACACGTTTTAAAACTATGTAACTTCAATTAAAGACTTAAAAATATATGTAGTTACTTCCTCTAGAAAGATTGTTTTTCATCAAGAGAAATTAGACATTTTCCAGTACCCGTTAAAAGATATTGCATATTAGTACACTGTTTCTCGATCAGCTTGACAAAATTCAATATTTAACACAATATACTTCGATCTCATAAATTCGACCTCATCACTGAATCATGCTAGACTTAAGATCTGTGAAAAAGTGATATCTACCAAAGTTGTTCCCCTGTATCAGCAAAGAGAGATGGGATTACTGTGGTGAATAGGATAGGAGTCGTTATCATAATGGTATCACCTATAATTAAGAAGACTAGAAATGAGCAGTGTCATATGGATATCAGGAATTAAATTAATGAAGACAACAGGATTTCAACCATACCAATCAGTTCCCTTATAATTTTATGAAGAAAAACTTTTCATAAATTTGAGACTAGAGGTTGGCTTATGAAAATTTCAAACAATGGTTAAGTGGATAAACTGATTTCATTGACTGAGTGAATGTATGTTTTCGTTATTTGTTTGTTCTTTAAATATTATAGGTTTTCTGACTAGATAGTAGTTATCTCATTTGTTTATAAAGAACAATTATGTACTCTAATTCTCAGCGATTTTCGATGAATGGTTGAAATGATTTTGAAGAAAACATTTGTCGGTTGCCATACCAAGCCTACATAGCTTATTCTAGCTTGTGGATACACCAATTTATTCATTCTTCTCAAGCTACATTTTGACCTTGTTAATTATTCGCTTCACCTCGATTCGATTCGACTACAGATATTGAGTAACATTTAACTAAAATGAATTGGCTCTTATAACTTCTCCAGTAAATTTCACTAGAGTCTATCCAGTTCGCGTCCTTCGCACTCTCTCTCTTGCTCTCTTTATCTCTCTGATTATCCGTTCTGATCCACAATTGTAGAATATAGTAGGTATTCGAAATGCATTCTCGTATCTGACTTATTCAATTGTGTTACTCACTAACGCGAGTTAGGTCGATAATTCTATACGACGAACGGCAGTATGTATATTTCAATAACAATAATAATAATACGATTTAACGGGAGTGAGATATCGGGCCACTGAAAGTGATGAGCCTGTCGATAACATCATCGTCTGATCTAACTGACGTCAAAATGAAGAGGCACACTAAACAAGCATTTGCACCAGTACACAGTTATTGCGTGTAGCTGTATTTCTCTATTGTGGTAATGCTGGTATACATGTGATAGATTAAATGATTTTGAATTATGACATTTAGAAGTTAATTGCAAATAATAACGACTAAATAGCATGAACAGTATGCAAATCAATTCATCAGCATCATTTGTCTAGCTGATTTGTGACCAGCTTCATCAGTGAATATAATGATCGTCGATCGTCAATACAGAATAATTTCAATGTGAAAACTGTCTAGTTAAGTAATGATCTTCACTTCTATTAAAAAGAGTGTGGTTGGGACATATTTTTCAACTTATATTTATATATATGTAACACATTACATACTATTTTACTTTGTCCATTTGTTTTTAGATATGGCGGGAAACTGTTTTTGGTTCAAGATAGCTAGAAATAAAATTGTAATTATGACCAAATCTCTTATTCCTCATCTAATCAACTCATTTATCAGACTATTAATGATCATTTCTGGATTGTGTTTAATCGGTCTATCGATTTTCGATGTGAGTTTATTTTATTTTTACTCGAAAGTAATTTCTAATATTGTTAACATAATAGAGTGTCAACTATAATCATGGTTTTAATGAAATGCTGTGCCAATGTAAAATTGATTTTTTACACTCTATATTTGTAATTGTTTGTTCCGTTTGCTCATAATAAGGAAATAATGATATGCTTAATTTTCGATTTTACCATTGTTCATTCATATATAAATGATGTAAATATTTGCCATATTATTGAGATTTTGCTGTTACTTACAATATATATGCTACACTCACAGTAATCAGTTTACTCAGTTCTTATCTTCTGTTCACTTTTTCAAATGATTCGAATATGTAAATATAGAATTCATTTAATTTCCACAATCAATATATCTGTATAGGTTGCAATTGATTAGTCTTTTTTTGGCATGCGTGGATCCTATATGGAGTGCCTTGAGTCACAAGGATTATAAGCACAGATGAATGATGGCTAGTAATGGACTCCAGGACGTTTATTTCGTCCTATTTCAGACCCGTCAACTGGATGTACTTGCATCTCAGAAGTCACCAGGGGACACGAACCCAGTACCATTCCTTTCAAACACAATCAAGTTGTCCACTTAGCTATTGAGTTCAGGAAGACAAACACTTCAGGAGTCTATATTTATACTGTACAATACCAAACTCGTTTGTTGAACGAAGATCATGTTGAAATTATGGTGATTATAATCAGATCACTTTTATCAACATATATGTAGACACTAGACTGTTAAAATTTTTTGATGTTCTTTGACGTACACATGATTTCGATAATGTAATAAGAAGACGAAGATTATCAGAACTATGTGACATATTAGCGCAATACATTTCGAACAATCTGACCACACATATACATGTTAAAAACATTTATATATAAAAAATAAAAGGTTAACTAAACGGAACATGTACTAAAATGGTCGCAGAAACAAATAGAATCAGATGATCCAATAAGAGGAGAGGATAAACATCCGTCATCCAATGCTAAACATATATTCGGAACAGACCATAAGATTGATTTTGACTCGGATTTCGTGGTGTTGTATAAAAGTGTAACGGGGTGTATACTATGGTTTATTGAGGCCTTAGCCATACGGAAATTCAACCGCCATATGTGTATTCAAAAAAAATTTTGTTCTCACCTTCAATCTACCCTGGTAATTTTGGCTTATTATCCAGAGTGATTAGGTTTCAAATTGTGTTCACATTACAATTATTACTCTTATTATTATTTCTGTATCTTACCCCATTTTCAGTCTAGTTGATTTTTTATTTTTTTATACATAAATGCTCTTAACAAGTATATGTGTGATCAGATTGTTCGAACTGTATTGCGCTAATATATCACATAGTTCTGATACTCTTATTAAATTATCAAAATTTATCAAAGGGGCTAATTGCTTCCTAGTATATACGATTTCTTACTGAATCGATAGTCCCTTATGGTGTTCGAAACCGCACTACGAAGTGTAGACGCAAAAAAAACTGTTTAGAAATATAAAGTTTAAGATTGTTGTTTAATCTCTAGAATGAAATTTATACAAATTATTCATCAATCATATTCATGTGATTCTGTGATTATTCAGATTTTATAAAATAACGCATAGTAACAAGGAGATTGTTTTGATAAGTGACAGATTATGATAGAAACAAAATTTCTATTACCTTATTAAATTAATTATCATCTGTAGGTTATATTTCAAGTAGCCTTTGTGCCTTGATGAAGCTAGCAGATGCATGGCAACACTGCTATTTTAAATGACTGGTGTAGCGGTTTAGATCTGTGGGAATGATTGCTATCAGTTCATTTTCATTAACAGAATAGTTACCAATGGTAAATTAGAAAGATATCCTTAATAATTTATTTACGAAAACTATAAGTAGTCACAACCTGACATTTTTATTCAGTAAAAAGTCATTTATATTAACCTGTCCAAATGTTCATCAGTTTTACTGTATGTATCGATTTTTTAAATAACATATTGTAATTATCATTTTGCAATCGGTTACGAAATACATGAGCCATCCTAGATTAATTATCATTAATTACATACAAAATGATGATATCTGGAAACATATGATCTACAGTTGATGATTAAGTACTCATTTTAAATTTACATGAGAAACATTTATAAATTATTTAATTGTTATATCTTGTGACTGCCAATTACAGGGCAGTGAATTATCGGTCGAACTAAGGACGCGTAAAACAAGTGGGAGCAGCCTAGAGTTCTGACTGGTCCTGCTTTCTTCCTAACCCAGTCAGTTAAGTACAGAACGCCGATTCGGGCCTCTGCGATATGAATAATGTATTTCAAACATACTGAGTTTATATACCAATCAAGCAGACCACATCGTACCATAAAATAGAAAATAACATTTGTACAAGATTTGGCCACTTGTGGCTGTGAATGTGTGGCGTAGTGATTATTAGACAGGGAATAATTCAAGAATGGAAAATCCTATAATAACTGTTCATAGGTTAAAATAAAGCTTATGATAGGAGAGATATGAATATGAATAGTTTAGTTAATTTACACTTATACGATAAAAATATACACACAGTATTGGTTCATAAATAGATCCCAAAAAATTACCACTCATTATTCTTATCGGGACACAACATTAATGCAAAGCAAATAATGTACATTTTTGTATTTGATTTGTAACCAACTCAACATGCAAAAAGTTAAATCAAAATCTCAATCAAAATATATCATAACTTTGAAATTAAAATCGAGGCCTACGATTCTGTATTCAAGAATGTCATTTACATTTCCAGAAATCCATATTTTTAACAACCTACAGATGGAAAACTATGGAGGAATACATTTTCTGATGACAGTTGGGAACTTTATATGTCATGGTATGTCAATTTTGTTGGGATGTTACCTAATGGCCAAATATTTTGAGAAACCTCTCTGGTTTTGCTATTTTCGACTTACACTTATTGTGAAAATGCTGATCAGTACAATATCATGTAAGTTATTGTATATACACGAATAGATATATACTTAAGATAGATGATTTTCATCGAAGAAGAATAACTTGAGATAAAATTTATTGTAACAATTTCTGTCAGAAGTATTCATGACCACATTAGCAGTAAGATTCTGTTTAATATAAAAGTTGATGATGTCCATTGTAGTAGTACAAATGTTACCTCTCGGTTCTTCACGTTTATACAAAAAACAATGTTGAACAAAGTGTGCGTATATTTCTTTCTACTTGTTAACAATCGATTTTCACTCTTTGATGTCTGCTTCCGATTCCCGAAGCAGTGTATTATTTGGTATTTCACTTTCCTGTATTCCTTCATGATTCCGAGTTAGCTCTTGTCTCGAGATGCAGTCTGATGATTTCCGTAATGTATATCTTATCCACATCCAGCATCCATTCCTGATTTCCCCCTCAAATGGAAGTTGGTTTTCCCTCTTCCACAGTACACTGTTGTTGATAGTATCCGACAAACAGAAATTAAGTATCTCGAGTAGATGATTGTTTATAAATACTTGTAAATGTTTGATGACTGTTGTGGTAGTTCTCGAAGTTGCAGCTCAGTATGGTAGAACTATCTTGACATTCGTAGTGGAGATTGTGACTTTGATACTGGCTTGCACGCAATTGTTTTTAATTCAATATGTTGTTCAATTGTAGAAATGCTCCCTTATGGCGTCGACAACCGGAAGGGAGAGAAAGAGATCGAGTAGGCGAAATTGTCTGACATCGGTCTTGACTTGAGATGTATCTGTTCAGCTACCTTCCATGCTCGACTTTGCAGTTTATTCTAACGTAGAAGTTCTATGTGATTGTGACAAGCATCTCATCTACATCATAATGTCGGAGAAGACTCCATAACGTTCTACTATCTACACAGCCAAACGATTTCCCATAGTCAGGAAAGTTGATGTACAATGACAGGTTCCATTCACTTGGTTGTCCGTAGTGTCACGATTCGATCAGTAAACGATCGGCGCTTATGGAATCCTGTTTTCTGGTTCGAAGTTGGGCATCTACTGAATCTCTCATCTGGTTCAAAGACATTCTGTTGGAAGGTACATTTAGCATTAATAGTAGTAGCATGATATCTCTGTGATTCTCAGAATTGCTCAACTCTTTTTTGTGTCTTGATGAAGTATCCTTCTTCCCATTCTGTCGGCACTTGTTCTTCCTGTCAAATCTTCTGGATATGGTGCCTTAATTCCAACTTTTAGATAATTTGTTTTGGTTAAATTGTCACTTCAATTTACATAAACCAAGTAGATGAATTATTTAATTGGATGGGATTTGCAAGTCATCACCAAACAATCAAGTTTTTATCTTGTCTTCGCCCTATAACTAAAATGGTTTCAATGAAACCTGATAAATATTATAGATAAATAATTAATGGATTGAGGTTTTTTAGACATGGAGAATTTACTATCAACAAGCACTTACCTCAAAGTGCGTTAAATTTCTAGGGATCTAGAATTAGCTGAACAAAGACTGTTCACCAGTTCATGAAATAACTGACTGTGAGCGTGAGCCATGCTGGTTAATAGAGACTATATATAGTCATCACCAATGTTTGTTTGTATATTTTTTAGATGTTTATTTCAACGTAATTGGGCTTCCCTTATTGAGTACATTGAATGTTTATCGAATGAAACCAACTGATGGTGTAAGTTTCCACTTAGTAAATATTATGGATGAACATGCTTTAAATTTTGACTGAATTCACACTATCGGTTAGTGTGGATTGGTTGTGTCTACAAAGATAATTTTTGCAGTCGTACAGACTCGATTAAATGAACTTGATTAAATGAACATAAGCTGTGTTAAGAAAGATTGAGAGTGGTATCATCTATTGATAGATATGGAAGCACTATACGGATTTAATAACTTATACAAGAAGAATGTTGGAGTGTATGTGAGAAAGTATTTTGTGACTTAACTAATACTTTATTTATTTTGTCAACGTGTTCAGGGCTACTGGGAATTTCTTTATTGTGCAATTGCTGAATGGGTTCTGGTTCTTGCGTGTCTTCTATTCACTCTAGTCATTGCTCTGGAAACACAAACATATGAAGACGTTTTGGTACGAAGTAAAACCAGAAATATTATCACAATACAACTTATGAAACAAGTTTAAAATATGTTTCGAACGACATCTTGTACTTACTAATCTTTAAACAAAATTGATGAATATATTGATGAATAGCGAGTTTATCATTTCTTTATGAACTAACTGATGAGAAAATCTTAAACTTGGTTCTTAATTTGTTTCGAAAGTCAGTTGGGGAAATATTTAAATCTGATGTAATTTGATTTTCACTTTTGTCAGTTGAAGTTTCGATTCTCACTTGGAAATACTATGGTTGAATGTGTTTTCACATTTGGCAAACAATCTTCGAGGAATTCGAAGTTACTCTGAACCATCCAATGCTCCTTGTTTTCTCAGAAATCTCAGTTGGAAAACAAAAACCTGTGGTATATGTTTGTTATATGGAACAACAGATAACTTTCAAGTGGGACTTTTAGAAGAATATCGATACATTGTGATATATCCACATTGATTTAACTGAATAAATTGTAAGCAGTGATAAGTGGCCGATTAGTTTATCATATGCCAGTTATAACTGTGAAACAGATTACATAAATGATAACAGTAATTTACAATTACAAACCTTTTATAAATTGACTAATAAAGTAGCAGCAATAATATAAATAATAAATAGCTTGATAACATGAGCAAATATTCCTACGTAGGATGTACGTCAAACTTGAAAAATAAACATTTTAGAATGATAATCAGTAAATTTAACACACTAAGAAGTGTGTGAATAATCATTTTGAATATCTTGAAAAGGAAGAAGTGATGTAAAAAGGATCAAAGAAAAAGAAATTTAATTGGAAAATATGGTGAGATTGTCCTATACACTTCCTCTGACTGAAAAACGGCTAGATGTATCGCAAACTTATTAGGTACAGAAAGACTATAGCTGTTTGTTAAAATTTCCGGTGTATATGCAAGATGATATGAAACCACATTTAAGAAATTGAAGTGCATTATTTGAATCGTTCAAAGTTGTTAATTCTATTTACAACATAACTACTATCAACCTAGTGTGATAGAACAGAGCAGTGTATTGATTATGTCTAACTCTTGCCAAAACTTAAATATGAGTCACTTATTCAAAATAAGTCGGTTGAAAATACCGGATTGAAATGAATTTCAATATTAACTAAAGACACATTGTCTGAATTTTTTTCTCCTGTTCGATTCTCACCTTTATTAATGTGAGACTTTCTAATGGTCACCATTATTTTTTTCAATCGTACCCTCTTTCACTCGCCTTTTCCGTGGTCACGCTTTTGCTCATGCCTTTATTAGTGTGAACGATTTACCAGAGCTCAATAGGTATTTAATAATTCATATTCTATTCAGTGTGCAAACGTATTACATATCGGACAATAATGAAAAGAAATTGTAAATACAACCGATGGGAACAACATAGTAAACTAACAAACTAGTAATTATAACCTCAAGTCCTCACAACTTTATTAATGAAAGTCTTCTGACGCAAACACATGACGAATATCTACATGTGGGTTAGTTCATTTACACATGTGAAAATACAAATCCTCGTAAAAGTATATACAGATAAGTACAATTTGATTTGAAAAATATTCAAAATGGAGAAAAGTTATTCCTCGTATATTCACACGGTTTTATTGATTTCCTCATACTGGTTTTCATAAGTTCTTAATTCTAAGCCAGTTATCAAAGTGATTTCTATTAATCCTAATATCACGAACCATTCGCTGATTGCACATTGATTGAATTCCTTGTAACCCTATAATAAAACAAATCAGTGGTGTGCATTATAAGTCTACAAATACCTAAATACTAATCATTTGGAGATAATCTCAGTAAAGTTTACATGGTTGTTATTTTAAATAATAAGTGTCTTATGGTAATTATAAAACCTGTTTGTAAATCTGAATGTGAATTTATTAGGGGCGAAAGTCAACTGTTCCAAGTTGTACTAATTTAACTAGTATTTCTTTCAACACACCGATGGTGTGCATTTTCCTATGTTAATCAAATGCCTTGTATTTCCAAATTGATCCTACCGTGTAGATAGTTTAGATTTTTCTATAAAAATGAATCAGTAAATGTGTACTGAATTTCTAGATGTTTCTGTCTTTCAACGTAATGCACACATTGAAAACTGCCCATGGTACCAGATAATAATTGAAACTGGAATGAGGAGTAGAAATCAAGATGATAACACTCGCTTACATAATCATGCATAAAACTACGTAAGTTTCAAAATCGACAACACCATAACTTCCTACTCTCCTAGAAATAAACTGAAGTGACTTGATTTTCCAGTTTGTGAATGGCATATTCAGTATTTTCCTATCTGAAACGGTTGTCCACGTTTGAAATATATTTTCATGTCACGACTTTGATCATTAAGCTAAATGTTTACGAGAATTACGTAATTCGATTTATTCAGGCGAAGCATTTGTGTTACTTCACCGGGGCTAAATTCTAATAAGTTGTTACTTGATATTGACTTATGTTTGGTCGAAATCTCTGTTTATTTACTGAATATTCGTATTTACGACAGGATTTGGCCTCTCTAAACTGTTTTGTTTATTTCATGTAAATTTATATATATGTTAATGAGTAATTCGTTATACATTCATGGATTCCATTTTGTTAAATGTTTGAACGACGGTTTACAATATTGTCATTGTGATCTTCAGTGTTTGATAAGAGTTCAACGGAAAACTTTAATCTACTGAATGAAATGTCAACTTATTTAATATACTGATTGTAAACACTGATATTGATGATCTGCACTCACCGGTTCGTTTTCCTTGATGTAAAACATGTTTTTTGCCTGCAATACTAGTAGACCAGCTTGATTGAAATAAACAACTAGAGTACGGAAATACAAAGAAATAAATTCAGACGCTAAATTATTTGAGGTATTGTTAATGATACCAAGTAAGTAATGATACCAAAGTTTCTCTGAAATAATATTTAATTTATACAAACCTATAGAATAATCTGTATACTACTAACATGAACAGTCATCTAGACCATGTTGAGGCGTTGTTTGTTTAACGGTAAACAAACTATAGAAATAAAGACTACATAATACTGGTAAATGTTGTTAGTAGAAATTTGAGTGAGGCGAAATTATGGAAAATGACTTCATAAATTAAAACCAGTTAAAATACATATCAGTGTAGATTGGATTATTGATATTCATGAACATTAGTTGTTATTGTCATTTGAAATACAGAAGATTCGCTAAATGCTGTGTAACTTACAAGAAAACGATCCGATAATCATTTGAAGAGAAACAATAGTTCTAGCAAGTAGAAACCATTTCCATAGACGAAAATTACAAACGATAAGTAAAGAACTCAATGGAATAGCGACCGCATGGCAAATAAAATTACTCAACGTCAAATGGAAATGTAGTTGATTAGTATCTTTCATCTGCAATACAAAAATCATAATTTGTTGGTTACTAGAGTAAAGAATATTGTAAAATAATTCATGTCACATAAGAGAAAACAATCGCTGACTGAGAATTCTATTTTAATTATGGTTTAATTCTCTACTGTCTATTCAATGAAAATACTTCATGCATTTTATGTTCATCTGTGATCATGATCTGTCTGAAATGAGTAAATGGTACTTAGAAATTATACACATAAGCTCTTGACAATGTGACTTTAAGACGAGTTATGAGTTTACTTCCCTGTGTAAAATGTGAGAGCGTAAGTCTCTATTCACCAACTAATAGTGATAATAGGCATTATTTTATATTCCTGAATAAGTCTATGAGGCTATACAACAAAGTAGTTTCTTTCGAACATAACCGAAACACACTACTAATGTAGAACTAGTTATTAGTGTTGTGGGAGAACAGCTGAAGAGAGTACTTATTTACAACAAAGTGTCACAAATCTTTATCTTCAAAGCAATACCATAAACTCTGTCAGTAAATAACTATTATTATGACCTATATACATGTTTAAGTACATTATATAAGCATAGAACAGTAATTAATTTGTTGTTCTGAAAAATATGGTAATCTCATAAATCAAGATTTACAAAAGGAAGCAAACAATGTCAAATGTTTTGAACGGTTTCCTGACCATCAATTCCAGTGATTGTAGTGTTTCTCACAACTGGTCTGAAGTAGTAACGGTTCTCTCCTAACAGGTGATTTGTTGCAGTGCAGAACTCGAACTTAACAGCTGGGACAGAAATGAGGACTGTTGTGTAGGTACTATACACGAATATAGTTTAAGAGTAATCGGTATGGCCAAACTCCACTAAATATTTGACTACTGAGATTTATGTAACTGGTTTATTGGCTAACACTTCCCAACCAACAAAGTCGATATCTGTTATAGCAAGTGATTCAACTAAGTCACTTGGTTCTTCAAATAATATGAATGAACAATGTACAAGGTACGGATTACCATTTTCATTGTTTGGATTTCATTTCTCAATAATCTTACAAAGGAGTTTACGAGCTGGACGTACATTGAAGAATGATAACAGAACAATGCAAATTCCTGATATCGTATAAACCAATCCAACGAAGATGCATATACATGGACGAATTCCGGACCGGGATTTTTGTTTGAGTTTATTTATCATCATTAAGCACCAAAACCACTGACTTATAATTGCTGAAATTTCAGATAAATATTTGGTGAGAAACAATCGAGAGGAAAAAAGCGACTTCGCTGAAACATAATAACCCAATAATGTGTTATCATCTATATCATAATTAATCTCACAATTTATTGCATTGAGTTTATTTACTTTCATATGACATTTCATAAATCTATGGAATGTGAGATATTTTCTGACTTGTCGTCAGTGCAATATTGTCGAGGTGAAATTTTGATTACTTCAGTTGTCATTTAGTGGCTCGTTCTATTTATTGAACACAAATCCGTGGAATTGATTCACGTAAAAAAATTAAAATCGTAGTTGTTTGTCAGAACGCTAACTATAGACAATTAGAAACTTGAAATCAATTTCTACGAGAATAACAAAAATTAAAATGATCGACTAAAGTTTAGAAATTCTATATTTCACCAGATTCTTGAACACTTGCACATAATGCACCGTAAACCATCACATAGAATTTGTTCATCTCTCAACATGGAAAATTTAGACGCGTTATTATTATTATCATCACAATCAATGACTTTGGCACAATATAGAATTGTCAGCACAAGGCATTTCAACATGTTTCCGATACAAAGAACAATAACAGCACATACACATACGAAAGATAAGTAGTTAAACTACCTGGAATTAAATGAAATGTTTGTTTTTAAGATGTGAGTCTGCACATCTCTTAAATTAGAAATGTGTTGAAGAATACAAGTTATGGACTAGGTCAGCTCTAACAACCTGTTCATTACATGGTGTATTTACAATTGAATTCAACTGTTATACTCACTTAGTTTATCTGAATATATGATGAACAATCTACTTGGTCTGGACAACAACACAAGCATTTGAATGATTAATAGCTGAATTCATGCGGCAATTAAAGGTAGACTACCATGAAAAACCTGAAAGCACTGAACGGCCGATTCGTCCTAGTATGATATTCTGCAGTTTCGTGCACATTATACCAACCTGCTAGCGAGATTCGAACCCAGGATCGTGGAATCGCATCTCTGAGGAGTTGAGTTCACTCCGTACTTTGAGGATTTTGTGTCCGGAGAAGTAAAAACCTAGGTCAAAATGAAGCTTATTATTCCCCATTTGTAATGCATCATTCCCACCCAACACATATGCGCCACTAAAGTCAATTGTTTGTGTGTGTGTGGTGATACTGATCAGTTGTCCAAACTGAAACAGGAGAGGACTTCTATTATTACCTCTCAACGTAGTCTCTGAGTGTAGCTCGTAACATCGTTCGTTGATTGAAATCCCCTAGAGAATTGTAGTTATCTTATTATTTTAATCAACGAGAGTCAATGGTGTAGTTGAAAAACACAATTTATGGTACAACACAAAAGATCTAAGTGTATAGAACATGTAATAAGACATGACGATTTTCGTTACTTTCTACATGTATTCATTTTTCAATAATGGAACTAGATATAAATTATTCTGAAAGCAAGTGTTTGTATAAACATCCCGCGGTGTGCGGGTTCGTGGATGCGCACTGCTGAGTAGTCCCATACCAGGACGAAACGGCAGTCCAGTGCTTCAATCTTTCCATGGTGGTCTAGCTTAGGTTGACTCATGACTTCAACCAGTGAAATTTCTAAAAATCTCCACAAAACACATTCTGTTAATGTATGGCATTGGTGGTCATCTATTCTTGATAGTGTCCAACACGTTTGTAAAGCATGTTACGATGATCACAGCATTAACAAATTGTCTCTGTGAATTGATTATCAGAACAACACATATAAGCGAACAATTGTTTTCAATTAGATCGTCATCAGGCTTTACTCTAATATACATGAATATTTATACGAAAATGTTAAACCAATCAAGGCAATATGAGTCAATAATCACAATGAAATAAAATAATCAGAATGGGTTTTGTGGAGATTTTAGAAATTTCACAGATTTAAATCATGAGTCAGTTGAAGCTGAGGAGTCCCATACTAGGACGAAACGGCCGTCCAGTGCTTCCAGGTTTTCAATGGTGGTCTAGCTTCAACTGACTCATGATTTAAATCTGTGAAATAAAATAAGTCTCTAGGTAAAAGTACAAGTTGATAGTAGGAAGACAGGTGAACTGATAATGGTGAGAATAATAAAATACAATAACAAAACTCTTATCAATAATTAAACGTTGGAAATAGAAGGTCAAATAAACATGAGTAAATAGACTAGGAATAGTAATCACAAAACATTAAAATCATTACGTAATAAGATGTGTGTAAATAATTAGATAGTGAAGAATACAAAGAGGCGGAAAATTACAAACAAATAATGGATGTGAAAATAAGGTCAATGATAACACAAATAAAATAAAATGAATAAGGATAATAATAAAATAAAATAAATAAATAAAAAGAATTGTTAGTTAAGTTATAACTGGCCATGGAAGGGATAGGGGGGTCACGTATTTCTTCTGTACACATAAATTGGGGTTATATGTACGAATTCCAATGGCTTCGGCTATATATAGGAGACGGGAACGGACTCCGTCGGGAAATGATGGAGGTATACGATAGATAACTCGAAAAGATTTCGATTTATCTACTGCATGACCGCTATCAATAAGATGTACCAATATAGAACTCCGAATAGATTTCCTCTGGCCCTTTATGTACCAAGTTGGTAGATGTTCACTCATTCGTTGGTTAAGTTGCCTGGTAGTACGCCCTATATAGCTATCTCCACAGGAGCAGCTGAATTTGTAAATGCACATGGAAGAGGCCAACTCAGGTAACTTATCCTTCGTTTGAGTAGACATCGCTGGTCGACAAGAGAAGGTCAACGCCAGATTGGCTGCGTAGAATGTCCTGGTGATTACTTTGGTTAATCTATATTTCAGAGTGTCACTAGCCACATCCCCGTTGAATTGCACTTTCATGTATAAAGGTTTCTTACGAACAGTCGAAATCTCCGACTTTTTTATTATATCATGCATGTACTTCCTAATGAACGCGCTGGGGTAGCCGATCTCGGTCAGTGAGTTGTTGATAAATTCAAGCTCCTGACTTAGAGTGTCTACTGTACAGATCTTTTTTGCTCTGCTAGTGAGACATCTGACCAAATTTCTCTTGTAACGGATGGGTGTGAAACTGCAGATGTCTCACTAGCAGAGCAAAAAAGATCTGTACAGTAGACACTCTAAGTCAGGAGCTTGAATTTATCAACAACTCACTGACCGAGATCGGCTACCCCAGCGCGTTCATTAGGAAGTACATGCATGATATAATAAAAAAGTCGGAGATTTCGACTGTTCGTAAGAAACCTTTATACATGAAAGTGCAATTCAACGGGGATGTGGCTAGTGACACTCTGAAATATAGATTAACCAAAGTAATCACCAGGACATTCTACGCAGCCAATCTGGCGTTGACCTTCTCTTGTCGGCCAGCGATGTCTACTCAAACGAAGGATAAGTTACCTGAGTTGGCCTCTTCCATGTGCATTTACAAATTCAGCTGCTCCTGTGGAGATAGCTATATAGGGCGTACTACCAGGCAACTTAACCAACGAATGAGTGAACATCTACCAACTTGGTACATAAAGGGCCAGAGGAAATCTATTCGGAGTTCTATATTGGTACATCTTATTGATAGCGGTCATGCAGTAGATAAATCGAAATCTTTTCGAGTTATCTATCGTATACCTCCATCATTTCCCGACGGAGTCCGTTCCCGTCTCCTATATATAGCCGAAGCCATTGGAATTCGTACATATAACCCCAATTTATGTGTACAGAAGAAATACGTGACCCCCCTATCCCTTCCATGGCCAGTTATAACTTAACTAACAATTCTTTTTATTTATTTATTTTATTTTATTATTATCCTTATTCATTTTATTTTATTTGTGTTATCATTGACCTTATTTTCACATCCATTATTTGTTTGTAATTTTCCGCCTCTTTGTATTCTTCACTATCTAATTATTTACACACATCTTATTACGTAATGATTTTAATGTTTTGTGATTACTATTCCTAGTCTATTTACTCATGTTTATTTGACCTTCTATTTCCAACGTTTAATTATTGATAAGAGTTTTGTTATTGTATTTTATTATTCTCACCATTATCAGTTCACCTGTCTTCCTACTATCAACTTGTACTTTTACCTAGAGACTTATTTTATTTCATTGTGATTATTGACTCATATTGCCTTGATTGGTTTAACATTTTCGTATAAATATTCATGTATATTAGAGTAAAGCCTGATGACGATCTAATTGAAAACAATTGTTCGCCTATATGTGTTGTTCTAATTTTCACAATGGGAATCTTTAATAATTGATTATCAGTAGCACTTCATTTCTATTACGGAAAGTCGTGTGAATATAATTCCTCTATTTCGTATTGTCTGCAATATACAACTTACCAAATATTAGTAGAAATGTTAACAAGGATTCGTAGTAGTTTTATTTGAGATTTATAGCAAAATATCTGCAACATGATGAATTCGACTTCACTTACTCATTACTCCATATGAACCCAGAAAACACATTATCATGTATTTTTCCGGTGAATAGATTCCGAATGAACTGGAAAAGCATAAAATTATTATTTGTGACTAGTTATATTGAATTAGTGTATACACATAATCATCAGATTTTAGGAAATAAACAAAGTTGTGGTCTGTTTCTAAACCTTCTTCAGTTAGTGACAAACTATGTGAAATTCGAACTGCATTCCTAAATATCATAAACGATCACGTTTCTAATTGTCATCAGATCTTCTTCGTATTTTCAGATGATTATCATGAAAAAGTTTTCACTAAGCTAAAATAATTCTCAGCATTTAAATCTCGGATGCTGTTCTACATTGATTTGTGAAGTGGCTTTATTTCTATTCGGTATTATCTATTTATCGTGTTTGAGAATTTCATTCACTTGACATTTCGTAGGAACGAAAATTGCTCTACACATTGACATATCTCTTAAAAAACATCTTAGTGTACTTCTTATGTGAATTCCAAAGATCCATGCTGTAATACTTGCTGAAAGTGATAGGGGATTTTCGCGAACTAATCACCCTGATCATTCTAGCACCCAACCTGGTGAATTTCTCAAGTCGTTTGTTCAGTTTGATTTAAATAGTTTACAAGTAGTGAGGGTATCACTAAAATGACTATCTACGTTATTCAGTCAATGTATCACACTATAGAATAACTAAACTGTCTGAATAATATTCCAAGCGAATCCAGTTGTACCACTTTACATAAATGTCTAATAAACGTATGTACACACACATAGATAAATTTCAAAAAATTTCCTACTCACCTTACAAATGGAACAAATGGCTGTACATGATCATGGGAAATCGCGACAACATATCTAACAAGAAAAGAGGTTTTATGAAAATATTCAAATATCCATTGATGAGATACGTCTATTTCATCAGACAAACTAAGTTCCTCAATTTACATCAAAATAACTAGCAGCTTAACACCACTACTGAAAACATCATCTCTAATCCATTCACAATTCGATCAGCCTTCTCACTTCTAGGCATTTACCACAAATCGTTCACAGAGTAATAACTAGTATTTCTGTATTTAACACAGATAAGTATCTTACTTGATATTGTTTCCGTTCATACAGTTACTTTTGTTCAATAACACATTGAATGTCTGCATTAATTTGCCTTCATTCATGATAAAATTGATAATATGTGGCTTGTAATGGAAGGAAAAAGAAGTAACAGAACCGGATGCTATGCACAGCTGATAAAACTCCCATTATTAAGACAAGTGAAGAGAATTTTGTTATTATCCTACAACTGATCAATATCGTTTTTATGATGAAGTTATTCATATTTATGGTAGAGTAGAACTTCACAGTTATTTGTCCACAACCGAACGATTTTCTAATTCAGTTACTTCTTAACATTTATGATAATTTGTTCTTAATATTTAAGCTGTTGTGTAATCGTGTTTTTGTGGATAACCACTTTTCAGCGTAATGACCATGTCATAAATTATCGTTTTTCAATAAGCACAGCATCGTGTTCCTCTAGAAATGTGTTAAACGAAATTCAATGTCAAGTCTACATGTGCTTAATAGCACTGTTAAAATACAATTCTCAATCGAAAGCAAAGCAGACATGATGGTTAATTGTTAAACCATTTATATGATAACGAATACATAAAACTAACCAATAAACAATCAGTGTATACATTGAACAAAGAGTTGATCATACTAAACTTATATTAATCAGCATGACAAAATTTATTAATTCTTCTAAACTTACATCATGGGCAACCAAAATATTGCGTGGAAAACGGCGAATAACGGAACTCGTGAAGGGTAAAATTTACACAATAACATTGTTGCATTCAACCTCAAATGAAAAGAAATATCACGATCCTATTTATCTAGAATCTGAGATTTTGTAGATGTTAATGTTATATGGAGTAGTCAATGCCAACGTTTCAATGTGATCTAATAGTGTAAATTTCAATTGATTGAATCGTCCAGTACATCAACTTCCGATTTCGATTTCTCAATGTTGAATGTCACTAACTAAACATCAACTTATTCTCTACGAAAATGCGTTTCTTATTTCCGGCTGATCTATCCACATAATAGAAATGTCAAAATTTTCTATCATGGAAAATTTCAACATGTTAATTTGTATGTGGCATATCGACCTCATCCTGTGTACATGGATCCATGTAACATGTTCAAGTGAACTGTTTTCATAATTCCACTCATGAGGAATGGTTTCAGACAACGCAATAATTATCTCATATAAGGTACATTTGTTAATTGTGAATAACAGATTGTTCAAATTACCGAAGGGTATGGAAAAATACATGATATAAAGCCGACTCGAATGCATACGAATTCAAGACATCTCATGATCGGTAGGAGCTGGAAAGTTTATGATCAATAAGGGAAACGTCGTATTTTCCATTACAAGGCCTTACACGTTATTCATGTAATTTTAGTTTTACTAGTTTTGTTACGATTTGTGATGAAAGAACTGACATCTGAAATGCTGAATTTCAGTGTTCTGTAATCAGTTATACGAAAGTGATTGATATCAAGGAATATTTTGTTCCCTACATAAAATGTACAGATTTCCACGTTAGGAAATTCATTCTAGAGTCTGATATTTGAATATACTGTAAAACACACCAAACGTCCTAATGATCTATATAATTTCAGGAAATAACACATTCCCAGTTAAATCGTTTGATTCATGTATACTCGTTTTCAATCAACTATAAAGTGAGAAGAAACAAAAGAACACTAGAATATGTGAATTCAAATTTCTCAAAGTTACAATAGTTAAATCCTCACTAAAACTAACATAGTTCACATCAAACGTTCGGCATAGAAAGGTGAAAATCTTGATTGGAAACTATCATTGTAATGAAATTGTACAACATCTTGTTCGATATCTTTTTATAGTGATCACATTGCAAATGATCAATAACTCTGTTTGGTACCGTGAAGTAAACATAAATGTAATAACATGAAGGAAACTTGAAGGAAACGTACTCGAAGCAGCCAGTTACAGTGAAGATGTGGAATGGTTCATTTCAATATGAATATAAATCTGGAAAACACAACTTACGAGATAATTGCCAAAAGTCCTCTTATTTAAAATGAATAACTATCAATGTAATACCGTACTAATAATCTAAATTATTTACATTAAGGTGAGAATTATTAATTGACATTAAACATTTAATTCGAACACATTAAAAATCAAATATCATTATAATTGGTTCCTACAATTCAGATATAATCCATTAATAAGATCAATTAAAAATTACGCAAACAAGCATTAGGCATTATTCACTGGCAACTAACGATTTTTCAACGGAAAAGTTCAGCACAACAGTTTCGTTTTGATTATATTCAACTTGTGTTATTTGATTACAGTTTATAAGGAGAAGTTGAATCAATTTATATTTCAGATAGGATCGTTTAGAACTAGTCCACAGCTAAAGATGTTTCGTAAATACTGTCAGATGGTTCGACATCATTTACGGTGGAATTATATTTAGTGATCTTATTAGCTGACTCAAACTACTGAAAAACAATACACAGTTCACATATATTGTCACTGAACGATAAACTCTTTTAAACTAGTGTTATTACAATTTGGAAAGACTGTAATTTCACTCATGAAAAGTGGTATTTGATTTCACACCCCATTTTAACCGTAATGTTTAAGGTTTGTCTACTACTTCTTCTTGAGCGCTTACTCACTGCTCATTTCTCATCTTTCCAATTTAACAATAACAGCTGTTCCTGAAACACCGCCTAATCAACCAGTTGTCAACTCGTCATTTGGTGTTAGTTCGACTTACACTAGATAGTCTTCACCAGTGAAAATACTGTTGGTCCACCGCCTTAGCATTGCGTACTTACGACACAGTTCGACTCTCCCAAACAAGCGTCGTTGTATGACTGAAATTGATGGAGGATGCCAACTCAATCTCACTTTGGTACTACACATCACCCAGTTCGAAACAACTAAAAATCCTCTCACTATAAAGAGACTTGGAAATGGTTATTTCTATATTCATTATCAGTAGTGACCCATTTTCAATTGAATCCTATCTCAAATTAATATGACAGACTGAGGGAGACTATTGTGTAACGTTTTCTGTTCTATAGTGTTTAGTTGCAGCATCATTGATTGGATTGTATGCATTCATACATGGTTTATCCTGAACTTTTACTTATGTGCATTTTTATACAAGAATGCTTTCTTATCTCTGTCTACTTAATTCACTCTGCCTATTTTCACATTTCCACACATAGTTGTTTAAAGAAATCATGATACATGAAATCCTCACTGTAGTCTCATCAGCCAATGTAAGAAGAACTCACGTTTCGTGAACTATATTAAAATGTAGCTTCTCCGTTATGTATTTTAATTCTCATATTGTCGGTGAGATAATTAATGAACTGGGTGTTGTGGTTGTGAAGCTGGTTGTTTTTCTGAACAAAGTCATCTCCACATACTTCGACGAGATGTAAACTGTAGGAGTTTCTTGACAGCTGATTTACAAGTCGTTTAGCTGACTTGGAATTTGGTTGGATGTAATCCCAAATGCATACCCGTTGTTTGTATGTTCGGTTTAGTTGTTTTCCCTATTGACCTGGACTCCGAACGTGCAGATGTTAATCCGTTACTTGTTGGCTGATCGACTGTGTCAATTTTGACATGTGAATTGACTGATTATTGACTAGATTTCCTACTTGTAATAAATGGGCTCTCAATATGCCTAAAATCTACAAATTACTTCGTTTCTCTTGTGGTCGTCATTGAGGTAAAGTCTTAATGGAGCTAAACTGTAGCGAAATGTAAAATGAGAATATCAATCTAGTCATTATCAACATTTTATTTTACTGTGCTTGATACTTGTAATATTCACCCAGTACTTCCAAACTGTAACCACAAAAATAGATTCAAATCGAAAGTAATATCAAAAGATAATCTATTTTCATCGACAATTTGTACAAAATTAAAATACGGAATGTACACACACAAAATGTATAAACATGTAAGTTACATAGATTCTGATCTCTATATCAAATAACCTGCTTGTCTTTTTGTAACACTTTCTTCATGTTTCCGTAGTTCCAAACCAGTTATCAAAGTGATTTCTATAAGACCGAATATACAGAACCACTCACTGATTGCACATTTATTGAATTCTGTGTAACCCTATTTCAAACAACGAAGTAAACAATAATGATGCTGTATGAAAGTTAAGAATAAGTGTTTAAGGTAATTTTAACAGTTCTAGATAAAACAGAACAAAGAGAACATGAAGTTCAGATGTTGTTAACTTTCTGTGGTTTCAGAAATAGCAGTTTGTCAGTTGAATTCTGGATGAACACACCCATATCATGTTGATTTATTTTATCACCTCATTACCAATGGAATCAGTTCACTTGATAACAATTTGCATGTGTCGATTTCGTTCAAATCAATTATTAATTATTTCTATCTGTTGCAGAAGTAAAAGCAAGGATTGGCAAAGCGAGGACAGCATTCCTTCACTTAAACAACATATAGAATTCAAAACAAAACTGTCTGCAAGCCAACATCAAATTCACAATCTTCAATACGAACGTCAAGATAGTTCTACCATGCTGAGCTGCAACTTCGAGAACTACAACTACAGTCATCAAACGTTTACAAGTATTTATAAACAATCATCTACTTGAGATATTCAATATCTGTTTGTTGGATACCATTATCAAGAGTGTATTGTGGAAGAGAACGAACCACCTTGCAGTTGAGGATTGAATTAGGAAAGGATACTGGATGTGGATAGGATATACATTACGAAAATCATAAGACTGCATCTCGAGACAAGCGTTAAGTCGGAATGGTGAAGTGAGACAGAAAATTGGAATACCAAATAACACACTGCTTTGGGAATTGGAAGCAGACATCAAAGAGTGAAAATCGATTATAAACAAGTGGAAAGTATTGTCGAGGATAGAGTTAGGTGGAGATTCGTCATGGACAGCCTATGCTCATCCACGCCGTTGGGTAACAGCAGTAACAGACATATGTAGGTAATTTCCTTTTCTTCACTTATTGTTCTTAACTCATAACAGCAACCAACTATCCCACATCGCGTAACAGTATCTGCTTCGGACACCGCCAGTCACATCATCTATAAAGTCATATTTTCAGTATAAGTATTAATTTTATATTGATGTAGCCTCATCATTATCATTTTTTTATTTACAATTTTATTTGGCATCCCAATACAACTGTCGTTACCAATCCACGATTCAGTGAATTGACTATCAATTTTCAGCGATGTTTACAATTATTTAGTTATGAATTCTTGAGATCAATGAGATTTTAATGCATAAATGCATCAACTGGAATTACCTGTCCACTTATTCAAGTCATGAAACACATGTATCTACAGTTGATAATGTACACTTACCGGTTCATGTTCCCTTATGTAGTAGATGTTCTCCCCATCAAACACTAACAGTGCAGCGCGATTGAAATAAACAACTAGGGTATACAAATAAACAAAGAAAACACGGAACATCCATTAAACTAGTTTAAGCAAGTTACACAACAATGCATTATTGTGTAAGTGAGGTGTGATATTGAAGAACCATGATTTCACAATGGAACCAAATAGAGATACAAATACGCATATATTATTTAATGTGATTTCGATGTGTCACTACTTCCATACACATTCATATCTAACTAGAGATTGTTCCCATTAAGTTATCAGCTCAGTCTGAATGATATAGATGAGTGAGATAAGGTTGAGGATGTTTTTCACTTACAGTATATCATCAATCAGCAAATATAACGCACAATACAGAATGCCTGAAATATGTGACTCTAAACTGTAAATACGATTATCATGACACGTCTTATTCAGTGTGTTTGAAATTTCGATACATGATATGTAACTTACAGAAATACAATCCGAGAAATAACTGAAGTATGACAATAATCCTAGCAATCAGAAACCATTTCATCGGACGATAAACCCAAAAAACAAGTGCTGAACCCAATAGCACCGCGGTTACTTGGCAAAAAAAATTGACCATAGTTAAACGATAGTGTAATTGATTGGTATCTTTCATCTGAAACACAAAGAATAAAATGCTTTGGTTATTATATAACATTTCTGTAAAATTCAGATAACTAATGTTCCGTGAGCATCGTTTTGTGGATTACTTATTCGGAAATGACAGAATAATGTGATTAACTGATTGCGAGATAAAATAATCGGAATGAATTTGTTCCTTGAATAATGGGAGATATTATTCGTCATGCTGACGACTATTACGTTATCTTTCTCACCATTGTTATTATCACTATTATTATCATTAAAAAAATCGTCATTAATATTTTCATCAATCAAGTGAACATATTCCGTACAAGTAATTAGCATGACTGGGATCTCCAGTCAAATGTCTTGACTACATTAACATAACACGTGACTCAACTAAGTGTTTATTTGCACAAATCATATCAATCAGTGTCTGTTATGATACTAATATTCTGTAATGGTTTTTCAACAATTTTAATCAACTAAACGTACATCAAAGATAGACAGCAGAACAATGCAAATTCCTGATATGGTATAAAGCAGTGCAATAAATTTGCAGACTCTCGAATGTATTCCTTTTTTAAATTTCTTTCTCATCATAGATGACCAAAACCATTGACTGACAGTTGCTTCAATTAAAAATGAAAAGTAATTGAAGAACAGTGGGAAAATAAATACGGTTCAATGTAATGCATTTCAAACCTGAATCTACCAACTTCTAGTTTCGACTATCAGATTGTTGGTTTCTGTCGACTAATTCCACTGCTAAATGTAAGAACACTCTGTGTGATTACCGAGTAGTCGGTTCATATTTTCTCTTCCAGTTCCTCTCACACTTGTTCCTCCTCACACTCCCTCAACATATAACCTATCTTCAGGTTAGTGTCAAACCTACTCAACACTAAACGTTACAAAAGATTCCGATTCAAGAATGCAATACGTTATTTAAAATCTAGTAAATTATTACTTGTCGTATCCGGTGTTTCTATCATGGTGTGAAATATGAATTGGTTTGATAAGGTATTTACGATGTCATTGGAAGACTTTAAAGCAATCGGAAATGAAGAGCCAATCGAAATTTGTTGCTTTTCAAAATATGTAATTCATCTGCTTACTACACTAGATAAGATAAACATTTATTTTATATTAGTTCTTTGCACTTGTAGCAAACATAATGTATTTCGTGAAATGTCACTAAGCCGTCAAGTCCATCTCCTCTTCCACATCACGTGCATTGGTTGTACCATAAATCACTACTACTCAAGTGTTCAGTAGGACGTTTATGTAGAGAAGTAGTCACATTAGGAGGAAATCACATAAATCGCAATTATGCAACAAAATTAGGCTTACTGGAGAGAGAATTTATTACAAAAGCCTCGATTCTCACATTACTCTGTAGTTTACTAGAAGAGATACTCACTATGCATCAACTACGCACAACACAAAACAGATGGTGTTTTTAACGCATATTCTTTCAACAGACAAACATTTTGAACTAGAGATGTTCTGGTTTGATTTTACAAAGAAGAATCAGTAGACTGAACAGTGTAAGCTGATCAGGTTAAACTATCTGTTAGGCGATCACAAACACAGTATCTGAGAAGTTTACAAAATCACTGATAAATGCTACACGATGAAAGTGGATTTTCCCATTATACATCCAGTCTTTAAACGTCCATTATAATTCAATAATATATATAACTTCAGTTTTGATACTTAGATCACTTGGACTCTAACGCACACTACAACATTCGCTAACGAGATTGAATCTTCTGTTTACTTCTAAGCTAAACATACTTATACACAATACAGACTAAAACTTTACTTTGGCTTGGACACTAGAGTTTGTTAGCCTCCTCATTAACGCTAGTATTTGCTGTTTGGCACTTTATAGCAAGCTTTTTTCTGACATTTTACAGAACTTTTAAATAATGTAGTGACATAATATGATGATTTTAAGACAAAAATACACGGTTTATTGAGAAATGTGGTGGTGTCAGCTTTAGCTCTACTACCAAAGATCTCTTTGGCGAGAAAACTAGTGTGAGTGAAAAATTTTCTTGCCAAAGAGAATTAATCACAAACTTCCATACTTCCTACAAGTGTAACTGTAGGATTGGAGTCAAATGTTACAAAGACGAATTTCATGGTTTGGGTGAATATCTCCAACGACGAACAGAAAATTGTAATTTCATAGATTGTCAAATGCTTCATGATATACGAATCACAGTGGATCAGCGACTAATTCTAACAATCTGTAGTACGAGAACACAAACAATACTTAATCCCATTTCTTTACTTCACATACTATATTCAGCTTAGTAAAATGATATAGCTCTAAACACTGATATGCACTTCTAAAAATTTGTGGTATTATATAATTTTGATTGTCAATTATGCACAAAATTATCAAGTTTAGTTTGCTTACTCATTATTCCATATGAACCCATAATAATCGTAAACAAGTATTTTTCTGGTGGGTGTATACCAAGAGAACTGTAGAAATACAAAGTTATTATTTGCTACACATTTTATTGCATTATATTATATACATATAATTGGAGTAGTAGAAAACAATCAAGTAAATACACTGCATTTTCCTCGAAATGCTAATTACTTAACGTAAAGTTGCATTGTACTGGAAACTAATAAAAAGACTCAATTTTATGGAATTACAGTCAATGTTGGTCTAATGACTGGCTTCACTCTTCATTTAAGTGCAAGTTAGCTTTTGATAGATCGTTTTTCTCGGCATAGTTGACTTAAGAATTATTATGAGGTTTAGTGTATTGTCGATTCAGGTAGTCAACTAGTTTCATTGAAGTGAACTAGAATAAATGATTGTTATTTTCTAATTCATTTCCATATATATTTTCTTTTGCTCATGAAATGTTCGTTCCGTCATGGTATTTAGAACCTTGAGACACTACTTTAATTTCACAGTCAATGGCACTTGTGGGATTGTGTTAACCAAGAATTTACAAATGGGAAATCGACTGAATATTTACGAGGTTTTTCATAATAATTTGAATGAGTGCCAAATATCTACGGTTCTTTTACAATTGAAGAGAGAATGAAAAATGTCTAATGCTAACTACACGGACATCGTTTCACGTGGTATGGGAAGATATAAACAATATTTGACATGAAAAAATAAATTTTAAGTTATATGTCTCAAAAGATAACTTTATTGACATTTTAACTGTTAGAAGATAAAGATATCTTTGAAGTTATCGTCACTGTTAGTCTGAACATAGTGACATTCACTTCATATTTACCATACTTACTTACCAACCAACATGCTTATTTACTTATTTACACAATTACGCCAATTACCCTAGTTGTGGAGGAGAATATGCTGTCCATGACGAATCTCCACCTAACCCTATCCTCGACAATACTTTCCACTTGTTTATAATCGATTTTCACTCTTTGATGTCTGCTTCCAACTCCCAAAGCAGTGTGTTATTTGGTATTCCAATTTTCTGTCTCACTTCACCATTCCGACTTAACGCTTGTCTCGAGATGCAGTCTTATGATTTTCGCAATGTATATCCTATCCACATCCAGTATCCTTTCCTAATTCAATCCTCAACTGCAAGGTGGTTCGTTTTCTTCCACAATACACTCTTGATAATGGTATCCAACAAACAGATATTGGATATCTCAAGTAGATGATTGTTTATAAATACTTGTAAACGTTTGATGACTGTAGTGGTAGTTCTCGAAGTTGCAGCTCAGCATGGTAGAACTATCTTGACGTTCGTATTGAAGATTGTGAATTTGATGTTGGCTTGCAGACAGTTTTGTTTTGAATTCTATATGTTGTTTAAGTGAAGGAATGCTGTCCTCGCTTTGCCAATTCCTGTTTTATGTCTGCATCAGGTCCTCCTTGTTCATCGATTACGTTGCCCATCTAAGCTACATGAATGTCTCCACATCTAACTCAGATTCTTCGTCAAATGTGATTGGGTTGGTGTTATATTTCAGCTGTATTGTATTTCAGAAACATATTTACCATTCATAATACAAATAAAATAAACTAATCCGTTTCTTATCACACAAATATTTACATGCATTTAATTTTATTCAGTGAGGATTATCAAATCATATTGGTTACCTCAAAAATGGAACAAATGGTTGTGCATGATCTTGTGATATCGCTACAAGATACCTAATAAGAAAAAGAGTAAAGTTATGAGACAGAGTGTATCATATTTTCAACTGTCTGTTTATGAAATACATCTGTATCTTCAGGAAAACATTTCTCATCTCAGACTATTGAAAAGTTTTCATATTGCGTTTCTGATTATGACGGTAATATTATCGAATGAATAACGAAATTCTACAACAGAATAATTTTTAGTTTGGAAAAAATATCACTTTAATGTGTTGAAAGGCAACTTTCGCTGTTATTCGGATTTGTTAGAATTCGTCTTATATAGTTTTTTGTGGATACAATTGGAACTACTCTTATGATTCACCTATAAATTAATAGGACAATTTTTATTAGTATGATTTCCAGAGGTGTATAATTTTCAGAATACTGATTGAGTTATTAATAATAATAGGTGTCATTACCAAAGTTTGATTTGATAATTTTGAATAAATTGAGCATTGGGTTGATTGTTATAAATAAAAATAATAGTTTATTTCATCGAATAGATCAAGTTACACAACCGGCAAAATCACAACTAGTGACGTGAATTGTTCAATGCAACCTAACAACTTAATGTGCATGGAAATATGTATAAGTTGTCAAGCGTTTAGGCAATTAATGCTTGGGTGAGTATGTGAATAGTGAGTAGGCAGATAATGCACACCATCATACACGCCCGTTCATATAAGTATATGGATATGAAAGCTCGATATGTGATTATTTACGAAGCAGTGAGCTATAAATTGAAGTTTATTTCATTTTTGAAAAGATCGATACACCGATAAAACAGCACTGTGAACTCCATGGCTTAGTGGATAACGTTTTAGGTGTTCGAATCGAAGGGCACTATGGTTGAGTCTCAGAGTAGGAATTAACATTGACGCGTTGCGTACATTTAACTGATGAGTCCTAGATAATATGAAACACAGATCATGGATATGATTGTCTATCCCAAATTAGTTGGAAATATTTAGCTTACCTGCAGGTGTATAAACCAGTGTTTTGATAAGTGTACTATTGGTTAAATGATTTATCTCCGATTTGGTGAACACTTTATTGAAGATAATTTACATTAGATAATATTTAAATTGTATGGAATATGAAATCCAAATTATCAAGGTGATACACAATAAGTGCATTACGCTATTAAAATGTACTACGAAGAAGTGCTTAAAACAGATATTCCTTCAATCGATATAGTTAATTATTTTATGCGACTACATTACTACATATTTTCATAATTTGACTCTGATCACAGATTACAGTTGACCTATGAAGGAATGCGAACCAAACTGTATATTAGAATACTTTTTGTAAAGATGATAGAATTACGGAGATAGTAAAACAGATCGCGTGTAAATTATTATTATTATTATTATTATTATTATTATTATTATTATTAGTGTTGAAATAAAATGAAGAGACTGTTCAAATTTGAAGTATTAGCTGATGGAAATCAATAAGAAGTTAAGCAGTAGTAGAAGTGAATTTAAAATTATTTTTCAATGGTCGTTATTATATGCTGCTAATACTTTAGTTGCAAGGTATCTGACTCAAGTATTATTGTATGATTGATTGTTATCGACTTAAAACGCATCAGCCAAATACCAGAATGGACTCTGAATACGAATATTTTGTACAAGCGTTGATCGGAACAGACAATCAGAGAGACGTAGCGAAGGAAGAGATGAACAAGGGATGAGAGGGAACGAAACGAAACGAATTGTCGCGCAGTTTAGTAGGCACAAAAGTCAACTCGATTCAACCAAGCGTGAATCGATGTTTATAGTCAAATAAAAATAAGTTAGAGATTTGTGACGAATAGGATGAGAAGTCCACACAAATACGCTCATATAAAAACAGTCAAACGAATAATTAACAAGGTCAAAATAAATTAGCTTTTGCTCAAACTAGCACTAGCTGTATGGGCTTAACATAGCAACCGACACTAAATACTAATTGCACATCAAGTATTTCGACTCACATAATTTAAACGGGATAATTTTTTTAAGAACACGACGTTTATTTTAAACCCCCTCTCCACACACATATCACCATCCACCCCTACCCTCTTCCCGTCAGTCAAAAGGGTCATTCAGTCAGTCAATGAAACACCTATTAACGGCCCCCTAAATGTAGGGAATTTCGTCCGGCAATATCGATTCTAGTCAGGGTTGTTGTCAGCTGTGTATTTTTCAAACAGTGGGGCCGGTTTATTTGGCGAAGAGGCGCATGTTGGTGTAGGATTCTTAACATAAACGGAACACCTGACACAAATGAACACTAATGAGAATGTAACTTTCTGCCATTTTAATAACATGAGATAGTCATCAAAAACCAAATGATTTTTCTTTAAAATAAGTCTGTTAAATGAATTGTCACCGTCAGCGACCAACAATTCCTCAAGTGACACATGAGTTTGTCTCGAAGTAAATTCTTTATCCATAGGTCGAGACAGCCTGTTCGTAGTGGTTGTAAATCCTATATATTTGCATGCTCGGATAATCGAAGGCTCTTATGCATTATCCAGATGGTCACTTCATCATTATCACGAGTCGCTGTGTATTGACAAACCAAGCGTTCATTAACCTAGAAATCCCAATTATTCAATAAACAAACCTAGCAGAGTCATCTTAAAACTGTTCACTTTCAAACATATTTCACCAAAAACACAAATACTATCATTGGGTTTAATTTTGTGACGAGAATGTATTATTACTTTTCATCTATAAGCATGATGAAATTCGCTGACACATTGCACAATTTATTATGATAAGAATCAATCATCCTCTTGGAAAACATTTTTACAGTATCACAGTTTTACAGGTTTATCATGCCTACTGAGTACAGCAATGTATTTTAATTCGGAAGCTCAGAGTAATCATATGGTATAACAAGTAAAATGTCTAAGGTTGTTTGACCCTGTTTGTATCTTTAAATCTATTCTGTTCAGAAATTCCGAATCACATTTAATTAGACTTACAGTTCTCCCTAATTCTCACTGGTTTTCACGTTTAGACCGTTTACTGGTAAAAATCACTTTGTTCAACATTTGAGGTGGCACTACGTAAAGCATATAGTTGATCAACTTATGTTGTCATTGTACACGAATTCAAGCATAATTCCATTGTCTTTGTAAGCATTATCGTCGAACAATCATTCAGTATAAGTTTGTGTATTGGTTGACAGGAAAACAGCTATTGAATCTCTTAAGTTAATCAGGTATTCACACTATTTTCTATAAAACTTCCGAAGAAATTTAATAGGGATTCTATGTTAAACTGTGTTCTGTAATATATACTTTTCTAAACTGAATCTGTTTAGTAGATTATCAGAAATGGTGGTGTTATTCAATTCTAACAGACAATAAAATAATTGTGTATAGAAAATCTTTTACTTACAATATGGGTAACAAGAACAATGCATAACACACTGCGAATATGGGTAATTGAGATGGATAGAATTTGAACCAGACCATTTTCCAACTTGATTATAAGGAAAAAAATTGGCAATGAATAATTAGCTGAAAACCAAGTCATATGCATGTGTTACGTAGCATAGAATGTAAAACAAGCTGACCAATGAATTAAAAGTCAAATAATAAGATTCTCTCCGATAGATAAACCTACTATTGATGTGAAACAGTCACACATGCATTTGTAGACTCGTCAAATAATCCTTTACAGTACTGTATTTAAAAATGGCTAACCCGTAATATAAGCTACAAAATACAGGATATTTTTGAACTTATATGTAAACACACAACTCAAATCGGTAACATATTGTTGAGCTGTTGTGTACCCTGTTCCAGAAGGTCTGACAGTGAAGGTTTTCATCTTCCTCCTCAACAGAATCATACGCACACACTTCTAAATGCTGTAAACCAATAGATTTTCTATATTACTTCAATTAATGAAAGCCATGTGTTGTAATCTACAACTTGTTTATCAAACTGCTGGGATCCCATTGCATTCGAGACTTGGGGTGTGATTTTAGGAGATCTGCGAAAACTGAAACTGACAATCTGACTTTCACCCACTGAACATGACATACATATTGAGACCGTTCTTCGTGCAAATTCAAAAGGACAAATGAGACATAATACACAAACAATTACCTTTCTTGGTCAGTCACTACGCTATCGATATATATATATATATATATATATATATATATATATATATAAATGCGTCTGCTACCGATCGGGTGAGACGATATAACCTGAGTAATGGTAACATTCGCACTATTTAACCTGAATATCATGGTTGCTTATAAAATTCAGGATGAACACTTTTAACACAAATGATCTAATAGCGATCTTTTGCAAAATGCATTTAATTCCCATCTGATAAGCTAACCAAATAAATGAGAAATAAATCTTCATTCTTTAAGTCAAATCTAAGTAACACATTTCAGTAATAAATGATGTACATTTTTGAGTGTATTCAGTAACATGTGTATCTATCTTATCCGCAGTAATCAACAAACCACATCATCGATCCGTATACATGTTCCTCATTTACACATTTACACAACAATAACAATCATGTAACAGTTAACCTATCTGTTTCTACATCCAATGTAATTCCACTTGACATAATAAACATGGGACGAGTGATGCTGTTTCTCAAAACCTTAAAACGTATTCTTAACAACTAGCAACTCACAGATATGTCAGTGGAATTTTACCAAACAGGCATACTCTTTAATCATTTTAGGTATACTAGAAGTATAACACTGATTATATTATATATAAATTCGGCAAAAGTAACAGTTTGATTTTCATAGTAGTCTAAGTAAAAGCTTATGAAAATTTTCACAACGATCGGAATGGATCAACACAAAGACGAAATCAATAATCATCAATGTGTAGTTGTTGGATTTTAACTCATTTAACTAAGTGTATTAGTCTCGACTAAAACGTTGGTCTATTAGGTTTACTAAACAACATATCAGATTGTGTAAATTGACGTTTTTAGAAAATTACACTCAGGTTTGTGAACATTTCACCTTGTCACATGTTCTGTTTATCAGATTTTTCACGTGCTTCAAACAGAATTTTTTCAGTCAGTATGCATCCGAATCATCAATATGTCACCATCAAATTAACAATAAACCAATATTTTAGAAAATGCCTCAAAATATCACGTTACAGACAATAATTCGGAGTAACATTATAGTTAAAAGACTTTTTAACTCACCTTGATACAATCCAATTGATTTCCTGATACAGAATGTCTTCGAAGAATTTTAAAATACTGAACACATTAGTTTAATATGTGTCATTAAACCAGCTGGTCGTTCATTTGTTCTGAAGAAATAATAAGCCAGTCACATTTTGTAATGCTGCTGCATACTCACTGACTGTGAACACCAATTGAATAAAGTAAAACAAATTACCGTCATATTTACCAATAACAATGAATGCACTAATGAACTTCAATCATAGTTTACATCTATTTTCTAATATTGTATGATAATATTAGATGTAATGAAAACAAATTCCAAGACCAGTCTCACATTGCAAAACAAATCCTACAAAAGTGAACCAAAATATTCTATAAGATAGATATCCAAGTAAGGAAAAACGGGACATGGTATAGACATACTATTGTTCTAGCTTTCGTTTGAATGACTGCGCAAGTTGATACGATGATGGAAAAACAAATGAGCATTTCACCAGTGTGTAGAGGCTTATTTCCCCAATATATCTTACTCTAACAAATAGTATCCCCTTAACTGGGTATTTAATGCAGGCTAAATCTCCTAGTGGAATTATGGATTTATTCGAGATTATTCAAAAGCCTGAACACCATTTACAGAGAAAGTTTATTGTTAAAGATTGGTATAATACGCAAGCGTACAGGAAGTACGAACACAGGGGAAACAAGAGTGTTTATATTTCTGTATGTGTTAAAATCCATATATTTATGAGTGCTAATCAAGTAAGAACAAATTATTGATTATCTTTTATTACAACCAATGGGAGAATAGATTGAACTGAGTGCAGACATGTGCTCAATCGTACTCACAAAGAAATTTACATGAAATAACAAAGTTTATCATTCAAGTGCATGGTGATCAACTCAGTGATATGTACTGTAGTAGTAAAGGAAGACGTAATTGAATTCAGATGTGCATGTATGTATATGTATGTTTAACTATGTTATTTAATGAATTAAGACGAACATAAATTCTTCAACTACAGCATAACAATAGGAAGTTTCTGTTAGGGAAAGATGTGGAGCTAGACTTTTTGAAAAGCATTTGATAAGATGGTATTGGAATTTCACACATGAAATAACATTCTAATGTCCGATCACACTAAAGCAATAAATTTACACATTTATACTGTTATGAAAAACATTATACATGCCATCTATATCTGTGAAATATTTTGGTTTAAAATTGCTTAAAATCATTTTGGTTAACTTCGTTTGTCGAACAATGGGATCGTGAAAAACTTGTATCTTCCAATTTAGTGTTACAATTTGGTTGGGTGTCGCAAAAGTACAACTGACATTATTATTTTCATCACCACTATTTATTTGAAGTTAAATAAATCCGAAACAAAGTCACTGTCTGTTTTCCCCATTTAAGAGGACTATCCATCTTTCTTTGGGATTACAAGGTTCCAGTGCACTGAGTTGATTATTTCTCCATTTGCCAATGTTGGTGTTGGAACTGTAATTAATCAGTCTCATTTGGCATAGATCTATCATTAGCAGATTTCCTCGGTATTGTCATTAGGCTACAATGATTTTTAATCAGAGTTGATTAGTGGCTAGCAGTTAAATTTAATCAACTCTAGTCCTTCAAACAAACAACAAAATGATTCAGATACTTACAAAGGTATTAAAATTCATCTCCAAAATGTTATATTGATACTCTATATTGTTGGTTTTCCTTCAGTTATATGAAAAAGAAGGAATACAGAAGACATTAAAGTGATATATTTATTAAAAAGAATTTCATTTAATATGTGAAAGAAAATCTAGACACAAAAGTGGCTATCAGGACTCAGTAGATAAGTAGATAACGCGATGGCGTTTAAAGAGAATGGTACTGGGTTCGAGTCTCAGAGTGAACATCAACTCTGAGATGCAGGTACATCCAGCTGACGAGTCCCAAACGAGACGAAACGTGCGTCCTGGATTCCACTGCTAGCCACTATCCATCATTGCTTACAAAAAGCTTATGAACTAAGGCAATATCGAGGCATACGCACAGTATGCATATATGCCAATAACAGACTGATCAATCGCAGTCAAATCTCAATGGGAAGATACAAGCCAAATAATACCAAGTGAATACAAAAGAATAGGTGATCAATGACCTGATATATTTCTATTTTTAGGATATGATTGTATCTATAGCTTTTTGATTTCATTGATAATATTCTTCTAGGTCACAGAATTAATACATTATATAAGCTTCCACACAGAATTATATGATGAGGGGTTGAAATTTATACCAACTTAGATAAAACTTGGGATAATTTTAAATTTTATAAGCAATGCAACTTAAAGTACACCTATGTACTAAGCTGTTAGTATTAATCCGAGTACTGATGTATCAATATTTTCATTGACTAAGTAAGAATTAGCAATGAAATAGGGTACAAAAATGTTGATGTGAATTTTCTAGGAGAAGATTGTGTTTTGTTGATAAAAGTTGTTGGTGAATGATAAAAGAAGCAAATATTAATACATCGTAGTTTGTTAAAGTAGTAGTAGTTTGATGTTAGCTAGCAGACAGTTTTGTTTTGAATTGTATATGTTGTTTAAGTGAAGGAATGCTGTCCTTGCTTTGCCAATCCTTGCTTTTACTTCTGCAACAGATAGAAATAATTAATAATTGATTTGAACGAAATCGACACATGCAAATTGTTATCAAGTGATCTGATTCCATTGGTGATGAGGTGATAAAATAAATCAACATGATATGGGTGTGTTCATCCAGAATTCAACTGACAAACTGCTATTTCTGAAACCACAGAAAGTTAACAACATCTGAACTTCATGTTCTCTTTGTTCTGTTTTATCTAGAACTGTTAAAATTACCTTAAACACTTATTCTTAACTTTCATACAGCATCATTATTGTTTACTTCGTTGTTTGAAATAGGGCTACACAGAATTCAATAAATGTGCAACCAGTGAGTGGTTCTGTATATTTGGTCTTATAGAAATCACTTTGATAACTGGTTTAGAATTACGGAAACATGAAGAAAGTGTTACAAAAAGACAAGCAGGTTATTTGATATAGAGATCAGAATCTATGTAACTTACATGTTTATACATTTTGTGTGTGTACATTCCGTCTTTTAATTTTGTACAAATTGTCGATGAAAATAGATTATCTTTTGATATTACTTTCGATTTGAATCTATTTTTGTGGTTACAGTTTGGAAGTACTGGGTGAATATTACAAGTTTCAAGCACAGTAAAATAAAATGCTGATAATGACTAGACTGATATTCTCATTTTACATTTCGCTACAGTTTAGCTGCATTTAGACTTTACCTCAATGACGACCACAAGAGAAACGAAGTAATTTGTAGATTTTAGGCATATTGAGAGCCCAGTTATTACAAGTAGGAACTCTACTCAATAATCAGTCAATTCACATGTCAAAATTGACACAGTCGATCAGCCAACAAGTAACGGATTAACATCTGCACGTTCGGAGTCCAGGTCAATAGAGAAAACAACTAAAACGAACATACAAACAACGGGTATGCATTTGGGATTACATCCAACCAAATTCCAAGTCAGCTAAACGACTTGTAAATCAGCTGTCAAGAAACTCCTACAGTTTACATCTCTTCGTAGTATGTGGAGATGACTTTGTCCAGAAAAACAACCAGCTTCACAGCCAAAACATCCAGTTCATTAATAATCTCACCGACAATATGTGAATTAAAATACATAACGGAGAAGCTACATTTTAATATAGTTCACGAAACGTGAGTTCTTCTTACATAGGCTGGTGAGACTACAGAGAGGATTTCATGTATCATGATTTCTTTAAACAACTATGTGTGGAAATGTGAAAATAGGCAGAGTGAATTAAGTAAACAGAGATAAGAAAGCATTCTTGTATAAAAATGCACATAAGTAAAAGTTCAGGATAAACCATGTATGAATGCATACAATCCAATCAATGATGCTGCAACTAAACACTATAGAACAGAAAACGTTACACAATAGTCCCTCTCAGTCTGTCATATTAATTTGAGATAGGATTCAATTGAAAATGGGTTACTACTGATAATGAATATAGAAATAACCATTTCCAAATCTCTTTACAGTGAGAGGATTTTTAGTTGTTTCGAACTGAGTGATGTGTAGTACCAAAGTCAGATTGAGTTGGCATCCTCCATCAATTTCAGTCATACAACGACGCTTGTTTGGGAGAGTCGAACTGTGTCGTAAGTACGCAATGCTAAGGCGGTGGACCAACAGTACTTTCACTGGTGAAGACTATCTAGTGTAAGTCGAACTAACACCAAATGACGAGTTGACAACTGGTTGATTAGGCGGTGTTTCAGGAACAGCTGTTATTGTTAAATTGGAAAGATGAGAAATGAGCAGTGAGTAAGCGCTCAAGAAGAAGTAGTAGACAAACCTTAAACATTACGGTTAAAATGGGGTGTGAAATCAAATACCACTTTTCATGAGTGAAATTACAGTCTTTCCAAATTGTAATAACACTAGTTTAAAAGAGTTTATCGTTCAGTGACAATATATGTGAACTGTGTATTGTTTTTCAGTAGTTTGAGTCAGCTAATAAGATCACTAAATGTAATTCGACCGTAAATGATGTCGAACCATCTGACAGTATTTACGAAACATCTTTAGCTGTGGACTAGTTCTAAACGATCCTATCTGAAATATAAATTGATTCAACTTCTCCTTATAAACTGTAATCAAATAACACAAGTTGAATATAATCAAAACGAAACTGTTGTGCTGAACTTTTCCGTTGAAAAATCGTTAGTTGCCAGTGAATAATGCCTAATGCTTGTTTGCGTAATTTTTAATTGATCTTATTAATGGATTATATCTGAATTGTAGGAACCAATTATAATGATATTTGATTTTTAATGTGTTCGAATTAAATGTTTAATGTCAATTAATAATTCTCACCTTAATGTAAATAATTTAGATTATTAGTACGGTATTACATTGATAGTTATTCATTTTAAATAAGAGGACTTTTGGCAATTATCTCGTAAGTTGTGTTTTCCAGATTTATATTCATATTGAAATGAACCAATCCACATCTTCACTGTATCTAGCTGCTTCGAGTACGTTTCCTTCAAGTTTCCTTCATGTTATTACATTTATGTTTACTTCATGGTACCAAACAGAGTTATTGATCATTTGCAATGTGATCACTATAAAAAGATATCAAACAAGATGTTGTACAATTTCATTACAATAATAGTTTCCAATCAAGATTTTCACCTTTCTATGCCGAACGTTTGATGTGAACTATGTTAGTTTTAGTGAGGATTTAACTATTGTAACTTTGAGAAATTTGGATTCACATATTCTAGTGTTCTTTCGTTTCTTCTCACTTTATAGTTGATTGAAAACGAGTATAAATGAATCAAACGATTTAATTGGGAATGTGTTATTTCCTGAAATTATATAGATCATTAGAACGTTTGGTGTGTTTTACAGTATATTCAAATATCAGACTCTAGAATGAATTTCCTAACGTGGAAATCTGTACATTTTATGTAGGGAACAAAATATTCCTTGATATCAATCACTTTCGTATAACTGATTACAGAACACTGAAATTCAGCATTTCAGATGTCAGTTCTTTCATCACAAATCGTAACAAAACTAGTAAAACTAAAATTACATGAATAACGTGTAAGGCCTTGTAATGGAAAATACGACGTTTCCCTTATTGATCATAAACTTTCCAGCTCCTACCGATCATGAGATGTCTTGAATTCGTATGCATTCCAGTCGGCTTTATATCATGTATTTTTCCATACCCTTCGGTAATTTGAACAATCTGTTATTTACAATTAACAAATGTACCTTATATGAGATAATTATTGCGTTGTCTGAAACCATTCCTTATTAGTGGAGTAATGAAAACAGTTCACTTGAACATGTTACATTAATCCATGTACACAGGATGAGGTCGATATGCCACATACAAATTAACATGTTGAAATTTTCCATGATAGAAAATTTTGACATTTCTATTATATGGAGAGATCAGCCGGAAATAAGAAACGCATTTTCGTAGAGAATAAGTTGATGTTTAGTTAGTGACATTCAACATTGAGAAATCGAAATCGGAAGTTGACGTACTGGACGATTCAATCAATTGAAATTTACACTATTAGATCACATTGAAACGTTGGCATTGACTACTCCATATAACATTAACATTTACAAAATCTCAGATTCTGGATAAATAGGATCGTGATATTTCTTTTCATTTGAGGTTGAATGCAACAATGTTATTGTGTAAATTTTACCCTTCACGAGTTCCGTTATTCGCCGTTTTCCACGCAATATTTTGGTTGCCAATGATGTAAGTTTAGAAGAATTAATAAATTTTGTCATGCTGATTAATATAAGTTTAGTATGATCAACTCTTTGTTCAATGTATACACTGATTGTTTATTGGTTAGTTTTATGTATTCGTTATCATATAAATGGTTTAACAATTAACCATCATGTCTGCTTTGCTTTCGATTGAGAATTGGATTTTAACAGTGCTATTAAGCACATGTAGACTTGACATTGAATTTCGTTTAACACATTTCTAGAGGAATACGATGCTGTGCTTATTGAAAAACGATAATTTATGACATGGTCATTACGCTGAAAAGTGGTTATCCACAAAAATACGATTACACAACAGCTTAAATATTAAGAACAAATTATCATAAATGTTAAGAAGTAACTGAATTAGAAAATCGTTCGGTTGTGGACAGATAATTGTGAAGTTCTACTCTACCATAAATATGAATAACTTCATCATAAAAACGATATTGATAATGATGTATAGTAGTTCCCTAGATCACTTGTAGGGTAATAACAAAATTCTCTTCACTTGTCTTAATAATGGGAGTTTTATCAGCTGTGCATAGCATCCGGTTCTGTTACTCCGTTTTCCTTCCATTACAAGCCACATATTATCAATTTTATCATGAATGAAGGCGAGTTTATGCAGACATTCAATGTGTTATTGAACAAAAGTAACTGTATGAATGGAAACTATATCAAGTAAGATACTTATCTGTGTTAAATACAGAAATAATAGTTATTACTCTGTGAACGATTTGTGGTAAATGCCTAGAAGTGAGAAGGCTGATCGATTTGTGAATGGATTAGAGATGATGTTTTCAGTAGTGGTGTTAAGCTGCTAGTTATTTTGATCTAAATTAATTTGTCTGATGAAATAGACGTATCACATCAATGGATATTTGAATATTTTCATAAAACCTCTTTTCTTGTTAGATATGTTGTTGCGATTTCCTATGATCATGTGCAGCCAGGGTGATTAGTTCGCGAAAATCCCCTATCACTTTCTGCAAGTATTACAGCATGGATCTTTGGAACTCACATAAGAAGTACACTAAGATGTTTTTTAAGAGATATGTCAATGTGTAGAGCAATTTTCGTTCCTACGAAATGTCAAGTGAATGAAATTCTCAAACACGATAAATAGATAATACCGAATAGAAATAAAGCCACTTCACAAATCAATGTAGAACAGCATCCGAGATTTGAATGCTGAGAATTATTTTAGTTTAGTGAAAACTTATTCATGATAATCATCTGAAAATACGAAGAAGATCTGATGACAATTAGAAACGTGGTCGTTTATGATATTTAGGAATGCATTTCGAATTTCACATAGTTTGTCACTAACTGAAGAAGGTTTAGAAACAGACCACAACTTTGTTTATTTCCTAAAATCAGATGAATATGTGTATGCACCAATTCAATATAACTAGTCACAAATAATAATTTTATGCTTTTCCAGTTCATTCGGAATCTATTCACCGGAAAAATACATGATAATGTGTTTTCTGGGTTCATATGGAGTAATGAGTAAGTGAAGTCGAATTCATCATGTTGCAGATATTTTGCTATAAATCTCAAATAAAACTACTACGAATCCTTGTTAACATTTCTACTAATATTTGGTAAGTTGTATATTGCAGACAATACGAAATAGAGGAATTATATTCACACGACTTTCCGTAATAGAAATGAAGTGCTACTGATAATCAATTCACAGAGACAATTTGTTAATGCTGTGATCATCGTAACATGCTTTACAAACGTGTTGGACACTATCAAGAATAGATGACCACCAATGCCATACATTAACAGAATGTGTTTTGTGGAGATTTTTAGAAATTTCACTGGTTGAAGTCATGAGTCAACCTAAGCTAGACCACCATGGAAAGATTGAAGCACTGGACTGCCGTTTCGTCCTGGTATGGGACTACTCAGCAGTGCGCATCCACGAACCCGCACACCGCGGGATGTTTATACAAACACTTGCTTTCGGAATAATTTATATCAAGTTCCATTATTGAAAAATGAATACATGTAGAAAGTAACGAAAATCGTCATGTCTTATTACATGTTCTATACACTTAGATCTTTTGTGTTGTACCATAAATTGTGTTTTTCAACTACACCATTGACTCTCGTTAATTAAAATAATAAGATAACTACAATTCTCTAGGGGATTTCAATCAACGAACGATGTTACGAGCTACACTCAGAGACTACGTTGAGAGGTAATAATAGAAGTCCTCTCCTGTTTCAGTTTGGACAACTGATCAGTATCACCACCCACACACAAACAATTGACTTGAGTGGCGCATATGTGTTGGGTGGGAATGATGCATTACAAATGGGGAATAATAAGCTTCATTTTGAGCTAGGTTTTTTACGGAAATCATCCGACTGAATCACGACACAAGCGTTAACTTGAAATCGTGAAAGTAAACGGACTAGTGGAATGCCAAATAAAGCATTGCTTTTGGGAATTGCAGGTATACATGAAATTGGGGACAACGAGAAAGGAGACTCCATAATGGAGCTGGTATGGGAGTCATGATCAACGGCTCATGCTACTGCACGAAGATGAATAAAAGGCGTAATGAAGTAAGTAAGTAAGTGATCAAATGTGTAAGTAGGTAAGTAAATTAATATCTTATTTTTGTCGACATAGCTCAACTTTAAATGTAAATTGAGTCCCTTATTATCTTTAATTCTACTATTAGCCTTTTAGTAATCTAGCATTGAAATAATCTCAACTATTGAAATTTAAATAATTCCAACGTTTCGTCCAGCAAACTTGTCAGAAGGTCTTTATGGTAATAATGGAAATCTAGATTATCAAAGAAATATATAACGTTAAACAATCAAATCAGATCAAATCTATACTGTGCTAATCCAATTATAATTGGATGTTGACTTGTTAAATAGAATAACATGAGTCAGTTAAATGCAAATCATGTGGAAAGTTCACAGTGTGGAAATAAATGGCTGAAGGAATTGTGTGTATATATGTATGTGCAAAACTGAGTTATTCATAGGTGAAAAGTTCTACAAAATACATTCTTTAATGTCATGATTTCTATCCTATTCTTATTTAATTATTGTTTTTTTCATGCTGGAAATAATGTTAAACGTGAATTAAAATTGTGATTCATCTGATCATAGTTAGGATAATTACTGAATATCAATGATAATGGAAACCAGTATATGGATTCAGATCGCCAATTAATATATATAATGTTCACAAGTTGAAATCATAAGCCAATTGAAGCTGGACCACCATGGAAAACCTGGAAGCACTGGACGGCCGTTTCGTCCTAGTATGGGACTCCTCAGCAGTGCGCATCCACGAACCTGCCCCCCACGAGATTCGAACCCATCCAGTGCTTCCAGGTTTTCCATGGTGGTCTAGCTTCAATTGGCTCATGATTTCAACTTGTGAAATTTCTAAAAATCTCCACAAAACCCATTCTGATAATATATAATGTTGTTTAAATACAAAATGTGAATTTAAAAGTATCAATGTGGACCACTATTAATCTCCAAAAAATGATGGATATTTTTGAAAATTAGTGTTTGTTTACTGAATCACTGATGCATTTAGCTTTTTTTTAATCGGTAAATAACGTAATAGTTTTACAATAATTATTGCGATTCAATTAAAAATCTTGATATTTATCTTCTGTACACTACTTTTCCCTACCGAACGTTAAAGTTGATGATGTTTAAAAACATTTCAAAGCGGTATGAAAATAAAATTAGTTATTGGAAGTATCTACATTTACAAACAGGTTTTTATGATTATCACATAGTTATCTACATACGAAGTTGGAATCAACTTCGGAACTTATTAACTAGTACTTTAGTGAATGAGAACACATATGGGAACAATCGAATGTATTTGAATGCAAATTTACAGAACGTTTTAGTAAAATCTAAGAACCATACAGTAAATACTTCATTTGCAAAATGTCAATCAAACGTCTCAAACTTCATTGTTATTTCGTTTCCACATCAATCATTCTATGTTCTCGTTCTTTTTTCTTCAATCTACTTAACCTTCACTTTAAATCAATGATACATACTACTTATATCTGTCCATATCAGTAGTACACAACACAGAATTTATGTCTGAAGTACATAAATCTAAAATGATGAGTTTAATATTGGCTTTTATGTAATCAACTAGCTATTGTCAAATTCATTAAATAATTAAGATAATACTGATCTATCCATGAATAAGATATATTTTTAGTTGTTTTCCTTCATATTCACAAAGACACTACAATGATAAAAGTAATGACAATACATAACCAATATCATCAAACAATCCGACATTGAAGAATATCCTATAAATTATTGAGATATTGTTGGGATATTTGGAAATATATCCCAAAACTCATCCTGTTAAGTCTAATGCTATCCTTGGACGTGAAATGGTGTCATTTTCCTATTGGCCAATATTTATTTCACGTGACATTTTCCTGTTGGCCAAATATTGTACAAATGTTATTTTCTATTTTATGGTTCGATATGGTCTGCTTGATTGGTATATAAACAGAGTATGTTTGAAATACAGGTTTCATATCGCAGAGGCTGAGACTTGTGAACTGGACTGGACTTAACTGACTGGGCTAGGCAGGAAGCAGGGCTAATCAGCATTCTAGACTGCTCGCAAGTGTTTTACATGTCATCGATAAGTCACTGCTCCTTAATCGGCGGTCACAAGTTATAACAGATATAAACACAATTTATTAAAAATATTTCTTTTATTTAATCTATAAATAAGCTTTGAATACTGTACAAGTTATTTGTCATCAAAATATCTTGATAACTAGAAGGTTATATTAAGATACCATATACAAATAACATCTCCATAGAAAACATTAGATAAATAGTGTTGATAAAATCAATATATGAATAACCGAAAACATAATTTCTAACTTTTATCAAGTTTATGTATAAATTTCAGTTAAGTAATTTTACATAGTCAGTTATATGTACAATATCTTCAATCAGAAATTCTAGATCTCTGTAAAACTTTCATTCAACGATCTTTTAAAATAATCTAAAAATATATTTTTTACATTTTGGATCTTTTCCTTTTAAACCGACTACACATTTAAATTCGAACTTCTTTGTAAATTCATAACCGATTTTTGAAAATCTCGAAGTTCCAAAGCTACAATAAATGTTAATTCTGCACAACCCAAAACGACGAACCATTCGCTTACTGCACTCCATACAAATTCAATATAACCCTGTATAAATACAAAAATACTATTTTATGATTAATCTAATTACAACTATGATTGTTATATACTTTTAAATTGCTAATTTAAGTTTATCATTTATCCCATAACTTTCAACTTTACCAAAGTAAAATATTTAGATGACAGTTACTACTTTATTGTTAGAATAGTATTATTTTGAATTAATGGAATCCCCTGGTCTATGTAGGATAATAGTGAAGTTTTCACATTCATTATAAACAACAGTAACAATGAAAGAAAATAAATGCCACATAGTTCATAGAATAAATTCTACCATCTTCGATAATCTTGACATTAGACTATGTGGAAATCGCCCTCTCACTTACGGATATATCGACACATACTATTGCTGAAAGTTCATGATATATTACTACTAATATCATTTTACACAGACAACCACGTGTATGAATTCGATTGAAAAAAATTCTGAAATCCTGAATCAACTGATTTCCAATATTGCCTATGAGTTTCTAGAAACATGACATTCAGACCAATTGCCAATCAACCGACACACTGAGATAGATGTGGTCTATCAACTTGTACAAAACTTTTCACAGTTGAATTCACGAGTTAATTCAAGCTAGACTACCATTGAAAACCTGGAAGTACTAAACTTTCGTTTTGTCGTAGTATAAAACTTCTAAGCAGTGTGGTTTCACGATCCCGAATGTGGGATAAAAATGTTTGATCAACTACTTGCTTAATGGTCAATCAACGAGGCTTTCAACTTTGAATACAAGGACAAATGAAGACAACGCAACCTAAGGAGATGAGTAATCATGAAGAAGACCATCGGAATGAACTAATTTAACCCTTGTGGAAGAACTAGGAACCTCTTTTCTGGAATAAGTTGTCAAGAACGACAACCGTAACTTATCAGTTAAATCTTCCTTCCTATAGAATTCAATGGCATCAATATCATTCATTTGAGACACAAATCTTGCCCAGTCATTTCTTATGAACCGCAAAGTAAGTTTTACCGGTCTGATTTGATTGGATTTTTGATTTTTTTCTCAATAACTGACTCCCTGAAATACATTTCATTCATATCAGAAAATCTTTATAGTTAACTTGAAAAGGACTTGAAAAGTACTTTAACGTTTTATGTTTGTAAGCAAAAACTCAGCCTTCAGTAATAATACCATCCTATACTTTGTCTTTATCTGAATAATTTGTCAATTTTAACAAACAAAGTTTGTGCTCTCATATATCACTTACCGATTCATAAGGTTTAATATAGAAGAAATCTTTCGCTCTTAAAACTTTAAGTCCAATCATATTGAAATGTACAACTGATAAATGAAAAATATAAGTTAACATTTTTAAAATAAAAAATGACACATTTATAATTAGATACATTCTATCAGCTGAATAACCTAATAAACAAAAGAAAAATTTCGTTATATATGTCTACAACCCTATTTGTCAATATAAATATTTCACAGATTGAAATCATGAATCATTTGAAGCTAGACCACCATGGAAAACCTGGAAGCACTGGACGGCCGTTTCGTCCTAGTATGGGACTCCTCAGCTGTACGCATCCACGATCCCACATCCTGCGAGATTCGAACCCAGGACCTATCAGGCTTTTAAGTTGACTAGAAAATTTACTCAACACTTTATTTTTGTGATGACATAAAGTAATTTAATTTTAAAAAAAAACAATTGTTCTATTTTCAGAAGGGGTTTTGTGAGTATTATAGTAATTTTGATAGTTGAGATCATAAGTCGATTGAAGCTAGATCTATGGTGGTCTAACTTCAATTGACTCATGATTTCAATCTGTGAAATTTCTAAAATCTCCACGAACCCTTTCTGACAATATAAATATTCTCAGTGCTTGTAGAATATAAAATCATTTACTTAAAATGATTTCATATTTACTGTTTCTATCGCGAATCGTAAAGATAGTCTTGGTTTATTAATGACTGTTATCACCATGAAACAAAAATAGATTTTTGCTTTTTGTAATCCATGCAAGATTCAAACTAACAAATTGTTGAAAGTCATTTTTATTGTGATTTCTCACGAACAAACTCATAGGAATTTCAACCTTGTGTTGTTACATAATAAAAGATAGCTCTCTTGAACAAAAAATCTGTATAAACGATGAAATATTCAGATTAGGAATTGTTTGTTTTTGTCATACAAGATCTGTGTATTATGTACAATAACTGATCGGTAGGGATTCTTAGTTATCAACATACCTAAATAAGATGAATTAATGAAATACTGGAACCTGAGGTACCGATAAACACATTGAATAAACAATCACAGTTTGTTAAGCTTTTCCATCACTGATTCACTGTTTATTTTAAGCATTTATTACGTTCTATAGCCATTTTTAACACTGATTTCAATGATTTAATAGTGCATTACCTATATTATCTATTTTTAACTATGAAGTCATAAACGCTGTTTCGGAATATCGTACTCTAAATTATTCACATTAGTAATATTATCTTTTGAAAGAAAATCATCATCTACAATCTGCTTGCTAAAGAAACATGCTTAATATTAAGAAGGGAAACAATCATTTGTTGTATTTCAAAAATTAATCAAACTATCAATAATGTAACCAGGTTTACACTGAGTATTTATACATTGAACTTCAAAAATTACTAACTCGTTTCGAGTACGTTGAAATTACTAATTATGATTGCTAATTTTACATATGATAATTAACTTTAGTATCGTATTATAGTAAATCAACATTGAAATAACAAGTATAACAAGTAATAAAAGAGAATATGGTGTCTCAAAATACTAAAGTATATGTCTCGACCTCATTGTAATATCATGCATATCAATTATTTAAGGTGTATATACTTGATGAACCATTGTAACGGCACTTTGCTTAATAATGTTTCTTTTCTTAAATGTCAGAATTATTCTTGAGACATTAACATATAATTTATTTCGGTAGTTGAGATCATGAGTCAGTTGAAGCTAGACCACCATGGAAGACCTAGAAGCACTGGATGGCCGTTTCCTCCTATTACGGGACTCTTCGGCAGTGCTCATCCACTATCCCACCTCGCGCGATTCGAACCCAGGACCTATCAGTCTCGCGCGTGAACGCTTAACGATTAGATCACTGAGCTGTCCGGCATCCAACGATGTTAATGTCTAACTTCTACTAATCCACAAAATTGAGCGACACATCCATCATTGTCTTCACTGATTTACTATACATTTTCGTCAAATATTAGTCAAATCATATTTCACGTATTGTGAAATCTTTGAATGAATAGTTGGTTTTCCTGGTATTTAAGTTATTAAAATTTATTTAAAAGCATATTCTTTGTTTATATTTCTTGTTTATATATTTATATATACTGGGAATTTTTGCAAGCAGATTTATGAATGATAAATAGAATATTTAAAATAGGTCCAATATTTTCAAAGTTTAAATTTCATTAACTATTATGCAAAAACTATGTATCGAATGTACTTGAACTTGAAAAAAAAGTTTTTGTGATATTGAGTAAGAACTTTTTGATGTTTTATAAACACTCACATGAAGCAGATGCCAGTACCATTTGAATAACAACAAATAGTCTTCCAAAACAATATAATATCCATTTGTTTGAAATACAAGCGATTACAACTGCTCCACAAGGAATTGCAATAACATGACAAATAAAATTCAATAAAGTCAAATGATAATGTTCAGCATTGTTCTCTTTTGTCTATTCAATTCATAATAAATAAATTAATTAAGTTAATAAAGTAAGGGTTTGAATAAATCTAATTGAAGTATTGGTAAATGACATCAAAGTTCTCTTGTTTCTCATAACTTGCTTTCATATTGAATCAGTTTATCAAAAGTTGTTTACCGGAAAAGAATTTATTCAAATTGTCATTTGTTCTAACTGAAATCACACAGTTTACAAGTGAGAACACGAAAATAAGCTACATAGTTTCTTCAACCAAATGATATAAACAATAACACAATCATAATGAATCGTATCAATTAAAATAAGCTTAATTTCTTATCAAGTGATAAGGCATTTATTTGTTATTTCTTATTTAGTGCAGCACTATCCTTCAACTACTCATTGTATCTGTTCTATTCAAAAAACGTAAGAAAATGAGAATGGGAAAAGAATAATTTAAAAATACTTGAAAGTTTAAATTCACTTAGTTTTGACAATTTATTATCTCTTATATATTCACTTTGAGTTGAGTTTTTGTACTCTGTTGTCTGAACTTAGATTTTTCTTAAAAAAACACCATTAGTAAATCAGATTGATATCAATACTCATAAATGAAAAGGCTGATAAACATACGTTAATAAAAGAAAGTCCGACTATACACATCCCAGCTATCGTCATAAATACCACAACAACTACACGTACAAAATGAAGTATTATGGATCTTCTCATTTTTCTTATTTGAACTCCAGCTTTCCAACACCAAATCCATTGACTCAAAGTAGCTAAAACACAACGAAACTTGACGTTTATTGTTTTTGTCGAATAAATAAATTACATAAATAATTTAGATAACTTGTCCTAATAACACAGAAAAATCAAAATCTTGTCTGTTATTTGCATAACAGAAACAGAAGTAAGGGTTATTGGTACATTATGCATTATCTCTATTTCATTCAAAGTTGTTGCTTGCAATGAATAAACGTCTTTGAAACTGACTAGTTAATACAGAAAGCCAAATTTTTCATTTGACTGGTTACCAGATTTGTTTAGACTACTTACTTGAACATTAAAACTATCCATTATAACCACTCTATATGATCCTCTGGTCTTTTAACAAAGGCTCCAGAGCTTTCTAAAGTTATTTTACTGAAAAATCACTGACAAATATCAGGGTATTTCCTTACACTTCAGTGTTCTTCCAGCCTCATCCTATCTGAAGACAAACGTATGGTTATAGACAACGATCGCTTTGATCTAACTAAGATTACTGGTATGCCAACATTTGTAAAACCATGAAAATTCCACAGTAGTCTAGAGAAAATTTTTACATTACTTGATATCAGTTTTATAAATCGAAAGCTGGAAAATTTGTCTTGTAGTACGATTTCGTATGCACAGACCTCATGAAGTATATTAATAATTGGCACTTAAGTACACTTATGAAAAGCATTATTATGGATAAATTGTTTAAGAGAGAAGTGTTTCTTTAACAAACCAGTAATTTAACAGACGAAATACTTAATCATCAGTATCTTCTTACAAGCTTTTAATCCCATGTAAAAGCATCATAAGGATTGTTTATGATTGAAACTTAGGTACGCGTATGAAATTATCACTATTGTATGCATGATCACATTCAAAGTACTTTAAGAATAAATCTCAGGTCATGTCGATGTCTAACGTACCTAAATTAACATTTAAATATATTGATGACGGCATACAGTTTAACCTACCCATTATTCCATAACTTGACATTAGAACCATGAACATGTATTTTTCCGGTGGATAGATACCAAGTGCGCTACAAATATTATTACATAAATGGCAGTTAATCAACAACATCAGTTTAGATTGGTTTTAAAAAAAATTGGAAGTGTAATTGAACAGTAAACTTGTGTTTCCTGTTGTCAAGATGTTTTCATTCAATAATTGGTTGAAACATTGTTAGCGAAGAAAACAGTAATGGTTTTCTAATATTCAACTAACTAACTTTCAGTAGAGTTAATATAGAACAGATTTACTTCGAAAATATCATGTAAATAAATTTTCCATTGAAAAATCAATTTTCACGTACGAATATGCGTGGAACTTTATTCAGTATTTGAAACAATCAGTTCATTTCATAAATGTTGAAAGTGTGTTGATGAGATGAAATTGAACTGAAGAAATGGGATAATCACTGATATCCTAAATAATACAGTTCTATACATAAACTAAATAAGGTCAAATGAATAAAAGCTCAGACGAATAAAAAATCTTCGAAAAGGACTATACAATAATAAGGGATTAAGTTGTCATACCCGATATTATTGAAATGGATTTAGGTTTACCCAAATATGCTTGATCCTTTGAATTCGACATTTTTATTCCTTTCGTAGCAAAATTTCTAGTCGTTCATCTGAGAATTTCCATACTTTAATATTTAAACTGGTCAAGAATACTTAATGATTACAAATGTACACTTTCGCAAAAGCTGGTATCAATTATATATCTTCCAAGTATACATCAGCTAGCGAAACGATTAACAAAACTTCCAAGTCTAATCTTTAGCGAACAGCCGAGACTATAATTTATGGACTATCCAATCAGACATATAATTTAATTACTAACCCTAATCAACTGTAAATCATAATCATTATTCTTCAAGCTGCTTTATAACCCCCATTTACTAAGTAGACGCTCCCAAGGTCACTTTGGCGTCTCTCAAAGGTCGTTCATAAATTAAAGTCTCACCAACGAACGATATGAGTTTTCTTCACAAAAAATTTATGAACTCATCTTGATGAAGATACAGAATAATAATTATTATTATTTACACTGTCCATTCAGAAAGATTTCATGTATTTAAAAATTATTTGATAAAAATCTGTAAAATGAGGCTGTTGGAAATTTAGCACATAAATATTAGTTTTTTTTCAAATTAATGTTGTGCTTTTAAGTTGCTTAGAAAATCTAATGAACACTTTATTTTTTTGTGATGACATAAAGTATTTTAATCTAAAAGAACAATTATTGTATTTTCAGAAAAGGTTTTGTAGATATTATAGTAATTTTAATAGTTGAGATCATAAGTCAATTAAAGCTAGATCATTTTCGCTCAATTTCGTGGGTTAGTTGAAGTTAGACATTAGCACCGTTGGATGCCGAACGGCTCATTAGTCTAATGGTTAATTTGGTTCGAATCTCGCGAGACGGGATCATGGATGCGCACTGCTGAGGAGTCCTACAATAGGAGGAAACGGTCGTTCAGTGCTTCTAGGTTTTCTATGGTGGTCTAGCTTCGATTGACTCATGATCTTAGCTATTAAAATTATTCTATTACCCGTTTGTTTTCTTTGCTTTTTTTGTTTTCTTAATGTAAATCATCATATTACACCTGATAAATCTTACATTCTGGATGTGTTTTATAATCTTACCTACTTACCTATTTCACCACATATGTTCAGTTAAAAATTATGCAATAATTTTGCATTGAGAAATAATATGGTCCTTGGTTAGTGTATTCTATTTATCTTCGATGAGTGCGAGATGTATTTTTCTATCATAAAAACATCATAAGAACAACAATTTCTGAATAGTTTCTAAAAGAGTCAGCTAATTGTGATTTTAATGACTTTGTTACAAGTGATACATTTATGTTATATGAAGTACGTGAAGAGAATAACTTTGCCAAATAAAGAATGAAATCACCTTCGTATTCATCACAGTCATTCAGTAATTATGTTACATAAATCTTGATAGTCAATTCCAAATAATCGTCGTTATTTAACAGGTCAAGTGAAAATCATGATCATTGCTATATGAGATTTTGCCGTTACGTTTTTGGACAAACACGATGAGGATGCATCTCAGTTGACTCTATTGAGGAGTACTTCAATTATAAAGACGTAAAAACAGTGTTCCAGAAATCTTTCAAACTAAAATCAAATATAATATTGATTTAGGAGGTTATTGAATACGTACTGTTCAGATAAATCATTTTGATTCATGTGAAAGTACCACTCTGTATATTTTTATTACTCTGTAGCATAAACCCAATACTCGCTATTGAAATTTACAAGGAACTATTACCGGTTTGCTGATAAACCATTTTTAGCCATTCTATAAGATAAGAAATGAATGATTCAATCTTATATTCACTTGGTTGGTTTTTAGCAATCTAGATACAAATTTTTTAATCACAAAACAAAAATGTGATCATACTAATGAGAAACGAACCTACCTTACATATGGTACGACTGGTGAAATATGGTCATTGGAAATCGCGATCAGATACCTTAGATTTGGAATTAAATTAACATCATTTTTATAAATGAGTGTGTAAATTAGAAAATCTAATAATAAGCAGTTATAATTAAATGATACTGTTCGTATAAAAAAACCCAAGGAATATTGGATAGCATGTTTATGTTTGTGTGGGATAATAATCCGCTTCATGCATTTAATATTCTCGAATCATGTATATAAACAAGCCTGTCTTGTTGTTCAAAGTTTACATTCATTCGTAAAACCCATTTTATTATAAACCTATGAGTCGATCGAAAACAGTAATAATTCTGTTGAATAGATCATTAAGCTTCTGTTCAGGATAGATTGAAATATATACAAAAGCCTGTTAAACACAGGTAATCTTCAGTATACCCCACTACATAGACAAGTTTGCATTTACGAATACTATGCTAGGATATCCGCATGTTTTTCGCTAATTTGTTTACTCTCATTCTGGTATATAATTATTATTACGTTCATATGCATTTTATCGAATCATTGATCTCTCTTTACTTCAAACAGCACTGAAAACTAAATCTATCTGAGTGTATTCAGAAGAAGAACATGATTCCAACGTGATATCAATCTAATATTTTCTGTGTGTTTTACTGGGTTTTTATTCATGAAGAATCATTCCTAATACACCTCCAAAAAATTATTTCCATAATTTTCTAATCGAATTCCCATAGATTGTTATTTTGATCCCGACTATAAACTAATGATGTATTTTCCGTGTCATAAGCTTCTAACAATGAATCTACGGTATATTTTTCTGTACTCTTACTCTGAATACATTACTAAACCTTCCTTTTCCTAAACTTCTATTCAATGACATAAGAGTCAAGATGAATGATTTTACGTTATAGTTCATGTGGTCATAAAATTGGAATTTAAAAGGGCATGAATTGTAAGTTGATAGACCATACTGTGTACACAAAATGGTATTTTTGAAATGACTTATCATAACATTGAAGCTAATAAAAGATCATTTGTGAACATTAAAAGAAATATTCCTAAATAATGAGTCTATTGAAGGATTATATTTTTCACAGAATTAAAATTCAATAAATCCAATACTTTGTTAATGATACCGAAATTATATGAACTAAATAATCAAAGAACAAATACACGAGTTTTACTTATTATTTAGATTTCATCAAGCAATACTTACACCATGATTCCATGTTATCACCTTCAACAAACTGTACTGACTTTTCAATTCTGATGTACACGAGTTGCATAACTCACAAAGGCTTATGAATTATTGTCATATTCACAGCACCAGTAAGGTGTCCATACTATGTCCACCTCGTTTTACTTAGCGTAGCAGATCCAAGACTCATCACAATGTTCCTACCAAGAATAAGTTTACCGTTAGTATTCATTTACTTTTATTCTTATTCTCGAACCCCACACATCTATTGGCCACAACAATGTTACATCGGTTTCTGTTGTACAGTTTAAGTAGAAATATTTGTAGACCAATATTGTCTTTTGTTTCATACATATCATAAGTATTAAATTTAGTTTGATTTATTGTTTTCCTTGTTCATTTGGTTACCTGATAAGTTTTCATTTCGGGTATTTACGCAACACTAATTGGCCTCTGCAAAGTATACACTTGTATAATTCCTAAAAAATTACAGTGAATCTGTGAACATTTTCATTGTTTTATAATGGTCATTATCACTTTATCCACTTCTGATACAGTTACATCCACTCTGATTCCGAATAAACGTTTTCAATTGTGACCTATTGAGAAATTGCAGAAAATATGTGTATGATATGTATGTGTTTTCGCATTTATCGAAATATGGATGTTCGACGTTTTATCACTGAGTTGTGGGTTTTAAATATTTCTATTTAATTTTCCAAGTAAGCAACTTTAAGTGTTGAGGTTACAACACAAAAATTATACTTACGTGGTTGGCAGCCAGAATAATGCGTGTATAACGGCGAATAATGGTAGTTTGTACCAAGCAAAATGACACAAAGCCATTGAGAGGAATATTTTCTGCAAGCAGTAATAACAGAATATATACGTATTAATGTTAGACTGGAAGACTTGAAGTTGTAGGTGGAGCAATTTTTTTCAGTTAGTAATGTAAGAAAATAATTTATTTTGTTCGAATTCTCTCTTATTTGAAAAAAGAAGTTACTAACAACAAAATTTATTATGAATTCACTATGTTCATTGAATAAGGTTCACTTCAATGAAACGGAAAAGCCTGTTGTTAATTTTACATGTGATAATCTTTAGTCAAATGGATGAATGTTGTGTCACTAAAAGACCTAAGAGGTGCATTTCATAAATTTATATAACAAATTATTAATTCTTCAATCTAAGAGTCTTGATAAACAATACTATAAGAAAACTATGTGCATAGCTTTACAGAAGATATGAATTTAATCTCCTCAGGATGCATTAAGTGTCAAATAACTTAGTTACTTACTTGCGCCTGTTACTCATCATCGTGGACGAGCATAGACGACCAATTAACATTCTCCATTGAACTATGACCTTGACAATCCTATCCAGTTCTATCCAGTTTCTATTCATCCTTTTATTTCTGTTTCCAATAGCTGATACACTGTGTCTTGATCTTCTTCTTTTCCGTCTCCTTTCACAATTCCAAGTTAGCGATTGTTCCGTGATGCAGTTTGATGATTTTCTTAATGTATGTCCTATCCACTTTCAACGTCTTTTCTTAATTTCCACTTCGACCGGAAGTTGGTTTGTGTTCGTGCACAGTAGTCTGTTGTTGACCGCATCTGACAAACAGACATTGGGTATCATGTGTAGAAAATTGGTTATGAACATCTGTACTGTTTTAATGATGGTTGTATTAGTTTTCCTAATTCCAGCTCCACACAGCTGAAATGCTTTGATGTTCATATTAAAGATTGTGACTTTGATGTTGTTTTGCAGACAGTTGTTTTGAGCTTCACATGTTTTTCAACTTCAGGAATGCTGTGATTTCTTAACTAATCCTTACCTATACATCTGCATCGGATCCTCTTTGTTCACCTATGGTGCTGCTCTACTCAAGGACGTGGACGTTTCAACCTCTTCCAGAGTATTTCCATCAAGTATAAATGGTTTGTTTGGTGTCCTCCACGTTGTATTACAGGATCTTGCTTTTCCCCTTGTGTAGGTTAAAGACTACTGATAAAGAAACTGCTGCTACACTATTTGTCTTGACGTGCATTTGTTGATTTGTATGAGTTAGAAAGGTCAGGTCATCTGAGAGGTCCAAATCGTCTAGTTGCATCCAACCTGTCCATTTTATTCCGTGGTTCTTCCCGGGTGTGAAAGTCTTCGTAATCCAGTCAACCACCAGAAAAAAGAGAAAGGGGAGATTAGGCAGCCTTGCATGACTCCGTTAATAGTGTGAGATGCCTGTGTATTTCGCACATTTGCTAAGATCTTCTTTCTTTAATATCTTGATGAGATATCATTCATTCCAGTCTGTCTGTTGGTACTTGTTCTTCGATCCAAACCTTCCTCAATAGAACATGGAGCATGTTTGCAGTTACTTCTACATCTGACTTCAATTCATCGGCTCGTATGTTGTTTGGTCCATTTACTGCTTTCCCGCTACTGAGTTTTCTGATGACTGCCCATCTTGATTTCTTCGATTATTGGTGGAGTGGCATCTATAGGAATGTTTGTGTGTGCTTCTTCGATGTTGGGTGGGTTGAGTGGGACTGGTCAATTCAACGGTTTTCCGAAGTGTTACACCCATCCGTTCATCTGTCCTTGAATTTCGGTGAGCGTATGTGTCCATTGCTTTTCCTAGTCAGCATATGTATGCAGCTTATTTTTGTTCTGACTATAGATATCTATTCACGCTTGGTTAGGTCGAGTCGGCTCACTCACCTTCACTGCGTGGCATTTCGTTTCGCTTCGCTCTCTCCTCTTCGCTTTATCTCTTCTTATTCTGAATCTTCATCTGGATAAGCGAATGCCGGAAATAAATTCATCCAACGCTACCTGTATTTGGCTGCTTATTACCGCAGTCAAGCAAATGCGGTTAGCCTAAATAATATACGGATTAAATGGAAAATCTATATTCATAGCATATTCATACATTCATCCAAATAGGAGTCAAATCAGTCCATTGCTTCTTTAGCTTCAGTTTCATCTTGGCAACCACCAGGTGAAAATCTGAAGCTATATCATCCACTCTGCTGGTTCTCGTATCTCCCATCGACCTTCGGAATTTTTTAGTGATGCAAATATGAATTGTATGCATTAACGTATTCATCTTTAAAACTACAGATTGCCTTTTTTTAAATTCAAGCTATTTATTAAGAGATTGATAATAACCAATAACCACTATTATAAAAGCATATCTGTCAGGAAAGATTGTGTTCGAATTTCAAACTAGTAGAAAACAACCCTACTCTAGAAACATAATACACTTAAAAGTACAATGTGGTATCAGATACTGAAGTACGTTGACGAAACAATAAACTGTTTCGTTCAGCAACTGACTGTTCTACAAAATGAATATCTTGAACCGCACTTGTATTTCATTCAATCATGTGTTGAGGCACAGAAAACTAATTCATCACTTTGAATTCCCAATACAGTGATTCCAGTAACATTTGGTATCACAAGATCGATTAGGAAAAGAGTTAACCGATTACAATAATACATTACCATTTAGATGTGAATACGAGCAAACAAACTACCTGAAATAGGTCAAATTCCCAATTCACTGTAAACAGAAAACAGTAATTCGCACGAGTATCATGAACAAAACAAGACTAAAAATATTTTGAGGTGTAAAATTCACTGTATTTATCTTATATGTACATGAATTCCGTCAGTTCTCTTTTCCTATCAACCAAAAACGTAGTTTCGAAGACCTGACAGTGTTTGATCACTCGAAACTCTTTAATCCGTCTGATTCTTATTAATACTTTAAAGTGATAGATGGTTTTGAGATACACTCGACGTGCATCGTTGATGTGGGTGCTGAATTGAGGACAAAAAGTGATGTAGACTGTAACTTAGGATGAGATTTCTTTTCAACAGATGATGTGATTTATTTCACGAACGAAAGAGTGGTATATACTTTCAGTTCTATAATTGCACTTTGATTATACCAAGTATAGATTTAGAAGAATAACATACAGATTGCATTTAAATTTGTTTAGTGTTCGAACAAATATGGTTCCATATTAGTGAAAAGAAATAATTTACATCGTTCTAATAAAAATTACTTACCGTGACTTGATCTAAAAATTATAGTTGTTGAGTTTGTCTACAGAAACTTTGATTGAATTGAAACATTCTACTAGTTTCAATAATGCATAGTATGGGGTGTGAAATGATTGAAACTGGTTTTAGTTTTATGTATTAATAATGCTAATAATAATGATAAGAATACATACATATCGACAGGATTGTATTTGTATATATATGTTTTCATGTATTGATCAGAACAATGTTTAATCAACTAGTTAAATCAACCAGTCGTAAACAATTATTAAACTTGTTTAGTGAAAACTTTTACTTGCAGCCTACAAAAGAAATCACGTATGAACAAATACATCTGAATACTCATGTAATTGAAGTTCATGCATTTGAAATTGACACGTTTTGCACATATTGACATTTCATGATAATTTGATAAATGCCTTCTGTTATAACTGATCGTCAATTATTATGAATTTGTCACCAATTGTCATGTTTGGTCGTCTCTAATTGTTATGTTGGGTTCACGTATTACTTATACTTGTAAAACGAGGTATCACTGCAACCCCTACGACGTGAAGTAAGAACGACAAGACTGGTACAAGTGAAAGTTTGTTAAACCTGAAACACGACGACCCTAGTCGAAAATACACTCATTTATATATTGATTTGTACACCCATTTACACAACAAGAAATAAAGCACACCCATTTTAATTAATAATTAGGATAGAATCATGTGTATGAAAGATGCCCAAAGTTATAACAAATCACAAACTCAGTGTCATGTTGAGCATAGTTCGTTTTAATTTGATACAAAAATATCGTATATTGAATAAAACATCACACTCAAACAAATTAATTTTACACCTAATAGAGTATCCTACACTGAATAATTATCATATTAAATGTTGAACAAAAAAGTCACATTGAATAAGAAAAAAAATCTAAGTTTGTTTTTTAATCCCATCCTATCATAAAGTATTGTCAAGTATTCAATATGTTATTGTTCACTAGTTTAATTAGTATTTTTCCGATCTGTATAAATACATAGTTCAACATGAAAAAGGTGTTTGTAAATGGTGATCGTGGGCTGCCTTTTATCAGCTGTAGTCAATTTTATTTATAAACACCGAATAATACTGAAATAATAATTCTCTTGTTTGAATATTAAGAATTTTAAATACTTTTACTATTAAAGTATATATGTTCATTGATTCACAATTAATAGTTAAAGAGAAATGATAAGAATTCCGTTAAGTATAGACGAGTAACTCATAATATCTACTAGTTAGAATCAGTTTTCTAACTACAACTACAAAATTCTCATAGTCGGTAGTAATATTCGAATTGTTGTTTAATTACAAAATTAAGAAGAAGTTATAAAATCAGTTCTCTTTATGTTTATCAAATGTGAATTTGAAGGCTACCACTACTCTTGACTATTAATGCGCTTTAACTATTAAAACTGAGCATCGACTTGAAATAAGCAACTAATAATATCGATTGACAGTGTTACTCTTAAATGCATCTGCATTAAAGTATACAATGTATTTCTATATATATTTCGGTGAAGTCAATTTGGAGACAACAAAAATTATTCTAGGCTTTTAAATGACTGGATTCCGAGAAAACTGACATAACATTAGGATTCATGCACTGGAGGTGGAATACTTACTTTTTTATGTATGTATAGAGAGATGATTATTTGTATTATCTGTCCTCTTAGTAGCAGGATAAACCACATGAGCTTAATTATTCTATTGTCACATATTTGCATGAAGTGTATAATATTATTAATCATTCAAACTATGTGCTAAAACTCTTTTTTCTATTTTCAAAATTCATGAAACCGATTCCGGTCAATCAAGAGTATTTTGTTGATGAACCATTCCTACAAGTGGGATTAGTGGCAATGTGATTACTGTAAATTGTAATCCCGGAATTCATATTATTTTTACCAACTTCTAAAAAGTATATATATTGCCCTTGATTGAATCTTACAATAAAATCTATATGCCTACTGTGTATCTGAGTTTTAGTGAACCCTGAAATTGGGCTGCTCCACTAGTGTGGTGTTCGACTGGATTATGGAGATCTTCACGTCTGAGGAGAACCACGGAATACAATGGACAGTTCGGAATCAATTTGAAGATCTGGACTTCGCAGATGACCTGGTCCTTCTATCATTTACACATCAACACATCCAGGTGAAGACAACCAGTGTGGCAGAAGCCCATACATCAATGGGTCTCAACATAAACAAAAGAAAATGAAAGGTCTTGAAATATAACAAGCGGAACATCAAACAAACCAATCGCACTTGATAGAGAAGCCCTGGTAGATGTGGAATCTTATCGATGAACGAGGAAGGTTCGATATAGATGCAAATGCAGGGATTGGCAAAGCAAGGGCCGCATTTCTATAACTGAAGAAAATTTGGAATTCAAAACAACTGTTCGCAAGCCAACATCAAATTTACAATCTTCCATACGAACGTCAAAACAGTTCTACCATACTGAGCTGCAACTTTGAGAACTACCACAACAGTTATCGAACATTTACAAGTATTTGTAGACAATTATCTACTCGAGATAATAAATATCTAACTACAATTGATTGATCACTGGGTGGTGATCAATGTCTTGCTTGTCTAGTCCTTATTAGTGCAGATCAAATGCTATCGATCATGTTGCAATGTGGCCACCAGTCTAGGTGACTGGACACTGCGGGCACTATGTATTGAGATTTAGATGGTGGTTTACAATTGATTGCTAACGAGTGCCAAGTAGCACGAAACCCGGGTCCAGGGTTTCCTGTTGACTACCTCCAACCACCATCTAAATAATAAATATCTCTTTGTCATATACCATCAGCAAGAGTGTATTGTGGAAGAGGACAAACCAACTTCCAAATGAGAAGGAAATTAGGAAAAGATGGTGACGTTGATAAGATATACATTACGGAAATCATTAGACTGCATCACGAGACAAGCGTTAACTTGGAATCGTGAAAGGAAACCAAATAGTGTTAGGCCGAAGAACACACTACGTTGGCTATTAGAAGCAGATATGAAAAGGATGAATAGCAACTGGAAAGAACTGGAAAGGATTGTTCAGGTCATAGTTGGATAGAGAGTGCTAGTGGGCGGCCTATGCTCCTTCATGAGTGGTAACAGGCGAAGGTAATTAGTAAACAGTAAACTTTCAGATGAGACAAACAGTAAGTGGAAGTTATATATGATTTGAAATATCTGACTATCAAATGTAAAGGTTTTCCAAGATTGTAAACTGAATTGAAATCTATGAAGTCATATGCTAGAATTTGTTTTTCATATATTTTCATCCGGTTTAAATTAAACTTCCAAATTGGAAATCTGTAACAATACATTATCAAACTCTTACCAAATCATCTGTTTCACTTCTTCATTGCATTCATTTGTGAAAAAAAAAGTGTTAACGTTAAATTAACCACATGATGTTTTAGAAAATACCAAATTGTTTAAATAACACATTATGCATTCAACATGTTTGTTACAAATCAATCAGTGATGATGTTTTATAAAAAATCAATAAATTTTTAAGTAAACATTGCTTACAAAAACTAATAGATAACTATCTTATCGGTACCATAGTGTAATAAATCAAAATGCTTGAAAGTCAAAATTGATTATGGTTTATAATTGTATGTACATGTAATCATGAACACTTATTATTTGTTTATATTAATTAGAAACAATTGACCTGATTAAAGTAACCATGATAAATAGTCTTGACAACTTTATCACGTTTTAGTGCTCAATATCTTATTGGTATTCTTTGACAAAATGCCTATTATTCATTAAAACATTTTATTGATCATTCTTCAAATGTATGTTTTCAAATCTATATATAGTCCCTATGTTATTGATCACATATTTAAACCAATAATTCAATGAGAGTTACTTTTGAATGAATCGTTTTCTTATCTTAAAGACCAGCAATAAAATAATATAGAGACTGAAACAATAAATGGAAATGTATATCCTTTACAGACTGTCTCGATATAGCTATTTTACCACAATTTTGTAGAAAAAATGTTTTGTGACTACTATTGAAATACGTGTAATATGTTGAAGATTGATTGTAAAACATGATGCTTTGCTCGTAACATAAGGCTACTACACTTCCAACTTCAACAAGCTAATCATAGTCCGACAAGATTTTGGGAGATTACAATATATTTTAGTATGTTCGGATGTGCTAGGTTACACCATCTTTCAAACGACCTGAAAAAATACTCCATCTAGACTGGAACATTATGTGTTGATTACAGTGAATTTACATCCACATTTTTACGGATGATATACACTCCCCCTCGTCATGCTGCTTACTTACTTATTCACGCATGTCATCCGCTAACACTATCCATCCAACTCTGTTCTGAACAATCCTTTCCGGTTCCTTCTAGTTGCTATTCATTCTTTTTTATATCTCCTTCCCATTCCCGAATCAGTGTAGTCTTAAGTCTTTTATTTTTCCGTCTCTCTTCAGGATTCCAAGTCACGGCTTGCCTCGTGATGCACGTTGGTGATTTCCTCAATGTGCCTCCTATCCACTTGCAAAGTCTTCTCCTAATTTCCTTATCAGCTGGAAGTTGGTTTGTCCTCGTTCACAGTAGACAGCTGCTGATGGTATCTGACAAGTAGACATTGACTATCTTGTGTTGTTGTTGTTTTGAGTTGCTTCGAGTTCCATATATTCTCCGATTGTAGAAATGCGGCCCTTTAATTGCCAATCCCTGCATTCACATCTGTATCGAACCTTCCTCGTTCATCGATAAGATTCCACATCTACCAGGGCTTCTCTATCAAGTGCGATTGGTTTGTTTGATGTTCCGCTTGTTATATTTCAAGACCTTTCATTTTCTTTTGTGTATGTTGAGGCCTATTAATGTATAGGCTTCTGCCACACTGTTTGTCGTCATCTGGATGTGTTGATGTGTAAGTGACCCCGAACTGTCCATTGTATTCCGTGGTTCACCTCAGATGTGAAGATCTTCATAATTCAGTCGACCACCACACTAGTGGAGCAGCCCAATTTCAGGGTTCACTAAAACCATATATATATATATAATACTAATCAATCAGTGATTTTCCATAATTCTTTAATGTATCACCAAATCATGAGACATTTTTAACTATCACCAACTTCTTTTTTTTTTTAATACAATCGTATTATGTACCCAGTTGATTTTGCTAAGAAATCACAAGTCATTTATTAGCGTTTACATTTAATAATTTAAACATTACAAAACACTACGTTTTGTCTACATTATGATTTGAATTATTTGTATAGAAATAGAATGTAAAAAGTACTTATTATTATTATTACTATAACTATTATTAATGGCTTTACTTAATGTAATATTTTTGGTACAATATAGAATTCTCAGTTCAAGGTATTTCAACAAGTTTCTTATACAAACAAAGCAAAACAAAACGAAAAGAGTGAAAGAAACTAATAACTGCATATATATATGCATAATTTAAGTAGATCAACTACCTGGAATGAAATGAAGTATTCGTTTTTAAAAGAATATTTGAATCTGTACAACTTTTTTAAAATTAAAAACATATGAAATATTAATTCACTTGGTATTGTTTGCTTATATCTTCCCACCATTATTTAGGACTGTAATCCATCAGTCTCTTATTGTCATATATGAATACTGTGTGGAGTGCTTTGATATTGCCTTAAATCACGGGCTTTATAGGTAAAGATGGATATTGGCGCGTATTTAATCCTATTTGAGATTTATCAGTTTGATGTACCTGCAACGCAGAGTTGATGTTCACTCTGAGACTCGAACCTATCGTGTTATCTACTCAGCTACTGAATCCTGATAGCTGTCTGCTTGTGCATTGGGGTGAAATATTATTTTTTAAAATTTTTTGTTTGTTTGTTATCATATTGTTTTTAAGTGATTTATGCGGGTTTTTTTAATAGCCTTAGGATACCTTGAAATTTCATTAACTTTTACACTTGAATATTTCCACTTAACTATTAAATTTATAATGAGATAACAATCTATTTATTTTGCTTCCAGGTTTTCCATGGTGTTCTAGCTTCAATTGACTCATGATTTCAAACAGTGAAATTTCTAAAATCTCCACAAAACCCCTTCTGTTAAAAACTATTTTTTGAATTATTCATTGATTAACTTTTAAGTTAACTAAAAAACATTGGGATTGAATAGAAAAGAAAATCAACATTATGTGTGTTACCGACAATTTATATTATTCATAATTTTAATAAATAAATAAATTACAAAGATAATTAAATTGAGAGCAAGTAAAATTTGTAATAATAAATTATTAACAAAGATAAATTCATTTTTGATTGAGATCATGAATTGATTGATGTTAGTATTGTGTATCGCGAGGTGGCTACTCTAATTTCTACCGAATGACCAGCTTCAGATATCCCAGTTCGACTCCAATACTGTTCCCAATCAGAACACGAACCGTAGATGAAAAATTCTTTATGGGATCAGGAGCCGAATAATGATTTACAAACAAATGTATATTTATACAGTTAGGATTACTATAAATATTGACCAACAGAAAGATAACACGTGAAATAATATTGACCAATGGGGAAATGACACGCGAAATAAATATTGATTAGTAGGGAAACGAACAATAGGGAAATGACATCATTAACGTTCAAGGGTAGCATTCGACTTAACCGGATAATTGTTTTTGGGATATTTTTCTGAATATCCCAACAGTTAGACCATTATTGGAAACCTGATCTAACATCAATCGGTTCATGATCTCAATCAAAAAATTTTTAATAATAACCACAACCCTATACTGGTGAATTCATGTTTACAAATCACATTTGAAATAAATGATACACTTACTTAAAATGTAATGCTCAAAAGTCTTTTATAGAAATGGTTTAGTTTCACAATAAATCGAGAAGGAAAACTTTACAAATTCATGATCTAATTGTATTTAATCATTAGCCATGTGAGTCAGATTATAGTAATTTCTGAAATCGGTAATAAGTGATAACAATTGAAATTACTTGTTTCTTTGGTCATTTAACCATTATTGGAACATAGGACACTAAATCAGAGATATTTTCTGGGCACTCTTTTCTAGTTCATTGTCTTGATGCCTGGCTCTAATTTCCTACGTCCTGGGTTTTTTGTTTTGGCTTTATTCTATCTGTCTTAAGGATTTCAAGTTAGGTTTTATCTTGTGACACTGTTTAATTTTTTTTCCTTAAAGAGTGTCCTATGCACCGTCAGCGTTCCTTCCTGACTTCTTCCTCAACTGACAACTCTTTCACCTTCTATCGTATTAAGTCATTACTAGTAGTTTATGACCAATCGATCTTAAGTATCTTGCGTAAACAATTGTTTATAAATGCCTTTACTTTGTTAGTGATAGGAATCAAAGTCCGATAAGTCTCAGCTATATACAGTAGGACTATTTTAACGTTAATTTCGAGAATTGTAACTGTTGTCATTTTTGATGTATCTTTTGGTTTACAGATGATCATCAATAATGGGAATCCTGTCCTTGATTTTTTTATTCACATCCTGACATCTGCAACACGTTCTCTTTGTTTGCCACTGATGCTTCCCAAGTAAGCAAAAGCTTCCTCCTCTCCTAAAACTTCGAGGACTAGCGTGTGGACAAATTCACACCTTAAGTTACTTTAAACTGTATCTGCCAATATACATGTAAGTGCCAACACACGTATATTAGAAGAATAGTAAGGTAGGTCAATGTCCGCATCTCTGAACATATTCTACAGAAGCTTAAACCAAGAGAATAACAAATTTTCAATAATGCGATCTCACGTCATCTGCTTAATAATGACCATAGTTTTAATGTCTCTAAGTACTTCAAGATAACTAATAAAGAAACAACGTCAAATTTATTGCGGTTTGCCAAAGTATTTTCCATAAAATAACTAAACCAAATTTATACATCCAAAAACACTTACTTATCAATTACTTTTTGCCGTGGTGAACTCATTCATCAGCGTTTGTAATGCGATTCTTCTTTTGATTGTTAATTTTCACTTTTGGTCTGATATGTACTCAGTAAGTCAGTTTTGTTCTAAGAGCTACATAACTGCAACGTTAATATTTATTTTATTTCTAAATAATTCTGTTTCTATGTTCTTAGTTGTTTATTCTGCCCCCAAATGCCCTGGTATGGCCGAGAGTTGGGTGAGCCCGCCCTCCCTCTCGAAATTCCCTCACACGGCCATACGTATACAGTCTCTGCCAGGGAAGTCCTACTCACTGCCTTCTCGTGTCAGGGGTGTTGTTTACGAAAATGAGAGGATGTCCAGGACTTTAACCGGATCCCAAACCAATGGTGCACATGGGCTCCAGTATCCTGCGGGAACAAATGGTGTATGAACCAATTGTTGGTTAGTGGCTACCATGGAACTGCATCTCCTCACGAGGCTCCACTGCCTTGTGGGTTAGACCTTTAGGTCAAAGGCTTGTGGTGTGGCCCCTTAAGAAAACCACCTGCTTCGATCTGGGCACCCGGCAGTAACACAGCCCACACACAAATATAATGAAAATGATGGTATTAACTGAGAACTGTTTTCTCGCTTCCATTTACAGTCAAACAGTTCTTCTTATTATTGTTGTGATGATTATTATTTACTACGTCATTTATTGACTCTCTTTTATTCCCACTTTATGTATCCTTATTTTTCGACTTATATAGCAGCTCGCCTATGGTGCACCCTCGGTTCTATCTAAACGTTCTCGAGTAACTACCTGGTTAAAAATTGTATGGTACCGCCAAATACGAATACTGAAGCAGTTTTTCTGAAACCATGTGCGTGTGGCGTATATATATTTGGTGCTCCTTTATACCAATATTTATGTGTTCAAATAAAAATAAATAAATAAATAAGTTGTTTATTCTGGATCATCCTTAGATTCACTCTATAAATATTCATACTTATTGCTTTTTTTATTAATCTTCATTGGTGAGAGATTTTCTAAAATAATATAAAGTATGTACACTGATTTTTAATGAATACTACCATTAAGTTGTAAGTAGCTGACGAGAAATCATGAAATATAATGAATTCATGTTATTCTGTTATGTTTATTGTTCTTGCTTTAGTTAAATCTTTGAATAGGGAAAATTGTATGTAATACTATTACTAAATCAATCAAAGTACACATTTATAAACACTTATCACTCAATAATCGGTATATTTACAAAGCATCATGTAACTGATTGAAGCATTTTCTACTCAAACTGTTCTAAAAAATAGAGTTTATACAAATTTCGAACTAAAACAGGTAAGTTATTACCTATACAGGTGTTGATAATATTATTGATAGTCGGAAATAAAAGCTTTAAAGACAATTTCATAACCGTGTCATTGTGTCAAAATTACTTCATACAAATTACTTCAAGTCTGACTATATTCAAACCATGTTTAGATTATTTCTGACGATTAAAACTTTCACAATTAATACATCTCTACATATTGCGAATTATGACGATAATATATGATTAACTTCGTAACAATTTGTTATAACACCATTATATTTCTATTTGAATAGTGTTATACCTTGTGCCTTGTATCCTATTGGTGTATAACGTAATGATACCGCCAATTAGAGAGCAGTACTTTACCAACCGGATCAATGACGCATAAAACCCGTACGTGCAGTCTAGAGTACTTACTTGTCCAGCTACCTACTTAGCCCTATCTGTTAAATCCAGAACACCAATCTTAGCTTCTGCGATGTGAATCATTTATTTTAAATATTCTGGGTTTATATACAATCGAAATAGACTACATTGTATAATAAAATAGAAAATAACATTTGTACAATAATTAGCCAAATGTGGCTGTGAATGTGGGAGATAGTAATTGATAGACTGAGTATAACCGAAGAACAGTAAATCGTATAATAATAGTTCATAGGTCAAAATAAAGCTCATAATAAGAGGGATACATATATGAATAGTTTAGTTATTTAACAAATATATAATAAAAATAAACGTATAGTATTAGTCAAGTAATAGATTCCAACAGTTACCATTCACTATTCTCATCAGGATATAAGAAATAGAGTAACAGATTATGACGGTATATTGATTTATAAAAGGAAATAAATGAAAAATGTCAGTTTTAATATTAAATATTTGACAGCTTATAATTACAACAATCTATTTTTTTATTAAAAAAATACTCATATTACTATTATCAGCATTAATCTATTTTACACTTTGTAGTCATAAACTTCAAACTGTTTTCATAGTTCTGCTTTTATTTTTCATTGAAATATTTTAAGTAATCAGAAGAGAAATTAACAAACTGTTTAATTGTTTTTTATGACATTTTATATTAGTTTTGACAACATACAATTATGGATCATTTTTTATCTAAGTATTATTTGATCACTAAATTGAACTGTTGTTCTGATGAAGTTTTGTTCTCTGAGCTGGATAGTTTGGTCGTGGAGATTTCATCGTTCTTCTGAACGACATCATCAGCACAAACTTCAGATAGAAGTGAAGTGTTCAAATTTCTCCATATGCGTTTCACAGCTTGTTCTGTACACCTATACGCTGGTTGGTTCTCATTGACCTTAACTTTGTCATTGTTTACTTCTTTGTTTTGGTTGTGTCTCCCATTGGTTTGATTTCTGTTCCTATACTTGTGCATAATTTTCCTGATTGGTTGATAGACTGTATCGATTTCAATGTGCTTGTTGATTGCTAATTGACCTGAGTGCCAGGCTTCTAAAAATTCCCTGGTGTTTTTAGAATTTCCTCTGTCCAAGATTTCCACATTTTCCAATCGAATGAGTGTCCACAGTTGTCCACGTGTATTGATATAAGTGAGGAAATATCATGGCGTTTGACTGCTAATTGATTTTCATGTAGGCGAAGGTGAAGGGGGCGTTCGCTTTGTCCGATGTATGGAGGAATTTGAACACTTCACTTCTATCTAACGTTTGTGCTGATTATGTCGTTCAGAAGAACGATGAAAGCTCCATGACCAAACCATCCAGAGCTGAGAACAAAACTCCATCAAAATCATCCACCTTAGCTACAAATCTTCTCCACCATGAACTGTTATTCATAATTAACAGTTTAATTGTCATATAAGTTATGAAAAACTGATATTTTATTAATAGAGATGGAATTCTGTAATAGATGACAAGGTAATATTCATTTATTGCGTGTATGCATAATATATTGTTGTATGTTATATAAAGTTATAAATAACTTCTAATATTTTACAAGTTGTCTGTGTTGTTTATTTAAAGGTATATATAGTGCCCGCAGTGTCGAGTCACCTAGACTGGTGGCCAAATTGCAACATGGTCGTTAGCATTCGATCTGCACTAATAAGGACAAGACACGTATGACATTGATCACCACCCAGTGAACAATCAGTTATGATTACATCTCAGTCCTACAGGAGGTTAGTCGCGGCTCGGATAGCTCAGTGGTAACGTCTCTGACTGTGAAGCTGGGTGACACGAGATCGAATCCGCCAGGGAGCACCAGTTCCCTCAAGATTACAGGTACACCTTGCTGACGAGTGCCAAGTAGCACGAAACCCGGGTTCAGGGTTTCCTGTTGACTACCTCCAACCACCATCTAAATCTCAGTATCATTTCAAATAATTTTTAACACTATAAGTTTATTTTGTTAGTTGAGTAAAGGTCTATCTTAATTGAGTTACATTACATAAATACTATAATGTCATGAACAATTTGTTTCAAACTAATCAGTTATTTAACACAATGATCATAGAAGAAAAAATGACACTTTCATATAACTACTTATGAGTAGTCACAAGTGCTATAATGTCATTAAAAGTAATAAGTTCAGAGTTATTCAAATGTCACATTATTTGAAACTTATTTTTCGACTACGAAAATGGCTTCAAATGAAGGTATATAACACTGAGAATTTGATTGTGCATTCTGATGAGTAAAACTTAAAAAAATTCCTTTGAAACAATCTTAATATCGATTATCACAAAAAGTTATCAGTTTTTAAATACAAACCCTTACGAGCTTGAATATGCAAAATTAAAAACAATAATTTACCTTTGACCTTAGTAAATTTGTTTATCAGAAAGGGTTTTGTGGAGATTTTTACAAATTTCATTGATTGAAATCATGAGTCAATTGAAACTAGATGTACGGTGGCGCAAATTCATTTATATCAAATGGATTGTGATTAGCAGCAGGATCCATGATGTGCGTTTCATCCTGCTGCGAACTTGTCGTCTGGATCTATATCCATCCATGTACTTAACAGGACCTTTATCAGTATTTTTTTTATTACCTCACCTTAATGCTGAACATTCATTAGTATAATTACTTGCTGAATTTGTAAGTTAATTTAGTTTCAAAAACTTTACACACCTTTTCTAGATAAAAAGTATTAAGAAATGGACATTTTTTTATTTTGTCAACATAAGATTAGACTGTTTTTTTATAAACAATTTAAAACACTAAATAAATGTCGTAGAATCATTGAAAGCCAAGATTCATCCTTTATCCTTTTTATTCCACTATTCAACTAATAAATAAATCCCATATATGTTTATATTTAATTAAAACTTTAATTTTCCACTTTATAAATTAATGTCAACTTTTTGTTTAGTTTTGTTTTATAAATATATGGCACTTTTCTGGTTAGCGGCTTTTTCTAGTGGGTTTGTTTTTCTACGGAATGGAGTCTCTAACCCTAAGCCCAACCCTCTTCCTTTATCTGGGCTTGAGACCAGCAGCAGCCCGATAGGGGCCCCAGGCGGAGTTACAATTATATTGTATTATAGTAATAGAATATAATACGTGAATTCATTTCCTATATTGTATATCGTATGATATAAAAATATTTATTTTCATATGGTTATTACAACTGAATAACGTCTTATTGATGATGATAATAATAAGCTGAATTTAGAAAAAAAACAGTAAAATGTTCTTGGTATTCAAGTATTTCTATATATAAAGTTCTGGGGTTGTTTTCTATGGTCTTCTAAACTGATGTATTTCCCACATTACATAACTAATTTATCAAGCATCATAAATAATACAAAAAAATATATTTGCAAACTGATATGAACTAAAATTGATTTGATACATACATGCAAACAAGTTGAAAAATTAAACAAAAGGAAGATGCCTATTTTTGTTTTTTTATAAAACATTAAAAAGTATTTACTTGTTAGTTGTTTTCTTTGTATAGTAATATTTGGCTACAAAGTTTATAACCACCCAGAATATAACAGGGATAGTGACTGCAAAAAAACTGAATATATTATGTTGTTTGAAACCAAAACTCAACGGTTCGTTTTTAAACAAAAAAAAGTATTTAAAGGAAATTTGTCTCCGTGATTACTGAATGTTAAAATAATTTTTATCACATCGATTATATCAATATTTAGGTATGAAATAGCAATCAGGGTTTTTTTTGTTTCTGTACAATTTATTATCATTTTCCCTTACTGTACATCAGATGACATTTTACGATCAATAATAATAATTATTACTATCATTATTGTTAATGTCGTTTTTACTATTATTATTATTACTATTCGTAGTAGTAGTAGTATTAGTGTGATGCGTGCTACTTATATTGATACAAGTAGTATATGACGCGAGTCAGGAATGTAATGTCTGGCAGCAGAAGATGGGGAAGATCAAGAAAGGAAGAGCGGGAATAGAAAACGATTAGTATGAAAATGCAAGAACAATGAGGTTCGAGGCAATTATTAAACATTTTACAAATTAAGTATAATAGTATGGTTTTTCTATTTTACCAAGTAACGCTGAAACTTTGTGTTAAATATAATTTGGTTGTCCTTACTTGTGTTCTCCTTCACTACAGTAGTAGTAGTAGTACTAGTAGTATTAACTGTACATATATTACAATTTACTTTTCCCAAAATCACTTAAGCTTACTGAACGATGCTGGATGTTAGCAAAAATCAATTATGATCAAATTTGTCATTATTGAAGCTCATTTATAAATAACAGTAGAATATAATATACAATTTCAAAGTAGTCATTAATTGCAGCAATAGCGAAAAAAAACGATCACAGTTGAAATATTTAAAAATTTTAATGTTTTTATTTACCATGGAAACCTGAATAAATAAACACGTGCTTAATATGATTATAGTGAAAATCTAGTCTAAAAAAACAGAGATGTTTTACTAAAACAATGTCTATTAACTTTATATTGAAATAATTTGTATAACTTTAACTTCATATTTTATATTACTGTAAGGGATTTACAGTACTAATGGACAGAACATTTCATCAGATCGTATGTATTTGTGATCATCAAAATTCTTGCAGATGACAATTTATTTGTTTTAGCAATTATTTATTCTCGTTATATCTTATTTGTACTATGAACGTAGAAAGAAACGTGTCATCACTGAATGATTAAAGTTGGATAGTGTTAAGAGTTTCTGTCTTATTTGGGAATTGCCAGCTAGAGCTTTATTATAAACACCAACATATCGGCTCATGTAAATTCGAATGACTAATCCAAGAATAGACAAAACTCTCATTCTAGTTCTCATTACTAACCAAAATCAATCTGATATAAATGATGTTTGACAATATTATAGTAATCTATTCAAGTTGGACATGTTTTGATAGTGACTAATTAAAATCCAGTCCATTACAAGAACAACGGGCTGATTTGAATTCTCGCAAATTAATAATAATATTATGAGGTACTTTTAGTGATATTGCGTTCTTTTAGCTATGTGGTTTAATTACAGAGTTCTCGTTGTCATTTTGCACAATATCATTAGCTCCAATTTTGCATAATCATTTCAATTATTACATATTATTAGACACGTCACAACCTCTTGCTGATAATTATCGTGTGCTTACTAATGGAGAGCTTCTAGAGGAAAATTTCGGAGTTTAAATGAAAGGCTTTGAACAACGGGGTTCATCCGTGTTGGGTGTAAGGAAGATATTCACTAAAAACAATGAAAGATGGTCACACGTTATAGTACGTTGATTAAAAATAGATTTGTATACCAGTTGTTCCTAGCTTAATGGTCTAGATGTTGAAAGTTCACACTTGATACTGAAGTCCCTTAGCTATATTACCGATACTCACTGCTGAACAGTATCAAACTACAAAAAATATCCGTCGAGTGCTTTCAGGACTTCGATGAATGTTTGACTTAGATTGGTTCATGAGAACGATAAAATTCAACAATTTTTAAAACCCTTTATCATATTAATTAATTAGTTACAGATACATTAATTGATTTTCACAAGGAATTTCACTAGATGGAGATGACACAGATTACAATCAGTAACAATTCATCAATACAGTCAAATGAATTATCTACTGATAGAGAACGATAAATGCTAATAAATATTTCACTACACGAATGCTAATTTGCTTATTAAAACCTTTGACAAGGATTTACTATTTTGTTAATATAGAAATGGAACTTTAAAAATAGTTTACTGAATCTATTAGATCAAAAGTAAAGGAAATAAAATTTAAATAAGATGAAAGTCATTTTATGTATACAACTATCGAACAGATAGTTAACTCCAATATAGATCGATTATTGAAATAAAAGTTCTTTTTTAATCATCAAGCTAATGACGTTCATTCAACTGCATCTTAGGTTAGAGATTGTGGGGCTATACTAATCATTAACCTACAGAAACAACCGTTTGTTGAATGTATCATTTACTAATTAGTGAATGAGTATTTTGAAATAGATTGTTAATGATGAAGTTAAACCTTGAACGTTAAATCTTGAATACTAACAAATACTATGTGAATACTTTTAACTGAAATAACTCTGTTTCTTGCATCACAAGTTGAAATAAATTGTTCACATTATTTATGTTGGAGAACGAACACGGGAAACGTATCATCACAAAAGGTGCATCGTGAATTTCAATCAAGTAGTTGATACATTTGTAATCAGAGAATGTGTATATCAAGTTGGTAATTCCATATTGTTTGTGATCTACACATTAAGTTTCACCTATATAATCGTCATTAATATGTGATGAACCTGACAAATATGTCAATACATATCCGAATATTAATTAAACAAGAGTGATTACTAGAGATCAAGTGAATACACTAAATATCCATGAGAACCGGAAAACTACAAAAATGAAAAGATTTTTTAAAAACAACTTAACAGCAGATAAACAAGCTACAAAATTATGATAGAAGTCTATCTGAAGTTTAATTCACTTGATATTGTTTTTACTTGAATCTTCCCATTGATGTTTTAGGACTGAAATTGATCAGTTTCTTGTTTGCATATGTGCATACTGTGCGTATGCCTCGGTATTGCCTTAATTTACAAGCTTTATAAGCAAAGATGGATAGTGGCTAGCAGTGGAATCCAGGACGCGCGTTTCGTCCTGTTTGGGACTCGTCAGCTGGATGTACCTGCATCTCAGAGTTGATGTTCACTCTGGGATTCAAACTCAGTACCGTTCGCTTCAAACGCCATCGCGTTATCCACTTAGCTTAATTTAAATTATGGGCTTTACAGTTATATGTAGTGCTTTTAATAATCTTATGTAGTGAAATGAATAATCTTGTCACTAGTTTAAATTACTTATCTCATTTTTTAAATGTTCCTTCAAAGCTCCACATAAATTGAGTCGGAACAAGAAGGAAAAACTTTAAAAAAGTAATCAAATTTAGAGCCTGAACGAATATGGATGCAAAATAATATGAATTCATTATATTTCATGGTTTCTCATCGCCTGCTTACAACCAAATATCTGTCATCATTTACATTGAGGTAACATAAAGTGTGAAACAATTGACATCATCGGGTGAAATTAATTGGAATGACATATATTTGTATATATGCAAGAACAGGCTGGAGGTTATTTGTTGTTAGAATGAAAAAAAACATGAGGAATGGGTGATATAATATTTACCAAATGTCAAAATGGGAATTTTCACAATAATAAATAAATTCATTTATTAAGGCCAAGGGAGAGATAAGGGTGTTACAAATTTCTTATGAACACAAAAACTTGGGTTGTTGACTCAAATTCCTATAGCTTCTGCTATGTGTAAGAGACGAGATCGAACACCCTAAGGAAAACTAGTAGGAATACGATTAACTCATAAACTACTTTGACTGAATTAATAATTTCGAGTATGCATATAAATATTACTGTATATTAGAGTAAAACCTAATGAGTATCTAATCGAAAACAATATTGTATATATATATATATATATATATATATATATATATATATATATATATATATATATATATATATATATATATATATATATAGCTCTATATTAAAATATACTCCAGATATTATTATAGAATTTATTTACTGAATTTCTACTGGTTATTTAATACAACTCAACTATACTATGAACCTATAATCTGTCATTTATATCTAACCAATAAATATCAAGATAACATTTCGTTATTATTTTTTTGGCTGATAAACAATAATTCATTCTTACGTAATCTAGTGAAATTATCATTACAAATGTCAAATTGTCGACAAGTACATTTTTTTAAACAAATTGTTTACAAATGAACATTGATAAGTTTGTTTGTTTGTTAAGTTTATACATAAACTTATCTACATAAATTTTATGAAAAATATTTAATTACGTAATTTTAGTTGCTATGACAATAATGGTTTATTATTATTCAGAACAATAACTAGTAATCTATATTCAAGTATACATAAACTATGACAATAGAGATAAATCGAACTATTGAATATACCAATGAATTTTTAAATTCTCTACCTTATAAATCTACATCTTCAGAAGTTTGTTTAAATACATGTGAAAATATGCCTAAAGAGAATGAATTAAAAACAAAAAAATTAGTAAGTTTTATACATAATTTGTCATTATGAAATAATTCTTGGTTATATATCTGTTATAATTAAAGAATTCCAAATAATTTGCCATTAGAGATTAATTGTTTCATTAAAATCTTGGTGTATCAATCATTGTTTAACATTTGAGATGGTGGAGAAGATTTGTAGCTCAGGTGGATGATTTTGGTGAAGTTTTGTTCTCTGACCAAACCATCCAACTCAGAGAACAAAACTCCACCGAAATTGTCTAACATTGTTTTTTAAGACTTAAAAGATTGATTGAATAAGCATCATTTGATATCTTACTAATTACATTTAAAATTTAGGTAGTTGTGTATTGATAGAGAAGGAGGGGAATGGGAGAAGATCAACTTATTTACACATTTCCAATAAACCAGAAAGTTTAATTTACTTTCACAATATAGTCTTTTATAGCATAATATATTCTAATGCATAGATTTTCTCATTTTATTATTTTTATACGATACAGTAACGAATCTGTTAAGGTTTATTGTTAATTTTATTCATCTAAAATGTTTATGTAGACAAGTATTAAATGATTTCTAGTTCATTTTGTTACTTTTATTTTCGTGTTATTGTAAATAATCGAAGTTAAACTTATTATTTATGATTAAAAACTAAATACTACTGTAGTGTATTCTAATGATGTTGACGGATATAAGTAGTATATATCACCAATTGAAAGTGAAATGCCTAGTGGCAGAAGGTTAAGAAGATCGAAGAGAAGAGAATGAGAACAGAGAATGATTAATGTGGAAACGAAGGAACAATATAGTCTGAAACAATTGATTAAAATTTTGCAAATGAAGTATTTACTGTATGATTCTCAGATTTTACTAAGAGATTCTGTAATTGAGTGTCCAAATACATTTAATTGTCAACACTGGTGTTCTCGTTCACCATATTATGATCAATTTTAAGTTAAGATAAAGAGATTAACATTAGCATTGAAAGTATATTTTAATCATAAATTAAAAAAACAATATTAGTATTTTTAGTAATATTAGTATTATTTGTGGAATGCTGTCGTTTAATTTTTCTGTCACTTGAAGTAGAACGAGTTACTTGTAAAACAATGCCATTTATTTTAAAGTCCCCTAATTAATACTTTGTCATACCTTAATCTATCTTTAAACTTATTTATACAAGTTATCTTACTAAATCATAAACCCATCTTCTCATAAATTTACGATCATATAGAATGTACATTTAAATTAAGATTATTATCAGTATAAGGGTTGGCGAAGATTGTTTTCAATGATGTTCTAGCTTAGATCAACTAGTGATTGCAACTTTGAAAATGCTACAATCTCCACAAATCTCTTCACTGATAATAATCATGTGCTCACTAGTGAATAGCTTCAGAATGGATTTCCTGAAGTTCTAGTGAGAAGCCGTGGCTAGTGAAGTACAATCCGTGTCGGGTTTGAGACAGTCAACCACCTTAGACAATGGATGAAGCGTTGTTCAAGATCATGGATCGCTCGAAGTTAGACATCAACACTATTGGATGACGCCTCAGTGATCAAGAGGTGAAGCGTTCTTGTGCGAGACTGAAGGTCCTGTGTTTCAATCCTACGTGCAGGATCGTGGATGTGCAATGATGAAGAGTCCCATAAATGGTTAAAAAGGCTATCCAGATCTTAAGGGTTTTACATGGTGAATAGAACTCATAAGTTCTACAATAAGATAAATCAACTACTCGGTAATCCATATATCTCAATGTTTGCTTTGCCATAATAAATCGGAAATGTAGACAATCTTGAGACTGAACAATCTTCAGAAATGCACAACCTTAAATATGCCAATGCAACAAAATTGAGTAAAATTGAACAAAAATGAGAATATGACATAAACAGAGTACAGACACTAAAAGATCAATGTAAATTTGTTGCAAAGTTCACTTTCATCTTAAATACGTAAACTGTGAGTCAAACAATAAAGCCAATACCGTTTCAATATGAAATTCGAAGTCTAAAATATGAATACCAACGGCTAAAAGAAGTTGGCCACAAAAGTAATATACTCAATAAATGAAACTTAAGTTGTGCTTTGGACTCGATAAATGAATAAAAATATATGTTTATTACTTGATATTTTGTTGTCTACTATATAGAATGAGCCTGGTATATCTTTGCAGATTCGTTTATACGGGGAATTCTCAGCAAGGCCGGCTTATCTTGTTTTAAAACTGTAGGTAAATTAGTAGATGTATATAAGTATGGATAAATTAAATTACAACTAGTGAATAAATATGGGTTAGAAGCTTCATGTAATGAAAACTGATATCCAGTAAATGTAACTTTTTGCAGTAATATAACCTTAACAATACATATATTCTACCTTTAATGATATACATTAGTACTTTTCATCTGTATAAAACAGTATTTGCGTATTACAGAGCATGCATTTAAAATTTGATGCATCTTAAACTATTCACATAGAAAGCTGTTCCGAAATACTTCTAGGGGCTGGTATTATGTCAAGGCTACATAGGTTTTTCTAGCCTTTGGACGAATCAATCTATTCATTATTCTCAAGCCTAATTTTTACCCTACCACTTATTAATCACGACTGCTTTCATATGACCGTATGTGTGCTAATTACTTACCTTACTCATTGTGTCTGTAACTTATTTTTGTTCGACTATGAAGATCAACTCATGCTTGGTTAAATTGAGTTGGCTCACTCTCCATCTCCATTGTGCATCATTTTGTTTCGCTTCGCTTTCCGATCAACGATTGTACCAAATATACATATTCAAAAATTCATTCTGGTATTTGAATTATTTAATTCCATTATTTACGAACGCAATTTTGGTCAGTGATGATATACGAAGATTGACAACATGTATATTTTGATAACAAGCAGTAAACGATCTACCTGGAGTCAGATATATGGCGTTACCATTCAGATCTACGAAACAATCCAGCGACTGTTTAAACGAAGGCCTAACTCAATAATATGATGTGAATTCAGATGTATTTGTCTTTACAATATATATGAGATACACTTATGTAAGGTTTATAATAAGATAAGAAATAGCATTAGAAGGTCTTTGTTAGACATTTTTTTCCAGTTCTTACATTAATCGATGTTCTATAGCCCTCATGACAAGAAAATATATTTTCCCCATAATACATTTCATTATTGAGTTGCTATATAAATAATCCATTGATTTGAATAGTCGAACGACCATTATTTAATACGGTTCCCCCTTTATTTGTAATTCTTGTCAGTTCATAACACTTGGTTGGCGAAAATCATCTCTTTCATTGTTACAAAACTTCACCAGAGTTTAGTGAGGAGTCGAACAATTTTACAACATTACCAACTATGTTATCAGGAGTAGATTAAGGATGAACAGCTGTGCGAATGCTTATTTCTTTAAGAAACAACTTGCTAGATCATTCGTTTTAAATAAACGTTTATTCAGAGCTTTTCTAGTAGATTTTCATTCTACAATATTCATGATTTTTACTCTTTCTTATGCCACTACTACTTTATTGATTTGTTTATGTTTTCAGTATGTTAACTAGTTACCACATTTCAAATTCCAGTGAAATACGATTTATGGAATTTTAGTTTTTGATCTTATTATACTTTTTGATCAATAACACTCCGTATTGTAAAACTCCACAACAATACCTCCTAGATATTAGTGGCTTGCAACTATATAGAGTAACTTAGTTTGGTAATTTTAATTACTATTAGCTTCCTTCACAATTTTATTTGTAAATTCTATCGACAATAAATAACAACAGATATTTCAGTGATAAATTTACATCACAATCCACTATCTTTGCATTTATATGTTTTTATATTATTTTCTTTTGTTTCATTTTCTATTAATGAAACCAGGTCCCAGTCCAACGAACTTACAATGAATGTATCCTTTACGCTTTAGGTGAATGGAGGTGTGCATGTCTTACAACTGTTTTGGTCACAGGTATTATTTTAGTATCATCATGCGGTGTTAAACAACTGAAAAATTACATGAATTCATCTCAATCAGATACACAGTATTCTATTTCATATCATAAATACGATCAAAATTTTCAATTATTGTGTCAAACAAGTTCTCTTCTAATTATTAATGGTTTATTATTTCTAGTCTATTTAATTTATTTAATTGAATCATGGCAATCAAGAAACTGGATACAAACAACATGGTTAATTGATACAAAAATGGCATATAATTTAATACAGAATGCACATAAACTTATTCCTTCTATTGTTTGGCAAATCAAATGTTATCATTATGCTCATAATACACCACAATATTATAATCATTATCAACAGAATCCAATACAACAATCTACAACATTAAATGAAATTGATCTAAATAAATCAATTCAATATTCATTTATCCATGATCAAAATAATCAATATCCATTGAATTCTAATAAAATCCCTAAACTTTTATCTCATTCTACTAAGAATACAAATATAAATCCAATTAAATGTCATCGTATTATAACAATGAATAAAATGTGTTCATTTGATTTATCTAAAATTGATGCAATATGGGATCTATCAGATAATATTAGTGAATTAGATAAATTTCAATTAATTGAATTAAATATAAAAACATTATTTAGTTTTTCTGATAAAAAAACTTATTTAGAATATCAAAGACAAAAACAAGAATTTTTTACAACTTATGAAAAATTCGATGTTTACATGGAAACTGAACAAAGTTAGTTTTTTTTAAAGATTTTAATCAGAAGGGGTTTTGTGGATATTATAGTAATTTTAATGGATGAGATCATGAGTTAGTTGAAGCTAGACCACTATGGAAAACCTGAAAGCAGTAGAATGCCGTTTCGTTCTATTGTAGGACTCCTCAGCAGTTAGCATCCACGGCCATCCAGTGCTTCTAGGTTGTCCATGGTGGTCTAGCTTCAACTGACTCATTATATCAATCATTGAAATTGCTATAATATCCACAAAATCCCTTTTGATATTGATCAACATATGCTCACTAGTGACTGGGTTCAAGAGGAATTTCCTGGAGTTCTAGTGAGAAGCCGTTACCTGTGGAGTTCAACCAGGCCTGTTGTGAGATAGTAACTCACTGATGACAATTGTGGATGTGTCGCTCAATTTCGTGGATTTGTTGAAGGTAGATATTAACATCGTTGGATGCCGGACGGCTCAGTGGTCTAATCTTGAAGCGCTCGGGCTCGAGACTGATAGAGCCTGCGTTCGGATCTCGTGAGTGGTGGGATCGTGTATGCGCACTGCTGAAGAGTCCCGTAATGGGAGGAAAAGGCCGTCCAGTGCTTCTAGGTTTTCCATGGCGGTCTAGCTTCAACTGACTCACGATCTCAATCACTGAAGAAGATTGTTCTTAATATTTCATTATTATTTAATAATGACTTTTTATAGATTAAAAGTTAGACAAAGGTCAAAGGAGAGTTCATTTTCAATTTAATATGTGCTTTATCATAAAATCTAAAATAGCGAGTAGATATAACATGTATTACTCTACATGTTTCTTTTTTGAATATAGTCTCGGTTATTCCATAGTTCTGTAGTGAACAGAACGCCAGTGGTGACAAATGAAAATATTTGACAACAAATTACAGTACTTGTTACTAAAATCTAACAATCATATAGTAAATGCTTAATTTGCAAAATGTCCATTAGTTGTCTCAAAATGACAAAGACTTCATTGTTTTTGCATTTTCATACAAATCGCATTCTTTTTCCATTCTCTCTACTGCCAGACATTTTGTTCACGACTAACGTCATACACTACTTATGTCAATATAAGTAGCACACACCACAGTTCTTTCGTTTTATTTTTAGGTTCAAATAGTTTAACTGATTATTATGTTTATATTTTATCGTAAGCTTGATATTAATATTGTGTTTGATCAAACTAATAGAACAACTCTGTAGCATAATCCTTATTATTACAAGCAATAAATGTATCATCAATATATCTTCCGTAAAATTTTGCATATTCGATTTCTTGATTAAGTTTTGTTTGCTCAAGATCAGCCATAAAATTGTCGGGTAAAATAGACCCTAGTGGTGATTCTATAGGCCAGCTCATCAATATCTCTGCATAACTGATCGTTGAATTCGAATTGAACCCCTTTCGTACATAGTAGTAGTAGTATACTCAATTGATCTTCGTGCAAAGGAAGTGTTTTAGAATGCTGGTACATTAAATTTATAGTTTATTCTATTAGTACATTTATTCATAATAAAAGACATCAAATGATATAACAAATTAATCTGATATATCCACATGATTCCTTTCCTCAGAGACGTATAGGCTGTCATTTTTCTGAGAATTGGTTCCAATAATTTCACTTGTCATCAAGCCAGATTATAAGATGGTGAATTTCATTTGTGGACTTTATGAAGACCATGCACGAAAAGCAAGTCTGTTCCATTAGCTTTAAGTTCATTTTAAGTAGGACAGTCAAACAGATTCTTCTTTAGAAGTTCTTTAAGGTGTTTGGTAATTAAAACTTCAGTCACCACAGAGAAATATTTTTTAGATATATCAACTTTAAGTCCCAATTAATAGTTTAGAACTTGAAACATTTTTTGCACGCAGTCATTTAGATTCGTCATATCGATAACTGAACCTTTTACTGTTCTTAGTACAACAACCTTACCATTATTTTGTAAATCTTTTAGTGTTAACTTATGTTAACTTACGTCTGTTACTCGATGTTGTGAAGGAGCATAGGCTGCTCACCAACATTCACCGTAGAATTCTATCCTGAGCAATCCTTTCCACTTGCTTCCAGTTGCTATTCACTCTTTTGATGTTTACTTTCGATTCTCGGTGCAGTGTGTTCTTTGGCCTTCCACTTTTTTTGTTTCCATTTAGGATTCCAAATTAGCACTTGCCTAGTCACGCAGTTTGATGAACTTTGTTTGGCAAACGATATTCAGATCATCAAGGAGCTTATTGAACATAGCTTGGATTTCATAGTTAAAATATGCTTATTAGAACATTCTATATGTGATTTAGCAATTCGATATAATGTAAATTCAAAGCAGTTTACAACTGATAAGAATCCTTGATATATAATAAATTCATTTCTACTCTAATACTTAAGATCTAATTTTTATAAAGTTAATTGTTTAAATACCAACAAAATTTCAGTACGCAATTCACATTTTGTATAATTTTAAATTCACTTCTTAAGTATTATTATTATTTGAAATCATGAGTCAATTGAAGCTAGACCACCATGGAAAGTCTGGAAGTACTGGACGACCGTCTCGTCCTAGTATGGGAATCTTCAACCGTGCGCATCCACGATCCCATCACCCCTGAGATTCGAACCCAGAACCTATCATTTCAACTAATGAAATTACTAAAATCTCCAAAAAACCCCTTCTGATATTATTATTGTTATTATTATTAAATTTTCTAAGCTTATTAGATTGGTAAGTTCAAATAATTACATCATTCGATTTCTTTCAATTAACTTCAAAATTATTTAATATCATATTATATATTTACTTAATGGTGATCATTTCTTTCTTTTAACAACTTTTTTTTCAATAGTTGAAATCATGAGTCAATTGAAGCTAGACCACCATAGAAAACCTGTAATCACTGGACGATCGTTTCGTCCCACAATAAGACGTCCAGTGCTTTGAGGTTTTTCATAATGGTCTAGCTTCAATTGATTCATGATTTCAATGATTTAAATTTCTAAAATCTTCACAAAACCCCTTTTCTAATCATTTTTGTTATTGTTTTGTTATTTTCTTTTACAGTTTGTACTTTTACAAATTTTATGAAATTTCCTAAAAAATGTCTTATTATTCATCAATCATCAAAATTACCATTCTATTTAAAAGATTTAACTTATATAATAGCTACACTTCTATTATGTTCATTACCATTAAGAATTTATATTTATGCAAATAAAGCTAAATTAAATTGTAAAATTCATAAAATATTTGGTTCTAAACCAATAAATTATTCATTAAATACAAATTCATTAATAAATACATTTTCTAATTATACTATACCATCATTATCAAATCATAATTTAAATGGTATTAATCATAATAATAAATTACATAACAATAATGAAGCTATTGTATTATTTAATAAACATATTTTACATAATACTACTGATTTAATACAAAATTATAATAAAAAATATAAAATGATTTCAAAAAATTCTTATGATTTCAATCATATAAAATATGATAATAAAATTAATATTAAACATAGTTCTATTGAAGATGAAGATCATCATCATCATCACCATGATGATGCTGAAGATGAAGATGATGATGATGAAGAAATATTATCATTGGATATACGATTTGATGAATATATAAAAAATAAATGTATTAAAAATGATAAATGGAACATAGAAAATCATTATAATAATTATGAATTAAATACTATTTTAAAAAATTCTAATGTTGATGTAACTTCTGTGTGAAATATATTACATAATAGTATCTTTGTTATTAAAATGTATATTCTTTAAAGTTTTAACGTAAATGAATATTTATATCAAGTGAACTCAAAAGATGTAAACTTATATTAAGAAAGTATTATATCCGAGCGAAGATTAAATTACAAGTAACTGCTGAGACTTATTAATGGATTATTATTATTATTTATATATTCTCATGGTGTAAATATTCGGTAACTTGATTATGTATATCTATATTCCCCTTGTTATAAGCTTTATTTTGACCTATAATTTATTATTGTATGATTTACGATTCTTAAGTTATGTTCAGTTTATTGACTACTGCCTCCCACATTCACAGTCACATTTGGCCAAATATTGTACATATGTTATTTTCTATTTTATGGTACGTTGTGGTCTGTCTGGTTGATATATAAACCGAGTATGTTTGAAGTAAATGATTCATATTATGGAAGCTGGTATTATGTTCTGGACTCAAGCGAACGGGCTAGGAGGACATAGGACCGATAAGGACGCTAGACTGCTCATACCGGTCGAACGTCATTGGTTTGGCACAGTGCTAAGATTATATAAGTCGTATTTTGATTGGTGGATAAATCATGTGATAAAGAGCCGGACATAAAATCATAACGGAAAGGACATGTGGTTCCCATTTCCATGTTAAAGTTCAATTACGAATGTAATTGATGTAATGTCAAATGGCTATAATAAACATTTCTATATATTTCACATAGTTTGAAGCAAATATTTCCAAGCTTTTTTTCTAAAATAACTAACTTTACAAAAATGAATAAGAACTTTCGTTTAAATTTGATTGAATAGTTTCACAATATCTGGGCGCCGAGTTAATATGAGACATTAAAGAGGAAGAATGTATTTATAAAATCTTAGCGAATGAATTTTGAAGTAAATCCAACGTTATGCCTGGCAATCTGATTTCGTTTTCACACTACATGTCTCTTACACCATAATGTAAATACCTACTTTAAACATTGTTAATGTTGACTGGATGATTTATTCAGTATATAGTAAACCAGAGAACCTTGTACCTATTTATATTCGATAATTTCGTTGTTTGATTATATTTCCTTGAAAAAGCTTAAACCAGATTGTCAAGTGAAACGTTGGATTTACTTCAAATTCATTCGGTGAGATCATAGAAATAGATTCTTCCATTTTAATGTTTTAAAAAAATGATTTAATTTGGTCAAGATATACTTTATTATTGAAAATCGTTTTTCCCCATTAAACTGCTTGCGTTTTTCTGGTTAGCATTTTTTTAGCGAGTTAGTTCTCTACGGGATGGGGTCGCTAACCCCATGAATAATCCTCCTCCTTTATTCGGGCTTGGGACCGGCAATAGTCCCAGAGGGGCTCCAGTTGAAGTTATTAAATTGCTTGAAGCAGTACGTTTTCTTCGGTAATCATTTCCAGTATATGAAAGCAATCTATTACAAATGAAGTAAGAACTTATAACATAATTTGAGAATATAGAAACTTTTTCTGTTTCTAATATATTTTTAAATAATGATTATTATCAGATAAGCGGTTATATAAGAAAGTCAAAACAATTGTTGATTACCATCTGTAAGGCTTGAGCTTTGATTAATGTATGTTACACATAATGTCATATGAAACAAATGATTACAAAACATGTAATATAATTTTTTTTTAAAAGGTTGTTTAAGGTTCGTCATAGTTGCATCTAATTCATTCAAATAAGTAGGTACAATCATAGTAGAAACAATAATCACCTGACAAATTATTTACCTTCCATATTCTTCTTAAGCCACAATGCTTAAATTGACCACAGCAACATTGTTAATGAACACTATAATATTGTGTTGAATATGATTATTAGATATTTGTCTAAGAACTAGTCTGGAGAATCACGAATGTCTTGAAAAATGTTATTACTGAATTATTTATCCTGTCTACTAAAGCGTTCAAATACAAGGCAATACCAGGCATTGTAATCAATTATGTATAATTCGTATCCAGTTTAAGTGAGTTCACTGGTCATCTGTTAAGTAGGAAATCGAATTCATACATCAAACTGGATTTTCTTAACTGACTAGTTTACTCTTGTTCCTTATAAAATACGTAATTTTTTGGGTTTCATGTAAACACTACTCTCTTTCTCTCCATTCAATAGTTTTCAATAAAGTAGTCCTTTTGATTCAAATAAAGAAATTGCATGACATAGAATTCAACATAGGCACTGTTTAAAGGTTGTACTATTAGTTGAATCAACTGACTCTGTTTATATGATATATTACAAAATACATATTTCTTTGATTATTAGCTTTTAAATTACTGTATATAATGTTTTAATTTTCATAAGGAAATGTAAGCGAAATACTGGTCACACACAAAGCTCTCTTAGTTTGAAATTGCATAAAGCATCTTGTAAACACTGTAATGTTTCATAATTACGAACAAAGTTTACAATACAGTAAAACTCAACAATCAGTCAGTCAATAACAACGTAGAACTTCGCACGTACGTACATCAGTTCGAGTTGCCATACCACATTAGCACAGAGAAAACTCAACAATAGAATAACCAAAACAAATTATATATATATGCAAGAATAGGTGTTAGAATCAAGGAAACAGTTAAGGATGTGTAATGTAATACTTGCAAGGAGTTCAGAGACAGATAAGATAAATTGTGTGATAATTTTAGAGGTAATGAAAGATTCACAGAATTAAAAACTGATAAGATAGGTTACGTAATAATTGAATAGTAATTATTCAATGAAAACGTTGATTTTTTATAGTAGTTGAAGAAATATACCCTTTTATTTCTATTGGAAAATTTAAAAAAAATAATTCACGTATATAAACATGTGAACAACTATTTTCATCAAAATAAAAAAAAGAGGAAACGTTTTCTTCATTGTAAAATATTCGAAACAGTTTATTACTTTATAAGTGAAATCATGAGTCAATTGAAGCTAGACCACCTTCAAAAACCTGGAAGCACTGTTCGTCCATTCCGTCCTAGTATGGTACTCCTCAGCAGTGATTTCAACTATTGAAATCACTAAAATCTCCATAAAACCCCTTTTGATATTACTTTATACTTGATTAAAATAATTTAGGGTAAAATAAAAATAGATTTTTGCTTAACCAGCTTCTGTGTCCAGAATAGATGATTAATTAATGCTTGCAAATATATGAAAAGTAAAGTAAAAAGTGGAAAAAGAATTTCGGTAAATAAGTGAACAATATTCTCTTAAACTTTCTTCAAATTATTTGAAATATCTGTGATGACAAGTTGATTTCTTAATTACTGATGTATTGAACAGAACACTAGTGGGGCCAATCGAATGTATTTAACACTAAATTACAGAGCATCTCAATAAAATCTGAGAACCATATAGTAAATCGTTAATTTGTAAAATATCAATCCATCATCTCAAACTTGACTGTTCCTGTTGCAAACATCAATCCATTGTCCCAGATTTTATTGGTCATGCGTTTTCATACCAATTACGTTTCGTTCCCGTTCTTTCCTCATCGACCTCCTACATTATATACCTGACCACCGTTTTATACTACTTGTGTGAATATAAGTAACCCACGCCACAATGATAGCGATATTGAGATATCCGTGATAATAATGACTAAAGTAACTTTAAATCAAGGTAATATGAAAACCTGATAAGTGGTTCATATTTCAATGCGAAAGTACCCCATGTAATGATATGAACAATGAAGCTAGTAAAAAATATAAGAAAATAATAGTTGTTAATAATCAAAATGATGTAGACGGAATGAAAGCATATTGGATTTATCATGCAGACAATAAGCTAAGAAAATACGAAAATTATAAATCAATACTGCATCACTAACGAATTATAAAGTGTATTTTCTTCCCTTAGATGTTAAACGAATGATAAAACTATTATGGTACCCACAGATATGTCTTAAGTTTATACTCGTATCTACTAAGTAATCTAAATTCAAAATGCATTTTCCGTTGTATAAATAGTATATATAATTTATATGTATTGCTATACAAACAACATTTCTGAATGAATTAGAGGAATATATTGTTTTGAATGTTACACATTTTACCTGAATTACTTCACACTTGGAAAATATCAAATAAAACATTTGTCTCTGCTTCAAGCATTCAAACGTTATAGTAATTGGTTTTAACATAATTATATAGTCAGCAATTTGTTTGTTTAGAAAAACTCAACTTTACATTAAAAATTACAACTTTTGGTTTTTTTTTAGTATTTAAACATAAAATATAAAACGGTTTTCCTACATATTTAACGTTTTTTTAAGGTTTGGGGTTAATTGATTAATCAAGGTACAATGTACAAAATGAAATTCATTGATGAGCATTCTGTAGACATTAGCAGAAAACAGTTCTGTCGTTCACTTATCTTTGCAATGTAACAAGAAATAGGCTATTTAGTAATACAACTTGATATTCATAGGGACTTGTTTAAATGATCCCACTGAATTAAACATAAATACAAATAATATACTATTATATATATAATTATATCATTCACCAAAAGTACTTGCCTTAGCTACCTTTCTGATGACATATTTATGTTGCTGATTGCTACACTGACCTTTTCAAAACTAATCGTTTAATTGTATCATAATAACCCGGATTATAATACTTTTCGAACGCAAATGTTCAAATAGAAATGCCTTTCATTAATTACGGTATACAGTAAAATTGTATGATGTTAAATTTATTTATAAAGTAAATAAACGTTGAAAGTGATAGTCATCAATTTAAACTGTTAATATTTACGATCGTGCTTGGTATTAAACCTAGGGCATTCAGATATCATCATCATCATCATATAAAGGGCTCCTGAACTAAAACAACTGCCCAATGCTTATTGAATGTCAAAGTCATTCAGGTTAAGATTAGTCCATAATAAAAACAACTTTAAATAACATTACCTTCACAAACCTTTAGTTTAAAGTAGTTGGAAATCAACGATGTATATTTTCAAGAAACTTACTTTTGTTTCTATGTGAATTATTGATAATAAATCAAAGATTGTAATAATATGAATAGACATTTATGCTGTACAAAACAAATACAGCAAGCTGTAAGATAAAAAAACTAATCACACTATATGTTGATTACTACAGTACATTCACAAATCTAGTTCATTTGAACACTTAATAGTCAAAATGGATTGTTAATAAACGATCAGATTTATATTATTTGTAAAAACTATATTTGAAATAATCTTTGATTGGAATTTAAATAGTTTCAACTTTTCGTCGAACAAACTTGTTCTGATTTCTTTAGGGTAATAATCAGAATTTTTCGATTCTTACTTTGAAGAAGTTCGAACAATTTTGTCGGGTGAAACATTGGAATTCTTTAAATATCAATCACCGTGATTGTATTAAATATAATCTCCAAAAGTAATATCGTCTATATATTCGGCACCCGATTTGTCAAACTATTCGGATACAATCAGATTCATAGTTATATTCTATTCCAATTGTAACTGTCAGAATATACTACTGGTTGTTAAATGAATTTTCAAATATTGATTTCTTTATGATACAAAATTTATATTTGAAACTTACTTACTTATGCCTGTTACTTCCAATGGAACATAGGACGCCGACCAGCATTTTCCAACTCACTCTGTCCTGGGCCTTCCTTTCTAGATCTATCCAATTTTTTCCACTTTTCTCATATCTGTCTTCGTTTCTCGGCGTAATCTGTTCTTTAGTCATCCTCTTCTCCTTCGGTCTTGAGGATTCCAAATGAAGGCTTGCCTTGTGACTCAGTCGGATGCTTTCCTCAATATGTGTCCTATCCACTTCCAGCACTTCATCCTGATTTCTTCCTCCTCTGGGACCTGGTATGTTCTCTCCCACAGTAGGTTGTTGCTGACAGTGACTGGCCAACGGATCTGAAGTAATTTGCGTAGACAACTGTTAATAACCACTTGTATCTTCTACAGGTTTCTGCCCCAAACAGTAGAACTGTCTTGACATTTGTATTGAAAATCCTGACTTTGATGTTGGCTTGCAGTCGGTTGTCTTGAGTTCCAAATGTTCTTCAGTTGTAAATATACTGCTTTCGCTTTACCGATCCGCGCCTTTACATCTGAATCAGATCCTTCGTGTTTATCAATGATGCTGCCCAAATATGTAAAGAATTTTACATCTCCCAAATCTTCTCCGTCAAGTGTGATTCGATTGTTATATTTGAAATAGTAATGTTTATTTCATTTTCTTTATAAAAATAGGTAATAATAATAATGGTTAAAGGAAATTTATTAAACTTTCAAATACTTCATACATCTTAAGAATAATAACAAGAATAATATTGAAAAAAAATTTTATATCACTATTCTCAACGATAGATTAACTTTTATGATAACACACTTAGATTAAGCAATGCATACATCCTTACATTATAATGATTCTATTACTAACCATATAAGTAAAGATATATAGATACATATACATACATTGATAAAGATTGATTTATACCCAAGAGATAATTGAGAACTATAATTTGATACAAAGTACGTCGATTGAATGTAACAAAACTTAATTAGAGGAAAACAACTGATAACTAGAGAAAAGAGCATAGCTTGAATGTATATATGTAGGGAGAGGGAGATTAGAGTTGGGCACATACAAAATGGTTAAACATCTTCATAAACATATACAAATACATAAATACATAAAAAAATATTATTCCATCCCTTTTCATTATTCTACCATGATTAGATTGCTTATTATTTTTACTGTCATTATTATCCGTATTAATGTTATATAATGTTAAGGTGAAAAATAAACTGATTTATTTTAGAAATAATTCACCAATAAAGTAACTCATTATCATAGTTTACTCTTTTTTTTTATCATTTACATTTGATTATTCTTATTCTTTTTTTTTATTTTAAGAAAAGTTCCCTTATTTATGTTCCAAGAAGTGTTTCAACAAAATTCGATTATTTGATTGAGTAAAAAATAAATGAAAGAGGTGAAATTTGGAAAGAATGAATAAAAAGAAAGAAAGAGAAAAAAAGACAAACGAAAATGATTCTATAAAGATACATACTTACAATCGATTGTTCATCTATATAAATGATAATGTGTGTCTGTATATGAAAAGAGAAATCTAACAAAAATTTAATTAGTTTGCTGAATTGATTCTAAATAGGTATTTAATTGCAGTTTTTGAATCCTATTTTTCACCTTATATATATATATATACTTACATCTACAAGATAAATGAGTTGAGTTCTCTAGTCTTTCTTCTTATTCCTTTCTCTTTTTAAAGTAACTCTCAAGTGTTGAAAAACTCTCACAATGAAATGGGTTACTGAAAACAAAATAAAATAGTAGTTAAGAAACGAAGCAAATGTTTAATTAACTGTCATAAACTGACCTTCAAAAATAATAGTCTATAAAACATCTTATCAGTCAAAAGAATATTTCTTAGACAAAAAATAGAATTAAATGATTGAACTGGAAAAAAAATATTAGCAACTTCAATATAATTCATGTCAGATCTTTAAATGAAGAAATAACCGGGTTATCTGATTTTTGATTGTTCTACAGTTGACTGATTTTGTTCGAGAAAACTCTTTCCATACTAATATTCTCTAAAAACTTATTAGTTTATATAATTTTTCGTATTAAACGAATCTGAATGATAACGAAATAACTTTTCTATTTGAGTATTTCTGCTGAGGAGTCCCATACTAGGACGAAACGGACGAACAGTGCTTCCAGGTTTTCCATGGTGGTCTGGCTTCAATTGGCTCATGATTTCAATCAGTGAAATTTCTAAAATCTCCGCAAACCCCTTCTGATAAAAATGAAGAATCTATAGAAGAAACGGTATTGTGAAAAAATGTATAATTTGTTCATAAAAATATTTGCCATGTAAAAATTTTTCAGGTAAGTCAAAATATAGTTGAGGGGCCCTGCACACAAATGTGTGATATTAGGTAATGAAGTCAAACTTTTGATCTGAGCTATAAAGTAAATGAATAAAGTCAGTAAGATGGTTGTAGTCAGTGGTTTCATTCCTTAGTTAACATAGCTTCTTCTTAATCCTAAGCAATAAGATTATTTTATATCTATTATCACTTGATTTTATTGCCTAGTCTTCAACCAAATTATTTGAATTTTTGGTTTTCTGACCATCATAGACAGTATTCCGATATATTTTACATATCCACTGAAGCAATCTCAATAATAGGCCTTTTACTACTTATCATCATATTTAGAATTTACCATCTCTTTTTTTAAGTGTCTTGATATTACACAACTTAAACAGTGGATTTAACCAATAATATTATTTGTAAAAATTATATTTGTAATAATCTCAGTGATTGAAATTTAAGTAATTCCAACTTTTCCTTGGGCAAACTTGTTTGAACTTCTTCAGGGTAATAATCGAAATTACCAAAGAATATATAATGTTTAACAATCGAATCAAATCTATACTAAGTGAGTATCTAATCACGTTCAGATGTTGACTTCAGTAAGTTGGATAATATGGGTCAAATAGATGTGAAAAGTTCACAACATGAAAATAAATGAATGAGTAATTGTTTGCGTAGGTTTGTGTAAGTTCAAGTTAGTAATGGTTGATACTAAGTGTTAATTTGTTTATTAGAAGTAAAAATAAGAGTGTCAAGTGGATATGTTCTTAACATATCAGTGCGTATGCAAAGTGAGAAACGCTAGTTTATGTTCAGTGGACTCTATCACTTTGATTAGCTTAATGCTATCTGATATATTGTTAACATTTACATATATTTCTTCCAAACCACTTCGTAAAATTATGTACGAAACGTCAAGATTATTTAACCTTTAGTTGCTGAGATTATTTTAAATGTGATTCCTATAAGTAATTTCCTCTCTATACTCGGTGCCCAATTTCTGTCAAATTATTCATTTAAATATAGATTAATATTCTTATAAGCTAACCAGTAATATTTATTTAGTTTAGGTTTGTATAATGTATAATGGCATACTTTTTGTTACATTTAGATAGTCTACACAGACAGTTTTACGATAAGATTTTAGAGTATGCTTATGTTAATAATGACTCCTGTATCTATCTTGCAAATGCCAAATTATGATGAAATTAGTATAAATAAAAGACTTGAAAATAGATCTTTTCATGCAAGGAACATGGATCAACTTTTAGTGGGTCATATGGCCATGCTTAGAAACGTAACTGACATTTTTATTATTCTGCTATGGCATCATTAAATTTTATTAGTCACCCGAAATCATTCTACACCTCTTATTACATTTTGCCTGGGCTCGTATTAAATAAACCCTATTCATGTTCACCTGTATATCTCGATATAGGTTTTAGTGCAATACCTATATTTATTGAGGAATATAATAGCAAGTTAATACTGCTCAAATAAGATTATGTAAATCTCATTAAGACTACCTGTTCTTAGTAATTTACAGGTACTTCTAAATCATTAGCCATAAATAAAAAAAGACGTAATAACTAAACAGTAGAAAAAATTTCATTATGAAGCACAATTAGAATAGCTTTAGCTTTTCTAATAGATGTTTATGATTGTATTTAATCTACGAAGAATATTCATGCCATCAATCCAATCTAGTGCATTTAATTCATAGGCAGTTTAACCAAAAACAATCATAATATCTTATCATTAACTTTTATCAGAAAAACCTTCTTTCCATATCATTTTTTAATGATAAAAAACAATCACAAACAGTTTAAGTAGCCTAATCCTGATTATTGATCGAACTCCAATGATCGATTTTACGTTCATCTAAATTCGTGACATGACAATAGTAACTGTTTGAAGTAACCGATAAAGTATTTTAAAGAGAACATCTACAGTCTCTTATTACAACATATGACGACACTGCTTTACGTTCCTGAGAGTCAAACTGTTTCCTGAAGATTAAAAAAAATCTTTTAGTTGAGTATAGATCAATAAAAAACCTAGGTCTAAGTATTTCTACTGATTACTCTCAACTATCTGACAACAAATAACTAATGAATGCTATCACAATCAGTAGTGTAAAATAATGTCTGGCTACACAAAGTGAAATGCACTCTCCATCACTATATCCTTCAAACTCTAAGAACCCGATATATATACTTCAAATATACAATAAATTATATTTACAAAAACGTCTAAAGAAATTTTAGAAAAAATCGAAAGTTATTGAATGATTCTTATGAGAAATCATCATCAGTAACGCAGTCACATGTACTACAAAAACGAGGTACAACTGTTCATTGGATTATTAATAACCAAAATGGAACGACTATCTAGTTTGATCACATGCGAGTAACACCTGTTGGACCGTCAAAGGAATTCGTTAATTCATCATCCAGTAATTTCACACCTTCCTTCAGTACGTCATGATTACAAAGAATCGACTCCAAAGGAGTTGTAAGACAAACTTCATAAGTTTCTTGGGGATGTGGCAGGGTATTACGATGCGGAGTAACCACAGGGAGTTCAGAAAGCTGAGCTGGCAGTGGGTCCGTAGTGAAATATGGATCTTTCAATGCCTAAAACATGAAAAAATAAAATTCTTCAGAACAAACAAACAGGATTTTGCGCTTATAACCTGATTTCATTGATTAGTCCACAGAACATTGATATCATTAAAAGTAATATGGAAATTGAAACCTCGTTTTATCCAAAACAAAGAAGGTATTATTTTAGAATTCGCTAGAACCTACAAGTAACAACTTGGGTTTCTGAATCCCACGCAGACAACAAAATGAAACATATGAGTAAGGAAAAAACACTTGAATTAATTTTGTAAAGATCACTACTAAAAAATGACTCAAACAACTATTTCCCTTATTCAACGTTTACACTGGTCCTAACTTTCTCACTCCAGCTCTCAAACAAATGTATTTATATGTCTAACTTCAATACATTTATGATATTACGCAACCATCTATTGCGTGAGGCAAATAATCACCTCACACCCGACATGTTTGAACTTTACATGTCATAGCTTCTCATTAGAACTCCAGAAATCGCATCTAGAAGCCAGTCACCAGTGAGCACACGATTATTATCGGTATAAGATTTTGTGAAGATTCTATAATTTTTAATCGATTTTATATCCCGAAACGATCTTAGTTAGGCTGACAATGAAAACTTTGAAGCATTATGTAGCTGTCGCATCCTAGTATGATGTTCCTAAGCAGTGCGCACACCTAACTCCGCAACTAGGAAAAGGAACCAGAGCATTCACTCTCATGAGCCAACGCTCAACTTCTAGACCAGTGAGCTAGCATCCGCGGTGCTAATGCCTAACTTCAACCCATTAGAATTTCAAATAAACGTTTGCGGGTTTGAATCCTCCTCCACATGTTTTGCTTTGAACATTTGAGTTGTGTCCCACACCCGCCGTCAAAATGTGTGATGTAAAGATACACGTACGGTTATTTGCCCTAGTACATACCAAAAAAGTAAAGTATGTTGGTTTACAAAACGTAGTTATACACATTATGCAGAATCATTTGTCACTCGTGAAGTTTTGAAAGATTTAAAATTATTGGATCCTAATAGTATGAAATACGACTGATGTAGTAAGCTACATAGGGATAAGATGTTAAATGATGGATGTACTGACGTATCAACTAACATGCCGAAAGGGAAATAAATAATGGCATATAAAAAATATAGGTGTCTTGATGTACTAAACTGTGAGGTAAGCTTATTTTTCAGTATTACTGACGCATCATGATTATGTCAATTCCAGTCTGTGAAGCACCTTCAAATGTGTAACTCAATAGTTCAAAGCAAAACCCTATAACTATTCAGAGACAGCACCATAGCATGTTTTAACCAGAGTTGCCTGATTTACCAAATCGAGTAAACCAGAACTAAAATAACACTTACTTCGGATACCGTGATTCTTTGATGGGGTGGGTACACCAAAAATTTACTAACAAGAGCAACGGCTTCAAATGATGCATCCGGAAGAACTTCCTCAAACGGGATGGTTTCGCACAGGTTAAAACTTATCTTGTTATAATCAGGTAGTTCTTTAACTTCCTAGAAAAATAAAAGAACACAAATCACTACCAAAACAAAAACAAAAAAAGAACTCGATGTATTGGAAAACTAAGAATAAATTAACCAATCATCGTTGTCACGTACGTTGAAATAAATGCCTGCTACAAAAACTTAGTAAATAAAGAGTAATCGTTTATTGTATGAAGCGCATATGGATAGTTACTACCCATGTAAATAATATAAACTTGAGTGAAAAAAAACCCGCTCTTGACATAACTCTTCCTATCAACCTGTATTTCCCCCTCATTGGAGTATAGTATTCAGTAATTGAGTTTTTTTTATTATTATCGATAACTTCTCATCAGGTTCTACAATTATCTCATCCTTAATCATAATCCA